>OU974081.1:1778583-1816083 GCA_918843875.1 Diadumene lineata | reverse complement strand
GGTCGTTCTTCTGGATTATCTGATGCCAAAGAACTAATTCTACTGTAGTTTGGGATGTTGATTTTTGGTTTTCGTCGAAATAGACCTCGACATGACTAGTAGTTTGTGTTGACATCACGCCAGACGTATCCAATCGATGAAACCGATAATCGATGCCAATCGATATCAATCGATGACAATTAATCGATTGATTTCGGAAATTGATGAACAATCTATAAATGAAATTTGTGTGTGAATCAATTAGCATCGATTATCGATGTCAATTGATATCTTAATTGACATCGATTATTATCGTGTTTTTTTTAGGTACGTAGCTTAATAAAGAGAACTCAGATTGTTACAAATTTACGTTTTTCTATTTTATTTTACAAATATTAAACAATAACAAAGTGCAATCTCGGAAAATATAAAATCATTATAGATATATATAAAATATGAGCGGGCGATTTGTATGGGCTGCAAGCGAGATGTTTTAAATCTGTCTGTCAATGTCCCTCGGCTATCACTGACCCTCAATCCTATTCCAAAATTATTATCCCCTCTAACTCGGCTTAACGTGAAGGTTTCTCCACCTTTACTTCAAAATTAACTGGCACAGGTAACCTTTGACGATCGCATGAACGATGAACTATCTCCCGGCCCTGAGCTGCTATATTGACCTCGTCTTCAGAGATTTGCACAATATGGTTTATTTCAACATGTGCAAGAGTATTGTGTTTCCTGGGATGCTAAGGATCGTATGAAAGATCATCGATTGGGTATAGATTGGCTATCGATTGGCAATCGATCAATATTTCTTGTGTGTGAATCGATTGGTCATCGATTGCCAAGAGGCAATCGATATTAATCGGTAGACAGATATCGATTGTTATCGATTGATCGATTGGATTTCCGATGATCGATTCTCATCGATTGGTTACGTCTGGCATCACGGCGACCGTTACGGCTCTCAAGGTCAAACATGCACGAAAATCAGGTATGTTGACAACGCTCGTTCGAGCTCACTTTTAAATTGCCCCAAAATGTTTTGGGATAAAAGTCATCTATGGAGTGTGCTTTCAATGCTGCATTGATATTTCTGTGCTAATCGATGTACCAGTGGAGATATAGCCGCTTAAACATGGCATACAAAAACACTAGTGAAAAATTACAAAATATTGAAAAATCTGCAAAATATTTTACATATGCTTTTTTTGAAAATAAAATGGCTTCAGATACTCTCCATTATGTTTTCTTTAGGTATGACATATTTATTTTGCTTAACTTTGCGAAATTTAAGTGATTTTTTGCTTCAATCGAAGAACACTCGAACACGCGTGAAAAACTGTTGATGAGGTCAAATTTCACATTTTTGCCCATAACTCGAAAACTAAAATTCAAATCGATCTAAAACTTTCCCAATATAAATGTTATACTAAGACCTTTATTCAGGCAAATAATGAGAATTTTGCAAAAAAATTATTCTTCCAGTCATGGGTGACATTAAGTGATTCTCAGTCTTTTAAGAATCAAAGCACGAAAGAGTGGATCGTACCAAAGCTGGTTGAACATACAATTTGTTTAACGAAGTAGCATTTGTCAGAATAACAAAATTAATTATGATCTTCCAGGCGTAAGTAGTCCATAGAACTGACTGTTTTGTGTGACTGACGTTTCAATTGGCTGTGCAAGAGTCAGTGAAAAAATCGCACAAAAAGCAGTCCTAAACATGTTATTTTCACCCGGAAGATCATGATACCTTTGTTATTTAGACAAATATTACTTCGTTAAACAATGCCGGATTCACCTGGGTTCAGGCCTTTGAATCAAGAACATACAAAAGCTGTTGATCTGAAATCTTTTGATCAAATTCATCGCAGATGGCGTGATTCCATGAAATTAAACCGTAATTAATAATTAAAATTAAATTGTGCACAGATTGTGCCCGAAGAAGAAAATAATAATCCGCAATTACTGAGAGCAAAATTGAGATGTTTTGATGTTAATATAGAGTGTCATAAGCGAGGCATTTTTCCGTTACTGTCTTTTTCGGATGAACGCTTTTTTGAAACTTTATTAATTTATGAGAAAGACGAATGAGGAACATGTTAATGCAGCATATTGTTAAGTTTTTCTTTTGCAATTTTTGCTCTTCTTTTTATTTCCTTCGACGCCAGTACAAATTTCGTCAAAAACCTCCCTGGTCAATCTGACCAATCACGTTCCGTTCTTAAAAGAACTCGGCGACAATAAATAGACTTAACGGGGCTTATGATGTGTGCGAGGCCTAGTAAGGAGAATAGGTTCTCTTAGCTCATTTTCTCTTTGTATAATTTATAAAAGTCTGCATGCAGTCAGCCAAGAAACAATCCAGTGACCGTAAAAAAGGGTGTAAGAATTAATGTGATGTGATGTGATGTACGCGCGTGATGTTATGTACGCGCGTGATGTGATGTGATGTGTTGTGATGTGATGTGATTATTTGAATTATATTCGACGAGTAAAAGTAAAAACGCTTTATCAACTGGTCTTAAGCAGATTTTTTGCTGTTCAAAGTCATTTGAATATTTTAAATGATGCATGGAAATCATAAACGTGAACCAGTTGCACATTCCCATGAATAGCCGCATTTACACAGGGAGCCCAAAGACCTGGGCGTAGGAACAGAACCGATCCATCGACCGTTTGAGTGTACAATTTTCTGGACAAATCAAACACCTAGTAAGTATAAATATGATTCAGTGCTTAAAATCAGAAAATCTTTATTGGTTTTAGCTACTGGTGACAGGTTTGTGGGGTATATATGCCAGCGAGAAGCCAGCGAAAGATGTGGTAAGGTGTCAATTTCAATCTTTATTATTAGTTTGACAGCACAGCACAGTGAAGGGCAGTACAGCTCAGAACTGCACGGCACGGGACGGGGTTATCTCCGGTGTAATATAATTTATGCTCACAAGTGAGGTCACAATAACGCAGAAACAAAAGGAGTATTGCCTTTTGTACACAAATCACCATTGTGACCTCAATTGTGCAACATAAATTATATTATACGGGAGATAAACCACGGGACGGCACGGCACGACACATCACGACACGGCAAGGCACACCGCCGCAGGGACACAGCACAGCACGGCACGGCACAGCCCATCACTGCACAGCACGGAACGGCACGACACGGAACGGAACTGCACGGCACAGCACATGCGTTTTATATGAAGTTTGTATTCAACTGACACACATACATATATATTTTTAGATCATTGCGTTTCTGGTGTTGTATATTATAACTGGCATTTCTGCAATCATGCAAGCCTTCTTGGCTGGAACAATGCAATTTTATATCGTTAAGCATTATTGTCCGGGACCTCGGCCAGAACATGACAACATCTATGATTTTGTGTTTGGTGAGTTCAACATAAATTCACAATAGCCCCTTTGAAAGTTCTTAATTGCTCAGGCTAAGCCTCAATTGTAGGTAAATTAACAAAAGAGTCAAGACAAAACCATTGGTATTTATATTGTTTTGGATTCGTTCATTCCCACGGGATGTACCTCGTACAAACGAATATATCACATACTATCGAGGCTTAGCCTGAGCAATGAAGAACATGAAACTGGACTATTAATTATGCCAACTCATTTATGGGTCTATTTACGTGATTTATTCGAGTTAGTTGCTATGCAACAGAGCCTTGCAACGATTCCTGTATGATGATGATATCACAGGCAGCCCAAGCTCATTATCTGTCAATATTTATAAAAAATCATTTCAGTTTTAAACTTGAAATAAATTAAGAACATTTTTATATTCAATGATGGTTTACATGTCCAATGCATCTTATTACATGTGTGTATACAGCTGATCTTGAAATGGTTGTCCAGTTGAAATACTGATATAGCGAATAGCAAAGTCATTTGCATATCTTGTGATTTTTTTATTTTTTTTAAAGAAATGATGAGTCAAAATGTCAAAACAACTTAATCACATAATTATAATCAACTATGTAAATAATATGTGCAGATTTATATATAAAACAAGAAAATTGAAAACTTAATTGATATATGCAAATGACATTGTCCATTTCAGTGCTAAATCAGTATTTCAACTGGACAATCTTTTCAAGACTGAATAGTTGTATGGGCAAATGTGAAAACTACTATCTTTGTGAAATTGGCTGTATACATTCCAAGTAAATTAAAAAGAGTAAGAAAAAGTGGAAAAGCAACTGACACAATGACGATAAAAAGTTAAAGTAAAGAAAAATTGAACCGGATCTTTCATTTATTATCATGATTGGCTATTGGTCATTTTTAAAGCTTTATTTTGTTTTTTTCTTTTTTCACGGGGTGGCATGGGTAGCCGAGCTAGCAGTGAGAGCATCCGCCATTCTGTGACCCCGTTTCGATTCCTGGATCTGCCTAGGCGATATGTGAAATGATTTTGTTCGATGTGTCTATTCTATCTCATGCCGTGAGTGTATTTCTTCGTGTTCTCCGGTTTTCCTCCCTCCTCAAAATCAACAGTTAATGTAGGGTTAGCGAGTGTGAGCATTCATTCATTCATTCATTCATTCATATATTTATTTTATTTGTTGTTGGGTTCGTCTCAAAACGAGGCTGCGTCTGACACGAAATGAAACTTGAAAATCTGGGATAACACTAGCTGTTCTCTTTCACTCATCCACTCATTAAACCCAATATATTTGTTTTCTTCCGTGGACCTTTCATTTCCGTATTTCCACTTAACCTCTTGACACAGGAGGCCCAAAATTGCCGGAACACTTTGGGCCCCTTCAGCTTGAATGGGGCGCGGTAGACTATGCCTGTGCATGTTCTTCTTTTGCCGTGAACTTTATCATGATAGATTACAAGAGAAGCAATTTATATAACGTCACTCGATATCCGTCGGATCTTAACAGCATGCCTATATATTTTCATGCACTAATCCCGCAACTATCACGCAATTATCCCGTCATTATCCCGTAATTCAATGCAGTGCAATAGCGCAAGTTAGTTTAAGCCTAGCCCGTGTGCAAAACATTTAGATCTATTCCGAGCTCATTTCTTACAGGAGCTGCTTATTTTAGGGCCCCCAGTCACATTTATTGAGTTGGCTGTCTACCATTAAACACATGGAAATCATTATATCAACCGCTCTTCCACAATCTAACTCTTTAGTGAGTTATTGAGTTTGAGATATTTATTTTAGGATACTTGGACTCCTCAAACAAGCAGTTCTAAGCGGGGTAAAAAAAAATATTGAATAAATAAATTTATTAGAATTTGTCAGTTTTGCTGTGGTACGGGGATTTGCTTTTAGTGCTTATAGTCAGCATAAGTTAAAGGCTAGCCTAGAAAAAAAAACTATCTTTAAAATAGACTTTCCAAAATACATCTGCTCGTCTGTTTTCCCTGAAGTTAAAATACGTTCAATAACTCAATCAACTTCTTATCATAATGAGATTTGCATGTCCAAATGTTTCATTTCGTCAGTGTTTCGTTACCTTAGGAATATACCTGAAAGTATGACGTCACTCACAAGTAGATTGATATGTTGTTACAGTAATGTTGCTGCGCAGTAGTCCCGCATGTATACCGTGAGGTCCCGCAGAGATTCAGTATTTTTGCATGCACGTAATTGTATTAATAACGAAGTCATGTTACAGCCAGAGTTATTATGTTATATGGCAAAGTGACTCTAGCTGCGCAATCGTCCCAGCCGTTTGACACGCATTGTCATTTAATTAAATAATTTGAAAGAAAAGTACTAAGTATATATCTGGGGTTGCAATTCAAGCAAAATGAAGCCTGTCATTTTCATAACGAGATTTCTTTTAAGGTGGGAATATATTGCGCCCAACTAGTCGACATTTCCTTTTTTATCAGTCTGACGATCATTTATTCCGCCTGATGTTGTTTGAATTTCGAATTCTCTCTTCTGGGTAATAGGCAATTTACAGGATGGCGTTTGCTTTGCTCACTTTCTTTGTTGTGGGCGCAGAATTTGAATATGAAAGAAACTTTGCAGAGAATAGAGTGCACACACTGAAAGTGTGCAGCATAACTACCACTAAATAGTGCTATTTTATGCTAATTCTATTGTTTTCTCTTTTGTTTAATTAGTGCTAATTATTACTGAATAGTGACAACTGTTGCACACTTTTAGTGTTTGCACACTAGCTGAGGTTAAATGACGCCTTAATGCAAATTGCGTATTATTACAAGTTGTCCTTTTAATCTCTAAAGAGATTTAGAATTTGAATATGAAAGACTATTCGCAGAGAATGCTGGTAGTTGTGGTTAAACGACGCCATGTAAAACAAATCGCCTTTTTGGATGTAACTTTGTATATGTTTATGCATTGAGATGCTGAGTCAGAACGCGTTGCAGTTTGCATGCCGACAATGCGTGTGACGGTCATGCAGGGTACTTACTACATACACTAGTTGTCATACTGTTTGTGACGTGCAGCAATAAAGTATGCTATTGTATGAAATAATTGATTACCACGAATTTAAATAATATTTCGTGTTTGAAAGTGGAAAAATATAGTTCAAGTCATTCATTCATTACATGCATTTATTCATATATTCATTAGTTCATTTATTCATTCATTCAATCATTCATTCATTCATTCATTCGTTCATTCGTTTGTTCTTTCGTTCGTTCGTTCGTTCGTTCGTTCATTCGTTCGTTCGTTCATATCTATTCGGGTCGATGGGAATTCTTTACAGTACTTATTAATTCATTACACATTCTCTAGTCTCGTTCTGATCCTTCCATCCATTCATTCATTTACTATTCATTCATTCATAAATGCTCCAGTTTGTTTTATTCGTTTATTTACTCCTGTATCTCTTTATTCATTCATCCATCCATTTCTTTTGTTATTCATTCACTTTTTCAGTTGGCCATTTATCAATTTGCTGGTTCAGTATTTGCTCATTTATCCACTTTCATAAATATTGCAATATATGTTTGAATTGATCAGTTGACTCTCAATCAGTTCACTGGTTCTATCCGCATTTTTTAACGACAAGGCGACTTCATATTGAGTGTCTAAATATTCATTTAATAGACACAGACTGCTATTCGTCATATCTGGTGCATTAAATATTAAAATTTTGGGACTAATCGATGATATCATCAGCTCACAGTAATATTTTTATTATAGAACCAATCACGTTCAAAGCGTGATATGGTGTGATCAAAGCGCGCGAACAGCGTGAAACGGTCCATGAAGTTACGTGCAGTGATGACTAAACCAAGAATCGGATTGACTTCCGGTAAAGCGCTAGGGAGAATTTACGTTAGTTCGCATATTATTTCATATTTTAGTCGTTAATTTATCTTCTTAGACTAATTCAACTCTCGATTATCTTTAAAAATAGGCAAATATAATTATTCTTTTTGAATTAAAAACTTTAAACTAATTTTCAACAAAGAAAGATAAAAAGTATTTATTTAACTAAGTAGATTCTCCCAACTTCACAATGTCAATTTGATCGGACCTGACCCAGGCTATCAGCATCCTAAGCAGTCAATGAAAGCCAAAACATCCTACACGCTTCAACACAAAATGTAGAGCCTTCTTTCAATAACTTCGATCCAAATCGATGATAAAGCAGCATTCAAAGATAGAAATAAACTACAATGGCAGGCACAGAATCAGACAAAGTCTATGAATTTTTACATGGAATTCAACTGGAGCAATTTTACCGGCAAATTGTAGATCAACTGCATGTTACTCGTTTGAACCATTTCGCTCACGTAACCGAACAAGATTTGAATTCTTTAGGATTATCGAAACCCGAACAACGAAGATTATTCGAGGCTTTGAAGAAATCAAAGAAGAAATTATTATTTGGAAGTTTTCGACGTAAGGTAAGCAAGCTTGTGATAGAAAACGTAGATTTTTTTGTTTCAAGACGCCAGCTTGACGACGTCATACAAATACACACACACATGATTTCGACCTGAAAAAAAATTATTATTTAAATTATCTTTCTTTTCCGTTTAATACTTATAGAGAAAATATTTGTCTGACTTTAAGTCACAATTGTATCACTGACATATTTATCATTTCGTGTGAATGCTATTTGATAGCTCAGTGGCTTGCTCTTCGATCCACACTATATGTCGCGTACTTGATTCATTCGATATCAGAATGGAACCACCAATCACTCGTAAATTACGATTTCTTTTACTTGACTACGATCAAATGTTCGAATTCGTACACATGTTGATTTTGCCGGCGTTTTTGAAATGTACACGGACACGGTTGATCAGAGACACTTTTGTGAATATTTGAACTGTCGTATATCTCATGGGGTTTTCAATGTTTATGAATTCCTGAAATTTAAAGTTCTTGTAGATTTGAATTCTTTAAAATATTTTGCTTTTGTAATGATTATTTTTGTTAGTATTTTAGACCGGAACATATTGTGCTTCCCACCAAATTGCGTGGTTGGATGTAAATTTTTCCAGACATGTTGATTATTTCCATTGGCAACTGTACTGTTACATTACTATGAAATCTTCTCTTTTCTCCTCTTCACTTCTCATTTCTTCTCATTTTTATCTTCTTTTCTCTTTTCTCCACTGCACTTCTCATCTCTTTTCATCTCTTCTCTTATCTTTGCTCCACTTCTCTTCTCATCTCTTCTCTCCTCTTTTTTTCTCTTTTTAAAATCAATCATTTCTTGATCATTTTTTATTTTGCTCTAATTTGTGTTTCTATACATATGTTAAATCAATGCCCCTGAAACAAGCACACATGCATAATGTTTCACACAGTGAACTTATAATGCTTCCTGTATTTCGGTGTTCCACAACAGCAGTAATTGCCAGAGTCATGAACCCTTGACTTTCTTTGAGTTGTTAAATCGTCTGTCAGTCTAAAATGCCTCTGAATTATTTAGAAGTGATCATTTAAATTTAGATTGAGTGTACAGGGCACAAGGACTCTATCTAGGTTTTAATAGTTGCATGGGTTTGTAGTAAAATAAAATTATTTGATATTAAATATCTCTTTTGGTAGACCCTAGCTTTTTAGTCAGGCATTATGCCAACTTATAATTATTGAGATTTTCTCTCAAGCTCATTGCCCATACATTCACTGTTTTACTTGCTTTTTGGTCCTTTGTGCGAAGCTTGAAATGGATGGCACTATCCACTGGATAAATAAAAAAATCCCCTTTTCAGTGGATAACTTTATCCAGGCACTTTTCACTGTAATTTGCCTCTTAAGACTTAATTTGCACACATGGAACAGAACAGCAACTACTATACCTCTGTGTATGTGCTGTTTTTAATAATGTGACAATGTGTATATTCTGATAACTATCTAAACCAATTACATCTACAATTCCCTTATCTTAAGTCAACTCATTAGCATAATTGATTAGCCGTAGATAAGCAATACTTGGACAGATCTGTGATAACAGTTTGTAAAGTAATTGAAACATCATGCAATCTTGTTTGAATTATTTGATAACATGACTGTCATTTTCCCAAACAAATTATTCTGAATCTCTTCTATCTAAACTCATTGGGAATCTTTAGGAAAACAAACAAGGAAGCTGATGCTACATATGATGTTTATTAATGTAGTACACACATGCGCTCTCTTCACAGAGGAGTTTAAAATTGCAGGGAGCTAAAGCATTCTTGACTACTCTAACATTAATTAATAATAGAGACTACTTGTGGCTGCCTCACATGGAGGTCAACCACTTCACTTTAATCATTCAATTCTACTTATTTAAATCAAAAATCATTAATTAATATCTACCTTGGAGACTTGTAGAATTTATATTTGATCAAAATCATGCCTAATTGCCTTTGCTAGGAGTTTGGAATCTGATTATTTATAGTATCAAGTGATGTGTTTAGAAAATTTTCTAATACAATTATTGTGATACAAGTCAACACATGTATATATATAGTTTGTTATTTTCAAATTTTAACATTCCTAATAGCTAATATAAGTGAGTGCAGCATGAACTATGAAATTCCTCTAACTTGTACACTGTTTATTTTTGATAAAGTTAGCTAGATTCACGATTTGCATACATGTACAATAGTTTGTTATTTTCAAATTCTATCATTCCTTAGCTAATATATAAACTAAATGTTATCTGAAATATGAAATTCCTCTTATACACTATTTTTTTTACTAGTTAAAGTTAGCGAAATTCATGATTTGAGTATGATTATAGCTAGAAAGGTCACACAGTGTGTTAAATGTCTGCTTTATCGACATTCAATTCACATTTCAATGCAACTGTTGATCTGCTACACAACTTGTATATCTTGTTGAGAGATCAGTGACCAGAAGATTAACTAGATAGCAACATTAAGGTTATATTGATGAAATAAATAAACAGACATGAAGTAAATGGCTCCTTTGATGCAGTACTGTGTCTTTAATAGTTTGGTTATGTAGTCTTCAAAGAGACAGATGTGTCCTATAATTACAAGAATGATATCTCTAATATTTCAAGTGCATTTTGTTAAACTGCATAAAATTTACTTTCATTGAGCTATAAAGAATGATGCTATATATCTTAATCTATTATCTTGATAACACAGATACATTCAGTATTATTTATCAGCTAAAACAGTGGTTTTGCATTGCCTTTTGGGGAAACAGATGCATGGTAGGCAATCAATTAAATAATCTGATCAATTGTTAGATCAATTCATGAAGGATTTTATCACAAAATCAGTGCCCTAAATATGAGTCTATTCAAGGTTTCTTTGTCAGCACTTGAGAATGCAGTAAATTTTGTAATTAGATTTTTTTTCTGCCTTACATCCCACATGATTTTTTGTCATATGTTTATAAATAAAAGATGTTGAAAAAGTATACTTAGATTTGACAAACATACATTTTGCATTATTATTTTTCTTTTCACATTAGGATTGAAGTCATTTTCAATAAATAATCACTGGATTTTTCATTATAAAACCATCAGTCTAGTAATGGCATGTTCTTTGGTTTTGTGAAAGCATTTAAGTGACCTTTGAAACCCACAATGCAAACAACAAAGACAAAAAACTTGAAAGAGAGCCAAGCCACATTATTAACCATTGTACCATATATCTTACTCCTATCAACGTTCCTTGTTAATTTATTTATCTATCAGTTTGTTTATTTGTTTGTTTATCTCATTCATTCATCCATTTATGTATTCATGTATTTAAAAATGTGTATTCATTCAATAATTAGTTCATCCATTTGTTCATGTCATTGACATTTATTATTCATTCATTCATTTGTTCATTCATTTGTTCATTCGTTCATTCATTGATTCATTGATTCATTTATTTATTCTTTCATTCATTCATTCATTCATTCATTCATTCATCCACCCATTCATTCATTCATTCATTCATTCATTCATTCATTCATTCATTCATCCATTCATTCATTCATCCATTCATTCATTCATTCATTCATTCATCCATTCATTCATTTATTCATTCATTATCCATTCATTCATTTGTTCATTCATTCATTATCCATTCATCCATTTATTCATTCATCCATCCATCCATTCATTCCACATGCATTTCACTTTCATTTTATCATTCAATGATGGTTCAATGTATACTACAAAATCAGTAATCTCTTGAGATGACAAGTGCAGCCATTAGTAATCTTCTTATGTTTCAAAACAATGAAACATTCCTTACAACTTGTCTCCTTTCGCTGGTGATAAAATGTATATTTTCTTTCTGGCAAGCGTTCAGTTTAACATAATAACAGATAATAAATCTGATGCCCCAGTCACACAGTAAGCTAAATTACACTTTAAAGGTGATTTACGTGCTCAGAGTATTGTAGGTATTATCATTGCTAAAAAATGCATTGTTCTTCATTCAGCATCTCGCCTAATGTCTAGTGTAATATATCATTTGCTTTGATACACCAAAGTCCTTAAATCACTTATTGAAGACTTGAAATGTTTATTGAAAGACAAAAGTTAACCATGCAAATGATATTATTTATGGTTTGAGGCAATCTGTTGGCAATGACTTAGAAAGGTCATCTCATGCATCATGCATATTGAGGTTATCATGAATTCTGGCGCACTTTCCTATTTTTCTCACTTCTACAATTTTTGATTTATACATTGAATCATTCTTCCATCCATTTATTCATTGCAGGTATTCATCCATTTATCCATTCATTTGCGAATTCTTTTCTTCAGCCATCCATCCATTCATTCATTCATTCATTCATTCATTTATTCATCGATCATCCATTTATTCATTCATTCGTTTCATTCATTTATTCATTTGTGAGCTCATTTATTTACTTGCAAATTTATTCAATCAATCGATCGTTTATTTCATTCATTCGTTGGTAAGTAAGTAAGTAAGTAATCACTACATTCATTTATTTTCTCAGAAAAGCACGACCAAGCTTTATTCATTCAGTCATTCATTTCATTTTCTCAGTAATCATTCCATTCATTCCGTTTCTCAGAAAAGCAAGACCAAGCTGTTTTCTTCCGAACCAGACAATGATGAGCCATCTAGACCAAGTCTCCCTTTGGCCTTCAAACCAGCGGACCCACCCTCCCCACCCCAATCGTCCCCTAGTTTGACATGTGTAATCGATGAGAAAGACTTAGTTCTTCGTGAAATGCTTGGTACGGGAGCATTTGGATATGTAAGAAAGGGTGAATGGTTAGCAGAGAAAAATACCAAGGTGAGGTCATGATGTATACAGACGGACGGACGGACAGACAAACAGAATATCATTCATTCTCGAACTCAGAGGCAGACAAATGGATAGGTAGACAAAGTAAACGAAGAGCCAAACAGACAGTCAGTCAGGCAGTCAGACAGACAAACAGATGGACAGACAGACAGATGAAAGAGTCACAGATACACATGTTGACAGAAAAGAATAGACAATTGTGGACAGATTACAGTGAGGACACTCGAACCGTGAACACTTTGTGCTTTTTTGACACTTTTTTTAACATGCATCCTTCGAGTGAATCTATTGGAAAACATTTGAATTTTGATAACTCAGTGCATTTGAGTTCAGTCCTACTTTTTCAGAGAATTTGAAGCAGTAGAAAGCTCAGAAAATAAAAAGCTAAATAAAGACAGGTGTTCACGGTTCGAGTGCCCTCACTGTAATAGACAAAAACAGATATTGGAACTAAACAGAGATATGCAGACAGACACACAGACAGTTAGACAAATAGACAGACAGAAGCGCCATGATTTATACTCACCACCGATCAACAACAACAGTAACAAATTTCCCTCATTAATTTGCATTTTTAAAGAGTACAAACCGACATTTTCTAATCAATAGGCCGGTAGCACGATGTCTCCATACAAGAATCCATTCCACATTGCTTTTGTTCGTTAAAATAATTTTGAAAACGAAATAATTCTTAAATATTACTGGGGTAAAACGTCATCTTAGCCTTCGGGGCTACTTCAACTCTACTCGTTGTTTGTTTTTTGAACCCAAGGAGAGCAATCACGAATCAATTAACTAAAATCCTTGCTATTTTTACTTGTCAAATTCTTTACTATTTTTACTCGTGTATTCACAACATTGTTTGCTATTGTTGCTGTCAACAGATCGATGTAGCCGTCAAGTGCCTGAAAATATCAAAAGACTCGGCCTTTCTGCAACTACAAATGGATTTTACTAAAGAAGCCAATGGAATGAGGCGTCTCGACCACCCGCACATCATTAAACTGTATGGAGTTGTATTGTCGACACCTATAATGCTGGTCAGTAGTTTACTGATGATATGATGCTGATAATGATATTAATGATATTTTATAATATTGATAAAGATAATGAAGTTGATGATATTGATGATGATAATGGTGCTGGTGATGATGGTGATGATTTTGATAATGATAGTGGTGCTGGTGATGATGGTGATGATTTTGATAGTGATGATGATGATGGCGACGAGGATATTGATGATAATGATGATGATAATAATAACTAGTGAAGATGATGTTAGTTCCAGGTTTGTATTTTGCTGTCGGTTTATCTGTTTGTTGATCTGTTCTGTTCTTCGGCTTCACCGTAGCTGTTCTCTTTCAAAAGTTAGTTTCTTGCTCTTCTATACTTTTTAACCCGTTTCAATCGTATCCTTTCTTCACAGGTAACCGAACTAGCACCATTGGGATGTCTACTAACTTGTCTACGGGACGAAAACCCAAAGTTTCTTATATCTCAACTGTGTGACTTTGTCGTACAAGTAGCGTCTGGAATGGCGTACCTTGAGGCAGAACACTACATACACAGAGATCTTGCAGCTAGGAACCTTCTGCTATCATCTCGTGATACGGTAAAACAATTTTCATAAAGTGCCATATATCCTTTGTGTGAATGCTACAGCTGTGAGGCGATGTGTTGAGATGCGATGCAATGCGATGTGGTGTGATGCGATGTTGTGTAATGCGATGCGGTGTGATGCGATGCGATGTTGTGTAATGCGATGCGGTGTCGTGTGTTGTAATGCGGTGTGGTGTGCTGCGATGCGATGTGATGCGATGTGCTGTGTTGTGATGCAATGCGATGACATACGATTTGTAGTGATCGTGCGGTTTGATTTTATGCGATATACATAATACCACAGCGTAATGGTGATACATTTTCGTACACAGGTGAAAATAGGTGATTTTGGATTGATGAGACCTTTGGACACAGACGACGATTATTATACCATGAACCCTAAAGGAAAAGTACCATTCGCATGGTAAGACAAACAATAGATCGTGATTTGTAAATTGAATATTGAGGTTACAACGGCAACGAATATCTATTGTTTTCGCGAGGTTTGGAACGGAGCGGTTAACGATACCACTACGCATGACAGTCGATTTGATTGTTTTCTTAGAGTCATTTGTGTATGAGTGGTAATCGGTACGGTTACTACGATACCGCTACGATATATGGCAGATGTTACTATGGCAACAGGGCCCGGTTACACTTACCGGGATGAAGTTATCTACCGTATTAGTCATAAAGTCGTAGAGTTTAAAATCGAAAAGGGTTATTGAAAAAAAAAACTTGTAAATGTCTTACCTACTGCCGAGATCCGAAGGAAAACAACCTCTAAAAATAAAATAATTGAAACAATTAATCGTGAAATATTTACATTTTGATAGTAAAATACATTCAATACATTTATAATCATAGGTGTCCTCCAGAGTCTCTCAAGTTCAGGAAATTTTCGCATGCGTCCGATATGTGGTCGTTTGGTATTCTATTGATGGAACTGTTCTCTTATGGAGAAGACCCATGGCCGGGACTCAGCTGCACAGAGGTATCATTAATTTCAGGATTATTAGTCTTATTATTCCCATGGCCATAGCCATTGTTACAGCCAAAATACCTCAAGCGTACCCTCCAAAAGTTCACTATTGATTTTATTAATTGAACATTGATTTGATTGTTCGCATTGAATATTCAATTTTGAAATCGACCAGTCTATTGCATTCGAAACAAGTCTCCGTTTGAGACAGAAGAAAAACAAACTTTAAAAACTCTTAAAGCGCCCCTCCAAAAGTTCATTATTAATTTTGTTAATCGAGTATTGAATTGATTATTCGATTCCAGTGTACAAAATTCAAAATAACGTATTTTTAAAACGTCTCTCGTTTTCAAGAAATACTTCAGTGAGAGTTTTGAGACATTTTAGTCTTTCAGTTTAAGATTTTAAAAGTGTTTTTTTGTCGAACTTCCCTGAATAAAGATCCAATCCATTTCTGATGCATATAGCTCTTATTTCTCTTGTGTAGATTTTACAAAAAGTTGACATGCCCAAAGCAGAACGACCTCAAAAGCCAAGTCATTGCCCATCTAAGATATACAATGTAGTGCTGAACCATTGCTGGGCCCATGAACCGGCACACCGACCTACATTTGCTGCTATACAGAATATCATGGAACAGGTAAGCAAACAATGTGAGGCACTTTACTCAATAAGCAAGAGAATCAATTAATAAAATTCCTCATTCATATGTTTGCTTGTTGTGAAAAATTTGTTTGTTTGTTAATTTGTTCTTTGGTTTGGTATTTGGCGTACGTTCTTGTTTTAAAACTGAGTACTAGTTATTTTATATGTGTTTTAGATTCGTCCTGAAGATGTTAAAGCAAAGCGAACCTTCGAGAGTCAAACACCACAAAATTTGCCATTTATTGAAGGAGATGATATCACTCTCATTGAGGCGAGGTAAATACTGCAAATGTTCATTCATGCATTCGTTCATTCACTCACTCATTCACTCGCTCACTCAATCATTCGTTGGGCTCCTATTGATAAAAGAAATATTTTAAATAATTTCTGATAGGATCACATTAGGAAAATGTCATATATATAATCATTCATTCCTTCGTTCATTCCTTCATTTATTCATTCATCCGTTCGTTCATTCATTCATTTATTCGTTCATCCACCCAGTCATTTATTCATTCAACCATTCATCCATTCATTCATTCATTTAATCGTTTATTCATCTAATCGTTCTTTAATTTAATAATCTCTCTTTTTTGTAGTGCTGATGCAGCTTGGTGGCGAGGGCAAAACAAGAGGACAGGTCGAGTCGGGATGTTTCCTTCTGAAATGGTTGATAGTCCATCAAGTTCATTACCTACTACAGTTGTTCGCAGTGATTCGATTACAAAGTAAGAATCCTAAACACAATTGTTTGCTCGTTTGTTTTGTTCGTTCGTTTATTCGTTTGTTCGTTCGTTTGTTTGTTTGTTCATTTTGTTTGTTTGTTTGTTTGTTTCTTTGTTCAATCATTTGATTGATTGTTTGTTTGTTCAGTTTTGTAAACAAACTATAAATAATAATGATAATACAAGTCAGTTTACTGTTTCTTTGATTTTAGAAGAGTTGCAAACTCACCTATCGCCTGTACACCAGATAAATGCGGTAAGTAGATGATTTCAATAGTGATCATTGAGGTGATTTTAAAGACTTGGAGACGGTGATGATGATGGTGGTGGTGATAATGATGGTGATGATGATGATGATAATGGCGATGTCATAATAATAACATAGTAATGACGATATCGCTTAATGAAAATAAACATTTCAAAGTTTCAAACGTTTTTGTGTTTCATCCTCTTTCAGATTGTGGTGAGGATCACTTTTACGACTTCCCGTATATCATGAATTCCCAGAACAAACCAACTTCACCGACTCATTCAATGAACAGCGACTTGACTTGCAGCACAGAAAGCGGCTACTCATCAAGTTTTACTCCATCGATCGCCGACTCTTTTCGAAGAGACTCAAACACTACTTACGAGAACTGCATCGGTTCTTCTAACTATGAGTTGATGGAACCAAAAGTTAGAACCAAACCTACGAGACAAATTCCATCACCGTATGAGTACAAAAACGTTGTAAGACAAGACGGCTTGGATAGCCATGTGAACAATGTTGATTTTTCAAGCGATCAGGGCGAAAAGCTAAACTTTGGGGAAAATTTGCACGTGGACAGACAAGACTTGAGGTCAATTGGCTCGGCACCCGTTTCCATTCCAGAAAGGAAAGATTCTTTGTTGGATAAACGCTTTTCTGATCCGATTGCTCAAGATGCTGTTATAGAACGGTTGTCAGGTGTCACAACACCTCATGAAAATACTACTACGAAACGCTTGTCAGGAGAATCAACTGCTCAAGGAAATTCTCCAAAGCGTTTGTCAGATTCTGCTAGTATAACCTCTCAAGAAGATACCCCAAAGCTTGTGCCAGAAAATGCCTTCATCGACGATACTACAACCAAACGTTTGTCAGGTGAAACATCCGCTCAAGGTACTGCAGAGAAACGGCTATCAGGAGATGCAACTCCTGAAAATAGTCCAACAAGCGTTAGAGATAATAAAACTTCACAAGAAGATACTCAAAAGCGCATTGATAAACCACGAACATCTGGCCCCTTCATGTTGTCACGTCGTGTAAGTGCAAGAAAGCTGAAATCATTTGATATCCCACTTAGAAGATCTGACAGTTTGAATTCTCCAACAACAAGCGATGGCAGGAATTCCCCTTCGAATCTTGAATCGCCATCCTCTTCAAGACCAAACTCTAGAACCGGCATGGGATCTATGTCGCCAGACAGTCCAGTTCCAAGACCAAAATCTCAAATCTCGGAAGATTCGCCTAGAGTCCATCCGCGTGCCGCTTCCTTTACGCGAAGCTGTTCTTCCGATGCATTCTCATCCAAATCGCTCAAAGAAGCGAGACAGCGCATCAAATCACCAAGTCCAACTGAGCTCAGAGATTTGCAGCAGCGGGACACACCACCATATTCAGCTGAGGAAGCAAGTCCGCAAGTTGTGAACTCAACTGATATTACTTCTAGATTAGGAAGGTCGTATTCGTTCGGTACTCCATCGAGTTCCTCGCGAGAGTGTGAACGACATGAGTTATACGAGAATCACGAGTATATCCCAAGATGCAATACGGTCAGTGGGACAACAACTGCGCTTGACAATCGTCCTTCACAGCGTGGTACGGTCTACGAGAATTACGAAATGATGAAGGCAATGGATATAGCACAAAGACTGATATCTTCAGAAAATAATATGACTAAGGAGGAAGCAGTCGGAGCTTACGATAACCATAAACTTCAAAGTGGATTTAATTCAAGTGGAAAAGTTCCCAGCAGTTCAGCTCAAGGCTATGAAAAGATGGTATTGCGAAAATCGTATATCGAAAACGACCGAAATAGCAGCGATAGTGCATCCAGAAATATTAATCCAAGGAGCGCTTCTTACGAGAATTACTCTGCCGGTGCAATAAAAAATTCCAAAGTTTCGTACGAGAATTTTGTGATGGTCGAGCACTCTGATGTCCCGGAAGAAATCGGATCAATACATAACACCCTCAAATGCCCAAGTTACGAAAACCATGGATTTGAGGAATTGAGAGCACAAGCCGAAAACGAAATGAAAGAAACTGACCTTCTCGACAACGTATTTCAGGAATACTCCAGCTCTGTACCTAATTCAGATAACTGGCAAGTCATCAGAAAAACTCTTGATGACAATGGCTCATTGGTGATCAAAATGGGTCGTTCTGTTACGCCGCGGTTAAGAAGATCCAGTAGTGATGGTGATCTACGAGATGACGCGGAGAAGGATTCTTGCGCGACATCCTCGTATGGAACAGACGATATGAGAAATGTTAGATGTTCTTTAGACATTACTGGAAAACTAGCCAGTGCGCTATCAGATCGAATTAATATCAAAGAACACGTTATGATTACAAATGGTGATGTCAAAATAGTTGATGCACAAATGGAAACAACTTTTAGAAGTCCTAAGGAATCAAGTGACTCAGTATTACGAGACAAACATTTGGTGTCAAAGGATTTGGGCAACAGAAACAAATTGGTTCATGATGGAGATTTTTGCGAACTTTATAGAAAGAACAGAGATTTGGACAGCCTAAATGACTGTGCCCAAGCGGACCTAAGTTTGAGGAGCATTGCAGCGAGTGGCATTGTTCCAAAGGATATTCCACCCGCTCTCCCAGTACGAAACCAACACTCTTTGAAAAGCACAACTAACAATGAGTATGTGCGAGGTAGTTATGAGAATGTTAAAAAGGGCACGCCTTTGCCTCAAAGAGCAGAGCAAGCTGTAGCTACCCAACCACTTCTAGAAAATAATACTTCCAGTGTAGAAGAAACAAACTCTACTCAGCCTACAACAAACGTCATATCGTTTGAAAACAAACTCGTATCGTTCATGTCACCTCGTTTGCTCAAAAAGGAAAAAGTTGAAGATGTCCCTGAATTACCACCAAAGGCTAGGTCGTTACCACGGCAACAGAAATCAACATCCAACTATCCCAGACTGTCACGTGATTCATCGGATGTGAAACTAAATTTTGTGGAGGATGTGAATCGGTATCGGCCATGTCCTTCCAAAGGAAGCCCAAACTATGAATACCCACGAAGGAATGTGAGTAATGATGATGTCGAGACGCCGCCTCCTCTACCAAAGAAAATGTCGAAAAACAATGCAGATATTGCTGCATGAACTGACTCAATCGTAGAATCCATTTTCTTATCACAACCGTGATTTCTAAGAAAACAATCGAACCTAACTGCCGTATCGAAGTCGCGTAAAGCCCAGTTCAAATGAGCGATTTTTGCTACGATTTCCAGGGCGATTTTTACTGGGATTTTCACGGTAAAGCCATCTAAGAAGAAACAGGATGCTCAAGCGATTGAGAAATAGTTTATATATTCGGGTTAATTTAATACTCGTAAAATATTCTGCACATAATCTGAAAATCGCCGTAAAAATTGCTCGTGTGAAAGGTGGTTAACGTAACCGTACCGTTTTGTACTCGAGCGAAAACGACTATGATTTCCCAAGGTGCTTTGCTGATATAGTTCGAGGCTCCTGAAAGTTAGCAAGCAATACACAATATAACATCGTTAAACGAGACATATCTTTGCCAAGTAAAGTTGTTTACAAAGTAATCAAACACTGACAAATTGCATGTAGATTCAAGAGTAACAAAAATGGTTTCATGTTGCCATGCAACAAAGTTACATCACCAGATATAGATATATAACTTGTGCAAATATACTTCATAAGTAAGGAAGGCAAACATTTCTTTGTGAAAGCGCGCGAAACTTTGCGCACACCGCGCGCACCAGTTTGTCGTCTTTAGGGGCGCGCTGGTTGCACGTGACTTGATAAATGTAAAACACAGTATTGTAGTTGAATCCCTGTTCTAGATGTCTATAAATAAGATAATTGGAAAGACCATACGCCGAGGTGGGAAACAACAGTTAAAATAGCTTGTTGTTGCAATCGAGATTTTTCGGTCGAGTTTTCGGTCCCACGCCTTGCTTATTATTTCATAACAACTTTCTAAAACACAGTATTGTAGCTGAATCCCTGTTCTAGATGTCTATAAACAAGATAATTCATATAATTTGTTTAGAATATATGGACTAGATACGCATATCAAGTGAAAAGCGCAATTTCCAAATAAGACTATAATCCCAGAATTTCCGTGCGCGCAAAACACTTTCAGCCGTGCGCGTGTTGGTACTGTACCATAACAAGATTTAACAAATTAGCATATTATAAATATAATGTATAGCATAGAAATATTGTAGATACAATTACAGATTTAAAGATAATATATTGTAATTTTTCTTTTCAAAAACGTTTGGAGGTAAAGTCGTTTTATTTTATTAAACTTTATTCTGAGTTTGAATTCATTTGGTTGAGAATCTTTCAACTCCTGCCAAGGGACGAACAAGCGCAGAAGACAGCTACTGATGTGGACGTGAAAATACACCTAATCCAAACATTCAATACCCCCAAAACACTGAATAAATGTATGCTTGAATCGCGCCCATCGATTTGGGGATTCCTGTGTAATTGGTTTTCAATTTAGGAAGCCAAGCGCTCAAAGGGTATTTTATTTCTTGTTTACCGTAACGGTAAAAAAGAAATAAAATAACAAAGAAAAATGCCAAAAAGGAGAAAATCCCTGTAATGCCAAACATCCTAAAAACATTTCTAACAAATATTTTCGATCTATTTGTTTTATCCATTGATAATACATACTGCGGCAGAAACTTTAATCAGTTTTAGTCTTTTATTTTACACAATTGTTCTGTCGGGCCGGCAGCGTGTCTAGATAAATGTACCATACCATACCATTTTAATTGTTTTGGTTCCTAACTAATTGACAACATACCTTGCTAAAACAATGAAAGTGACAGATTCAAATTGTTAAAACGGAATGGAGACTATTCTAAGAGCATTACAGGCTATTCTTTAAACCCAAGGAGCTAGCTAGCCTACGTTGCCGGACAACGCAAGGTAACGCAACACAATCAATTAACGGAGGTTATTCCTAGAGCCAAGAAACACTGTACCTCGTGCGAACAAACCCTACATCTTGACGTGAGTTTATTGTAGGGTATTTTTATTTTGTTAAAGAATGATTTTATTTCGAGGTTGTTTTTTCTTTTCGATCGAGCTCGTTATTAACCTTATATATAATATAAGATAAGAGAGCATATCCCCCTTATGGGGCTTTACACTCATCAGGGGATCTTTTCATTTTATTTTTAAACCAAAGTTATTTCGGGAACGGAACGTGATTGGTCGGATTGCAGGAGGCGCGGTCACATCGTCAAAACATCTCAAGACAAAAGTGCGGAGATTGTTTCTAAAAATAGCACGATGAGTAGAGCCCCTGATGGGGTCCGAGGATAAGCTCTCTTATCTCATACTCTCTTGTATTAACTCTTAATCCGAATCCTCAATGTTTATCATAGCAAAATATCTAAAAATGAAAATAATATAAAATATATCTAGCCTATGTACATCCGCTCTCCCCCCCCCCCCCCCCCCCTACGGGGAAGGGGTGAGAACGGATGTACACGTACAGGCTAAAATATATCAAGCTTTAACCAAATCTTGGGTTTTCCTTTCGTAATTCTCGGTTGACGGTGGCAAATGTTGCATTTGCATGTTTTTTCAAGTTTTCGATTTTTTTATTTTTATTTATTTATTTATCTATTTATTAATTTATTTATTCATAAATTTATTCATCACTCATTCATTTATTTTTATTTGCGACACCCCCTTAAATGATTTCTGGATTCGCCCATGGAAACCAATGTAGATCGAAGAGCTATAGCACAATTCAAAAGGAGCTTTGAACTCTCAAACATTTCAATGAATACCATTCTATTTTCAGAAACAACTAAAATTCCTACTTCGCATAAACTAAAGAATTAACGTTATCTCTGTAGCAAAAGACAAATATTTCATCCCGCATGTTCCAGTTCGATATCTTCTTCTATTGCCTCGAACAATATATATTTCGTTTGTTGGTTTTGTAAATAGGTAAATTAGTGTGATGGCTTGTCTTTTTTTTTTTTTTTTTTTTGGTCTGTTAATTTGTTTTCGTAAATTCTAATTTGTTTTTGTAATCCTATCATTTTTTCTTTTATTTGTTTGTTCGTTAGTGTATTTGTTAATTCCCTTAATCCTTATACATTCTTTTGATTGCGCTTCTCGACAAAACCCAGTAAGCCAGCCTGATTGTCTGACACGATCCAAGTGCCCTGTACAGACATTCTTTTCGTACTTGTTCGGGCTTCCTTTGTAACGTTGATATCCACCGTTAGGGGTTTCCCCTATTCTCCATCAAAGACAGGAAGCCCATAACCCACACTGCTGTGCGGAGTACGTTGGAGTCAGTAAAAAAGAGCCATTTACATTTTTTCCCTTTTTTCCTCGAATTTCATTGTTTAACTCAGTTCTGTTTTTATTAACATGGAATGTTTGGCTCTTGTTTTAATTATGTTTAGCCCTTTTCCCTCTAGTGTACCCCGCCCATCTTTCACTTGTCTCCTTAAAGATAGGATCACCATCAATGCCACTAAGGAACATTAGCAAACTAACATGTAATGTATGGTAGTCCCAGCGAGCTAAATTAGGAGGTGCTTTCATAGAAATGTGCCTAAGATCATAAAACGTCCCTGAGCCTGCATCAAACATTAAAAGCATGTCCTTCAGGGACTTCATTCCATCTTTGAAGAGTTCCTCAGCTTCTTCTTTTTGCCCTTCAGGGGCAGCTAAAGTTAGGTCATAAAGACCTAAAAGTGAGTATATAAAACCATTGAGTACATATAAAGATGGCGTGGTAGGGTACTCCTCGTACCAATGATACTTGTCCATAAAAGTAGCCCGCACACCATTATCTTCAGATGCTATTTTAAAAATGCGAGTAGCCTTTAAGGCAGCATTTAAGTACTTGATGTTACCGGTGTAATAGTAGGCTCTGGTTAGTAATGACATGCCTTGACCCTGAGCCATAGCCGAGTACCACCCTGGCTTGATTTCTACACTATCTAATATCTTTCTCTTGACTGTGATTGGCCAACCACCATTGTTGTCTTGGTGATGGACGAACCAATCAGCAGCAGCCATGAAGAACTCAGTTCGTGCATGACGACTAAGTGTAACATTATCAATCATTCCTTTGCCATGTAAAATGATACTCTGAATATCTGTGATAGATATCTTGATGTTGGACTTTCTTGACTTTTTCTCCGTGGCTTTTAACCCTTTTCTGAGGTCAGTATCAAGATTTCTAGTGATTTTCCTCCAGCCCTCATGGTTTCCAATGCCCATATGAATAGCCTGATCTCGAACTCCTACCATTTCATCGTCTGTTGTATAATGAATGACATGTTGTTTGATGTTGTTTGTTTCTATGGTAACTGTCACACGTCCTGTATCAAGCATTTTGAGGTCAAATGACAAGATGAAATCCTTGGTGGAACTGTCCATGTGAAGTGAGACACCTTCACCGTCAAGATCTGAGAAAGGAGAATGTAGTTAGCATGGTATTATTAGTTGCTAACGAAAACAAGTTTGAATGATTCAGAATGCCAGAGGCTCATCCAGAGGGCCAGTGCCACACCCCCTCCCCTCCTGGATCCAGGGGAGGGGTCAGAAGGGCTAGTGCCCCCCTTTTGGAAGGACCTGATTTATTTTGATTGATAATACTTTTGATATTTGATTGATAATCAATAATTGTTTGACCAGTGCACCCCCTTTCAAATTAAATTTCTGAATCATTTTTCAATCAGTGCACCCCCTTTCAAATTAAATTTCTGAATCATTTTTCAATCAGTGCACCCCCTTTCAAATTAAATTTCTGGATTATTTTTTGATTAGTCCACCACCTTTGAACATTTTTGGATCTGACCCTAAATGTACACACACATACCGTAACAAAACATTTTGTATTCATTCTATAGCAAGAAAAGACCAAAACTAGCAAAATAATAGTTGGCTGCATCGGTGTTTCTATAGTAACAGTTAACCTTTATGGTACCCATAAAGATAAAGATAAAGATGAAGTGATCATTATGTTTTGGACGTTTGTCCTTTGTCAGAGTTATGTGGCGCTTAAAATTACAGTTATCTTTACAACTGTTTCTATGGCAAGAAAATATGATAGAGTGGGAAACGTGGCAGAAAATTGGAATGTTTTCTTAGAAACTGTGGTTTTGATATGGTACAGTACTGTCTCCCACTCATAGGAAAATGACTCTAAATAGAGCTTTCAAGAGGTTGATATTGCTATAGTGATCTTTTCCACAACTCTTTTCAATTACCATTGTTTTTTTATGGAGTTGCCTTAAGGACAATTTTAACATGCTTTAAGTCAAAAGATATCAAAATTAAACTAGACTGTTTGGATCTGATAAAAATAGATATCACAAATTAGAATCACGTTACTGGAGGTGATGGCTTTTATTAAGACAGTTGTAGAAATTGAAATTCCTTATGTTCATAAATAAAGCAATCATAAAAAAATATTTCTTGAGTCTAGTCTTGGAACTTTCAAGTTGCGTTTTTATGGCATAGATTGGAAGCCACCCGGCCACTACCACTTAATGTTTTTTACTAAAAGGTTTTTTATAATGCAAAATGTACCCAAATAATAAAAAAATGAATGAATAAATCAATTTACAAGAAGTACATACAAAAGCCATCACACAAATCTTGAAAAGATAACATTCAAATTCTGCTGGCTTTTTTAACACTTTCAAAGTCACTAGCAAATGAAAAATTGTAGCTTTCAAACATTTTCAAATGTGACAGATTTCCAGGAAACGTTACAAAATTAATTCCTTTTGCTATAAACTAAAATGTTAATCTAAGCTTGAGGGTATATCATTAATCTAAGCCACTTAAGAAAACGAAAGGAGCTTTTTAAAACTATTAAAATAGAAAGCATTGAGAAAATATAATAATAATAAAATAATAAATTTGCCATTTAGTTAATTTTTTTCTTACACCACAAGTGAGTGTGTTTGTCACGCAATAACTGGTCAAACCCTAAAAACGAGGAGGGAGTCTACACAAAAGATAAAATGCCATCGAAACATTTTATCAAAAAATATATTTCATTATAATAATCTTTAAAAATTAAAATGTATCATATTTTTTTCAATTTGCAAACTAGGAATTTCAGGGAATTCAGACGCTAAATGTGTGTTAAGTTTAAATGTTTTTAAGAGGATCTCAAAAAGTGGTAACTGAGGAGGGATAAGTGTTAAATAAACTAAAGTCAAAATGTTAAGTGCAAAACAAAACAATGGTTTTGAGTTTATAGACACCAAAGTCTAGAGTTTTAACAACATTACTAATCTAGTAGCCCCCAAAATGTCGAATTTTAAAAATTAAAGATATTATATTTTTGTGCATTTGGTCATGACAATTTCTTCTTAAAACGGTAAAATTAAAAGCATCTTTTAGTTGCGATAAAGGGTTCATCTTTGCCGACAAAAATGAAATTTTGGAAGTCTGTCGCGCTCTCTTTGAACTTCCTATTAAATTACAATTTTTTTCAAGTATTTTCCGCGGCTTTTCACAATAATAAAAGAGGGTTTGTATGTAATTTCTTAATGGTAAAACACGCGCCAAAAACGTTCACTTTACTTCAGCTAAAATTTGAAACTTGAACAATGATAATTGAAACTTTTAACTGTCTCGAATTTTTTTTTTTGCGGTACTGCAAAGTACCGTAAAATGCTATTTTTCTATTTGATTGAATTTTCTTTAAAATTACAAATATCAAACTATATTTTTGGAGAATAAACGTAGAAAAATAGCTCAGTATTTTGAACTAGTGATTGTATACAGAAATGTTTCAACTTTTAGCCAAACACATTCCAAAACAGAGCAAAATGCGCACTTCGTGATATTTTCAAGGACCTCCTCAGCACGGATTCCATCAGCTCTGCGTGCATCAACAATACACACTAATTGTCTACAGAAAAGATTACAAGCTTACCTGGAGTGGTAAACTTAATCACCTTCGTTGCTCGCTCTTGATCATAGACGACTTCGACCTCGTTCGGTTCGTTTGCGACCCAATTCGAATCATCTCCTTCAGCGTCTTCGAAAACATGTGTTTTTCCATGCGAACTTTTCTCTACTTTAAACATACTATAATGCGATAATCCATACTGCGCTATTTGTATAGGATAGAAATGCCCCTTTGGATTCCATTGAATCGAAATTGGGACTTCTTCTTTGCCGCTTATACATAGAACTCTTTGCCTTCCTTCCACATGATACCCTTGAAACCAGAGAAACGGACCTTTTGGGTCGTAAGATCCGTGTGTTTCATGTATATCTGAATAGCAATGCTTCCACTCAAGAACTTTACGCTTGTCACCACTTCTTACATCTCCGTAGATTTCAAAATAGTTTTTAACGAATGAAAATGGGACGTAAGCTTCGTTGGAATTGGTATCTAAGCGTCCCTCGAGTTTCTTTTCTCCACCATTTACGATAACATCGATTGTCTCATAGTGAACATTTTTTGGACAATTTCCACGGATTTTTTCCTCGCGTTCTTTCCGATCAGAATATTCTTGGTCTTCTCGCTCTCTTAAAGCTGCCGATACAAGATCAGCGCAGTAAATCTGAGGATCTGGATTTGAATTGTCCTCTTCTCGCGGCGCTACCATTGAAGGCAATCCATTGATTTTGGTACATCGAAGCCACACGAGATAACCAGTGAAAAACGAAGTCAAAACACATCCTAGAATTAACTTGAAAGAAAGTTTACCGCAGAGGCATTGTAGTAAACGCATAGTTCTATAACTTTACTATACGACTGTAGTCTATTTTCGTCGTTTAAGGGTCATTTGAGGTCTGATTTTGAGCAGATTGATTATGTTTTGACATAGGCACATCCGCCATCTTGAAACAAACCACTAGTTCCAGGCTACGCGAATGGCAAATAGTCGAAAACGGATTTCCGGTTCCGGGATATGTGACGATAGACGGACGGACGGACAGACAAAAGACGATTGATTGATTGATTGATTGATTGATTGATTGATTGATTGATTGATTGATTGATTGATTGATTGATTGATTAATTGATTCATTGATTGATATATTGATTGTTTGAATCTTTAAAATTAAAAATCTCAGTATACTGAGATATATCTCTATTTGTGTTTTTGTTGATGTGCACCGCTCGATCGATCAATGATCTGAAGCGACAACAAATTGAATCCACCAAATATATCTGTTTTTAATTAACCTTTGAGCGCTTGAAAATTAATCAAAGATGGTGCAAGTGAGACTGTTTTGGTTATCTTAATGTAAAATTAAATTAAAAACACACCGCATGGAGTCGAAAATATTTTGAGTCTGGCATAATAGTTTCATTATTTCGATTCTCAAACTTCCGTTTTTTTTACCCTAGTATATATATTTTATTCAATTTATTTCATTCTTAGCTCGGATTTTCATTTTATAGGATATGTATTAATCTTATCATGTATTGTATATAACTTTCACAATTAAAAATTATATTTATTATTATTTATAATTATTATTTTAATTTATATGATTTTTCAGACTATTTATATTGATTCATATTTTTAGCTTTGTAACATATAATTTATCTAGTTTCCACAATATTTCCAATTTTATATATATGTAGTAGAAGCAAAAGATCCAGTGGAAGATTAGCTTTTGCTAAACTGGTGCACTTTTATAAAGTGTTTTCTTTTTAACCTTCTTTAAATAATATTTTTCTGACTATCACTTATTTTTTTTAAAGACTAAAAAGATGTTCGCCAAAGTGAACAGAATACCAGGGCCGTTACCAGAACTTTTACGGTGGGGGGTGGGGGAAGGGTGGGAGGGTGCACATAAAAATCCTGGACTATTGATGGGTTTTAGTAGCCTATTTTGCTAAAAGTAGCTGTGATATTTTTCCAGAAAATATGAGTGTTTTTTTTTTTTTTTTTTTAACCCGTATTATAATTTTTGCTCTTATTGCGCTTTGCAGATACAAATCAATATGCTAAATAATAAGAAAGTCTTGTAATTAAAAAAAATGATGCCACGTGCTACCTGTGCACCCCTCCCCTGGTTACGGTCCTGAATACCATTAGAGCTGTAGACTACCGCTGCTTTCAGCTAGTCTCTGCAGCAAGAGACTGGGGTTCAGTTTGTTGGAATTACACTGAAATGATTTTATATAGCCTATCGCAGTTTATAAGACTGAAAAATTCCAAACTTGGCCGTTTTTCTTCGGTTTTTGAAGGTTTTTATGCACTGCAAAGACAACGGACATACAAATCATATACTCCAGAAGCATTACAAGTTCGCAATCTGGCCCCGGTATGGAGACCTAAGTCAACAGACACATAGTTATATAATGTCATGAGTACATCCCGCATTGATTTCAAAATTTTTATGTCAGAAAAGCTAATGAAACTACGCAAACATTTCCCTACCAGCGGTCGCTTTCATCACACCTGGAGACTGCCAGGGCGAAATTAAAGAATGCATTTACGGTGAAGGAAATGCGGTCTTGTTTGATAGGTTAATTGGTCAGATATTGGGTTCTTCCGATTTATGTTTACGTTTTTTGTAGTAACCTATCATACCATTTGGATGAGAGCGTATGTATAAAATAAACAAATTAATCAATCAGAATTTGGTGTTACTGAAGCAGGGATCGACTAATGCGCTTTTGTTGTTACTAAAACAACAACAATAACAACAACAATTTTCCATCCTCAATATATACATTTTTTGGATGCGTATTATTTTCAATAACAACCAAATAAATAAATAAAAGATAAATAAATAAATGAGTAAATGAATAAATAAATAAAGCAAACAAACAACCAAACTATTAATAATTATTATTAATTAATTATTAATTAATTAATTAATTAATTAATTTTTTCCTTATATTGCTGATCTTTGTGTACATGTAATTGAATAGTATGTGAGCCCCCTAAATGATCTATGCTCTTGGGGCAAACTTATTGTAAACATGCAAATATGTTTAAATAATAATTTAAAAAAAAAAAAAAAATAAAAAATTAATTAATTAATTAAAACAAAATAAATAAATGAAAGAAAATCCAAAGAAAATAACCATCTTTAATACAACATTTATAAAATCCACATTTCGACTAATTATATTTTTATTTTATTCGTTAACTATTCTGAACATCTATCTATCCATCCAAGTGCATTCGTATAGTGCATACAGCTCAAAAGATTCAACCACTTATCCATTTACTTACTTTGATAATCGATCTACTAATTTTAATGCATGGATCATCTATCCATCTATTCATCCATTCGTCCATCCATTCATTAAACTGATTCATTCATTGTTCTTATTTTCGCTTTATTAAGACCTATGCCAGACCGGGATACTCAATGATCACGTGTATCGTTTTGCAATCTTGTCCAACCGGCCAAATATCAGAAGCTGCAATCGTTTCGATGTGTTTAAATATTCAATATATCACATTGAAAGTGTTATTCGATGATAATTTGACTGTACAAAAGCACAGACATGCTCTAACGTGAACGAAATAAACATGGATCGAGGTAATCGATGTATGACAACGGGCAACTTTTCATCATCATGAAAAAATGGCTACCAGGCATTCGCACTGTGCAAAGCATCTTGGTCTACAATGGAACGTGGATTCAGTTACCTTACAATTTTGTTTTTAAATTTTTGCTATGAATTTTGTTTTTTCTTATAAACATTGAAATAGTAATAAGTCCCTATATAAACAGTCGATAATACAAATGCCCCGCCAAGGGAAATAGATATCAAGATAGCGTAAATTTGAGGTATTTGGAAGCCATTATGTTTGGAGAGTTTCATGGAGCTATGACGCCTAACCAGCATGCATTTCGTGGTGCCTGATTCTGTCTTGTTACAGTAGATAGTCTCTTCTGGGATTTCCTCTCTTGTGGAAGCTGACTCGCTAGCACAAAGAAAAAAATAGATGTGTTAATTAATGTGCAACAAATATAGATACAAATTTTATGAAAAGAAAGTGTCTGACTTGCCTTCTTTAACATGTATAATCCGTAACATGAAAGTTACAAAAATTGCTCGTTAAACAATAGAATTAGCATAAAATTGTTTCGGATTCATGCGTTTTAGTGTAGACGGAAGGCCTTAGCGTGGACGTAGCCTTACATTTGCCCGACCAATCTGAAAGGCGCACACCTGTTTGGGCATGGATGCATGTTATAGCCCAGACCCGTCATTTCATTACTTGGTTTTCGATCATTTTTGTCTTTTCTTAACCGTCAATCAAATTCATAGGGCGGATCTTGCCCTAAAACATTCTGTCATTGGTTAATTTTAAATAACCTTTTCCCTGAAATTGATTGACGGTAGAGAAAAGTCAAAATTCAAACAACGTTTAACGCCACGTCCACATGCAATAACCCGGATAAATTTGAAAACGCATGAATCCGAAAGAATTTTATGTTAATTCTATTGTTTAACGAGCAAATTTTGTCATGGTATCGGAACAAAAGTTGCGTTTTTAAATTTATCCGGCATATTGTAGCCAAGGTCTAAAAACTGCGGATCGCAATATATAATACAACGAATTGGCTGTAAATGATATAAAGAGGGCCGTCCAATATAGGTTACTATACTCAGGGGCGGCGGAACAATAACAGCCATGGGGGGCACTATAAGCCACCACCCCTCCCCCACCCCAAAATCACAAAACAATTTTTTTTTAACTGTGTAAGCTAATGCATTAATGTCTTTTAACCAATATTTTGTGGGGGCCCGTTCCCCCCCGGCCCCCGCAGTTCCGCCGCCCCTGATACTTACTTGCTAGGATGTCTTGTTCTTTGACCATCTTCATTAAAGTCAACATCAAGAAATGGAATTTTCTCCGTCTTTACAAGTTGCACAAACTCGCTCTTGGTGCCCTTAGTATTGTTTATCTTAATATTAGTTATTTTCTTATCTTCCTTAGCTTTAGTCCTATCTTTTTGTTTAATTTTCATAGTGTTATTACTGCGACTATCTCCATATAATTCTTTCTCTTGCTTCAAAGTTTTTGCCTCCATTTTTGCTAATGTCTTCTTCAGGCCCTTCAACTTGTTTTTGAATTGCTTTATATTGATAACCTTTGTTTCACCGGTACTAGAAACTCCAATAACTTGTTTCTCCTTCTCAAGCATATTTTCCAGATACTCTTTACTTTGTCTGGTAGTTCCAGGACAAGTATTATTATGTTCAAAATCCATCACTCCTGTCCATTCTGTCTTTACACATCGACCGTTTCCTTTACATTTCTTGTTGCTGCATTGAGTGCTGTGTTGTTGTGTAGCCATGAAGTATGGTCCTAGTTTAGTGCGAATGTAGCTATTTATTTGGCTGCAGATGTACGGCGAGGTGTTTTCGTCACGACGATTTCCCCACATTACTACCCCGGATGCTCCGATTTCGCCAGCTTGGCCAATGGTGTTGCGTAAATCGGCCTGGAAATAATGAAAAGTATAGTTTGTAGTTTGACAGCTAAACACGGCTGGCTCGCCTCATATAAACAGGGCTGCCCAAAGGCAAGTTTGATCAGCTGAATATCGTAAATAACAAGCTTTCTCTAGTCTTCGTGCATCCGAAAGCGTACATTCCCACGTGCAATGCTCATTAGCAGAGCTCATTCGGCTTAATTAGTAGCATTTTTAGAACTCATTAGCATAAGATCAATAGGTCGTTATGTGAAAACGCTCTATTAAGCCATAGTAAATAGAGGGAGATTAAGCGCAAAACAATTCCTAACTATTTAGTGCCACAAGATTCAGTTAGGCACCATTATAGATTGCAAACAATTAATCCATGAAACTTTAGTAATACTAAATAGTACAATTTTATGGTAATTCTATTGTTTTCTTTTGTTCAATTAGCACTATTTTGTACTATTTAGTAATTAGTGTTTCACGGATTTATTGTTTGCACTCTAACAATTCACCGAGGCATAAACAAAGACAGCTTTTATTTCAATTCCTTTGTGGTATTGTGTTTATGTCTCGGTTAATTTTAGTTAATGCAGTAAATGATTAAAAAATTGCCATGCGCTAATGTGGTGTGCACTTTATGCCCCAGTGACTTCTTAGTTATCTGTTGAGTATTCTTTCACACTTATCAGTGGCGTACACTCTACTTACATCAGTTAGGAATTCATAATCCAGCGGTTTCTTTTCATATATCATTCTAAAATATGGATATATCGGTGTAGCTGTGCTTGTTTGTTTATATATATTAGACAATCTAAGTGCCTCGGCTAGCCGGCCTCGAACTAACTCTCTATTAGTAGATGAACGCTCTGGTAGATAGATTGATGGAAACAGCGCTGTACTGGTAGAAAACATCCATGAGAGCTCGTCATTTTGTCGCTTTACCTGAAGAAAAGTAATAGTTGAATCAGCTGAACTGTTTCGCTTAAGATCAATCTTGAGCCGTATATATAACATAAGTTATCTAGCTTAGTTATCTTGAAAGAATAAGACAAATACTTTGCGCACGTTTGTTATTGTGGCTTTTTTTAGATAGGTACTGAAACAATTGGTAAAAATTTCAAAATTTGTCGGTAACTTCAAGTACACACGTGCGTATATCGTTGCCTGACCAAATATCAGAAAATAAAATCACCATTCCAACGTGTTCAAAAGCACTTAAAATATGATACTAAAATGATTATCTGATAACTATTTATACATAATAAAATAAATAAATATGTCAATTATTATGAATGGAAATGACCGATGAAAAAGAAAAAACTGACCAACTTTTTTATCTTCAAAGCGGGCTTTTAAAGATGGTAGTTTTTCTGGGGTCAGGGTTAGGAACCTGTTCGTTTGTGATCTGAATTGAGAGTGGAAGTTGAGGTTATGGGTTATCATTTCATACCTCATCGGAACATCTAAAGTTAGTCTTGTCGTTACCATAGCAATCGGGGAACCCATAAAAACCCCATTTAGCGTGTGGTCTTAGGTGTTTCCCCAATTTCAAAGTCTCTAGCATCATAACTCTGGCTGAATCATCGAAATGTTTGCGAGCCTGCTCTACTAAATGTTTCAGCGGCCATCCGGGGAAACGTTGACGCAATATTTCAATCGATCTTGTTTGATAGATTTTCTTAGAGTCCCAATTTCGATGCCAAGTTGGTCTCCAGCCCTCCCAGTCAATCACGGCCAATCCATGGAAGTTGGGGTCTGGGATACGTCCAAGAATGTCACGTGTTGATTTTTGTAAATGTGTGTTGATGTCCACGAGCTGAAAGAACCAATCAGAAAGGAAACTTTAGATATGCATGCAGGACGGTAGGTACTTCATGTATGCCCAGATTATAATTTCCTCGCATATATGTCTTATTGCTATTCAGAGTTTTTCTGAAGTAGTCCTTCGTTTTTTTTGCACTATATTTATTTATATTACCTATACATGATATTATTGGTTTTCTCTTTTCATATTTTCTTTTGTAGATTTGTTTATATGCATGTTTTTATAATCAAGGCATACATGAAGTACTTACCTGCAGGACCAATCAGAAGTGTATGTAAAATGTGCTGTGGCGGTGAAAAAGCCAGAATTCGTGAGGAGCATTTACCCCGGTCTCTGTAATAGACTCATCTTTTCACATTGCTTTGTTCATGAATTTACCCATCCTCGGCGGAAACCCAGGCGGTATTACTCTGTCGCTCGAAACTCTGGGTTTCCGATGATGGATGGTCTTGCTTTCTCAAGGAAATGAACAAATCAATATGAAAAAAATATTTAAACTATTATGATATAAATGCGGGTAAAATGCAATCTCGCTTATGAGGGCTATTGATATATCGAAACTAAGTCCCGCTAGATATGTAAGTTTAACTGCAGTCAATCAGTTTACAAACAAAATTAAAAAAAAGAATAATAAACAGATACCGACATAGTAAGGAATATTATGGACACTGGTGCATCCCATACCACAACACTACTTTAACCTCTAGTTATCTTAGATTTGTTCTCCTGACAAATTTTGCACAGGACGTATCCACTATTGTGGTACATCTAAGAAGATAGACGTTTTATAGTCTCAAGGTTTATATTTAGTATTTCTACTAATTGACGAGACTTTCTTTCACAGTTACTACACCGGCTATATTGTTTAGTATCAGCTTATTAGTGTGTCCAAGTTATACTTATAATTTGTTTGTTTGTTTGAAAATCTAATTGTTGTCAGAATTTGTATTAACTAAACATAAAAGTTGTTTGTCTCGTATTTCTTAATTACTTTATAATATTTGTAATCAATTCGGAAAAAAAATTGTCGACATTTTTTAATTTTATCATTTGAATTGACGCCTTATTCACGAGTGTCAACTAATTAATTTACCTAAATTGTAAGCAATTGAACATGCAACAGCGTTGGCTCCACTGAATCATTATTTCAAACAATTATCATGATTGGGGAAATTTAATGAGAACGAAATAAACCAAGTTATAGTATAATTGCGTGCCCGTGTGGAATCATCGACTATAATTTACCGCGGTTGCATTGTCTTATATTTAATTATATTTTTACCGTCATATCGCTATTTTTAGACTCCCTTGCAGTTGTTTTAGGATTTGTCGCACAATATATGCTTTTTTGTAAGATCAGAGAAGCACGTTATTTCTAGAACTAATACAACTTAAAATAGCAGGCAGCTCAGCCAACCATAGTTAATACGGGGACAACATGAACTGTGAACTAAATGAATCAATGTAACGGTTGCAGAAAAATAAATTTAGCGAGATAATTATAATGACAACCAAACAACAAGATAGCACTTCTACATTCATAGTATTTCACAACTTCCATCATCCTTACATCTAAAATGATCGACGCGACCGTAAGGCGCCAACATAACTTTCAGAGACGAGAGAAAAAGAAAGAACAATTTTAACGTCTACCAATTTTATCTATTCTTCTTATAGCATTTACTAAGATTAACTAGTTATTTTTACAGTTAAGTGCTTGAGAGTAAACAAAAAGTATTGACCGAAAAATTGATCACTTCACGAACAACAAGCGTGGACGACAGTTGACCTTTTGCTTTTTAAACAAACCTGAGGCATGCCGCCATTATAGCTTCTTGTCCCGTCAGCATTTGTAAAGTACGGATAATAACCCAATTGTGCATTGTAGAATACAACTACTTCTTTGCCATTCCAAGTTTGATGCGGATTTGCCCGTATTTTATAATCTTCTAGGTCAATCTTGACACTAAAGTTCTTTTGACAACCACCAGTAGGGGAGTTCCAAACTCCGATAAAAGTATCTCCATTTTTCGCGCCTTTGTCGCACTGACACACGAAATCCCCAGTATAAACACAACTTAAAATAGAGACTAATATTGCTGCAGTGAGAAAATTAAGTTTGGTCGCCGAAAAGTTGACTTTTAAGGTCATTGTAAGTCATCTTTTTGGGATTATTTTAGGTGAGGACAAGGTGACCGTGAAAAAGTGCTTCATAACAATCTCCTACCAGTTCGTCTGTTATGATGTAAGAATTTTTTATGGTTCATTGAATAGGTCGTTGTCATAACGACGGCAAAAATTAAAAAAAAGGTTGAACATGGTAAAACCGTTTAATGTCTGTCATATTTTTTTATCAAGAATGCATGCCCGTATATTCGGATTCGGAAAAAGTCACATAACGCGCTAAAGCATTATTAGGTCTTCATATCCCACTTCCGACACCAAAGTAATATCCAATTATATATAACAAAAAGAGTTGCTTGCTATTTTGATAAAAAAAAATCCAAAAATAAAGAAATTGTCGATTACTCAAGTTAAAGATGAACGCTTATGATCTGATATTTTTATAGATTATTAAAAAAATACGAAGAAAAAAGTACAACAATCATCAAATAAGTTACTGAACTGTAAACACAATCGTTTCTAAATCATAAATACATATTTTGTAAGTAAAAAAAAAAAATACAAATTCATTTTTTAAATATTGCAATTTCATCTTATTACTATCAAATGCTATTTTAGGTATTTTGTGTGATCGATAATCTCACAAGTCTTAATTAGAGTGATTTTCATATGATCATGAAAGAATTAATAGGCAAGCTAAAACGAACTGCTAGTAAACACCACAGCTAATAGAGAGATGGTTTCAAACATCCTTAAAAAACAACATTGTTATATGTCTTTGCTTCACTTCCAATGTTGGACTAGTCCTGAGGGTGCACAATTTTTGACGTATTTCCACACGAACTTACAAAATAACGAATCATAAGCATTGTCTACGCGAATATTGGTGAATTACGTTCAAATATCTATCGGAAATCTTTAACTATTTCAGACTAGAACAAAAGATGGTGCAATGCAACGCTTGAAAAACTTGTACAAAGACGTATACCAGTAAGTTTCCTAACCATCTCCTTCTATTAACAATGTAAACACCAAACGTATTGTTTTCTGGTGTTGCCTTTATCAGCTGCTTGGAATTACTAAAACGATTATCTTTCACAGTCATACAATGTTCACTCTAGTATTCAAGTAAACAAGCGGGCAAATCTTCAGCATCTCCTAAGTTCTGTTGCGAATGGGGAAAAAATATCGACGTGGACATTTCGTT
>OU974081.1:1413583-1773583 GCA_918843875.1 Diadumene lineata | reverse complement strand
AACTTGCCTCGAAGCTGACCACTCGTAGTTTGAACCACTAGATTATCATCTTTTGCAAAACAACTGGAGAAGAACAGGATTTGAAGGAAGAGAAACACGCTTAAAGTAGCCATCTTGTTTGTTTACTTTTGGACTATCTACATTCAGTACCGCGGGTGTTTCTTAAGCACAGGAAGCCCAGCAATTAGTCTCACTACACAGGAAGCCCCATTTTTTGGGCAGCACTCCACAATAAATTTTTAGCTGAGCGGGATTGATTATTTTTATTTTTGGGTCCCGGTTTTGGTTCATCTCTACAAATGTCTCCAAATTATTTTAATAATTGTGCTCTGTCCCACTTCTGACATCACACATATCTGGTATATTTTGATGATAAATAATTCTTCCCAAAAGCACAACATACGATCAAGCCACTCTAAACTACGCATGTCCCGAGTAACATCTTGCAAGATTGTCGAAAGGCATTCACTGATATGATCAATTGCACTATCGCGGCTTTCCTCAAGAACTCACGCAATTTAAGTTTTTCTTTGATGTCATGCGTTTCATGCATTACCACATAACTCTCACTCCTCAACTCTTGCATTTGCCCATGAAGTCAATTATAAGAATTGTGTGTGTACAAGAGTATAAGATAAGAGAGCTTATCCCGGACCCCATCAGGGGCTCTATCGTTGTGCTTGTTACCAATCCCCGCACTTTTGTCTTTAAATATTTTGAAGATGCGACCGTGCCTCCTGCAATCTGACCAATCACGTTCCGTTCCCGAAATAACTTCAGTTTAAAAATAGAATAAAAAGATCCCCTGATGAGTATAAAGTCCAATACGGGGAATAACCTTTCTTAAACCTCATACTCTCTTGGTGATTTATAAGAAAAAAGAAATTGGTTGGGTAAGGAACAACTTGACCCGTCCCGTTCCCAAAACCACACACGCTTACTCCACGAAATATGTTTTCAATGAAGCAACTCCTGCACATTTTAAGTAAAAAAATGTATTTGAGCTAGAGGGATGTTATGAAAAATATGATAATTACACTTTGTTATTTGGACTGATACAGTTTCTAGCGTTTAATTTCTATTCATCAGATCCAAATATTTTGATTCTTATTTATAATTTCAATTATTACCTAAGCTAAATTTTCTGAATATTAAAAAGAGAGGACAACGAACGTCAGATAGGCATGCAAAAGCCGACACAAAAGATAAATATGTTTTTGTTACATATCATTAAGCAATGTATTTCAGAGGAAACGTGCAGTCCTTCAAGGATTAGCCTGCGTTGCCGGCGATCTGCGGTTTTTCTCTCTCGCCTAAAACCGCAGACCGCCGGCAACGCAGTCTATTTAATGACCGAAGTGTATTGGTTAGAGTACATACTGGGAATTTTGATCTTTCCCTTGAGATAGGGATTTTTCCATTGGAGTTGCAGATGTGCAGTTATAAAAGCTCAAATTATGTTTAAAATCACGTTTTTTTGCGTTATTAAATAATTCTTATCAGTGAAATTAATATTGTTTTACACTTATTCTTAAATCAGGATTTTCTGTTCGAGAATTGGCTGGATTTGAACGTAAGCATTAGGTTGGGAATTGGCCTATTTCATTATGACGTCACATCAAAACAAATCCATTGTTTCAACGCTAAGAATCAAGGTCACTAGAGGGGATATAGCATGTTTAAATCAATTAAAAATAGGCTAAAAATCTATTTAAAATAAAAGAACAAAATATACGTTCAAGTGCAAAGCAAAATGTGCTAGAGGAAAACTATTTAGCCCGAATTAGGTCTGTTCTTATTCATCACATTACGTCATAGTAAAATAGGGCAATTCGGATTTGATATTGGGTTGAAATTTTCGTGAGTTGAGTTAAAGTTCTTCTTTCGGGCTTTGTCCTTCCTTCGCTTCTGCACCCTTATCCTCGTTCTGACGCTCAGTTCCAGTCAACTTTGGGTAAAACTCCGTCCAGAATTTAACTTTTCTTTCACGCAGATCACGCTGTATTCTAGGACGAGTAGAAAGACGCATATGCGCATGCTCTTGATCGTATTGTGGCCACGTGACTGGCATGTGACCGCCGATGTTTGGATTCCTGCAAAAACAATGTCGAAAAAAAATAAATAAATAAAATACATACGTTGGTAAAAAAACTACTAAACGCTAACTACCGTATATGCTGGTGTATAAGTCGACTTTTGATAAAAAAATGTCGACTTATACACCGGCATATACGGTAATGTTTTGGTGAGAGAAATTACGCACAAAAGGTGGATTGAAGACATATGAATGAATGGATGGATGAACAAACGAATGAATGAATAAATGGATAGTTGGAAGCATTATGAATGAACGAATGAACAAATGATGGGCGAAGGTCTGAGTCAATGAATCAACGAATCAAAGAATCAATGAATCAATGAATCAATGAATCAATGAATCAATCAGTGAGCGAGGAATCAATCAATGAATCAATGAATCAATCAGTGAGCGAGGAATCAATCAATGAATCAATGAATCAATCAGTCAGATCAGTGAACGAGGAATCAATCAGTGAGCGAGTGACCAACCGAGAATGTAAACTATGATTGGATGGATGAATGAATGAATGTTTAGAACTCTATTCTGTATATATACAACAATCTCAAAAACCATTGTCGGTGAGAATGACAGATACCGGATTGAGGATGTCCATTACACGACTAAAAAGGTCTATGGGTAATGTATTTTAATGAATAGCTATGTACAGAAGATACACATACCACTTTATTGACCATCCGAGATCTTCAAATCGAGGAATGACGTTGGTCTGAATAAAATTACTACTTATTTCTTATCATTATTGTAAGCCCACATTGGTTTCGGTCGTGAAATCTACATACAGAATCCGGTATAGTCAACTCTCGTTATAGCGGACACCCCAGGGACCCTAACTTGGTGTCCATAATAGAGTCAACTCTCGTTATAGCGGACACCCTAGGAACCCTAACTTGGTGTCCATAATACAGTCAACTCTCGTTATAGCGGACACCCTAGGAACCCTAACTTGGTGTCCATAATACAGTCAACTCTCGTTATAGCGGCACCCTAGGAACCCTAACTTGGTGTCCATAATACAGTCAACTCTCGTTATAGCGGACACCCCAGGGACACTAACTTGGTGTCTATAATACAGTCAACTCTCGTTACAGCGGACACCCTAGGAACCCTAACTTGGTAGAGTGTCCGCAATAGCGATAGCTGCTTCCATAGATTTATTTGAGACGTGGATTGATCTGCTGTCCGTAATAGTGAAGTGTCCGTAATAGACCATTTCTGAGATAGCAAACATGGTGCATTATTGTCTAGCTTCAGCACAACCATCTTTTGTTCATTATGGCATATATGGTGTTGTTTGTACTGAAGATAGACCACAATGCACCATTTTAATCGAACTCAGAAAAGGTCAGAAAAGGCCTATGCCGGGGTGTATTTTATTCAAATATAGGTATTTGTGGAAAGAAATCTTACAAAGAAAGATACACTTACCCGTGTTTTGCAAAATTAGTCCATAGTTGCATGATATATTTGGAGTAGCCTTCTTCCAAGGCAGTGTAGTTAGCAGGCAAAAGACATTTAAAATCATTATCTAAAGCATTATTGTCTAAAGGCAATCCAAAGGTGTAAGCCAGATCAGATCCATGATAGGCTCCTGACCACTTGGGAAACCTGAAAATAAACATAAATGATACACCTTTCAATTTCAAGATCGCTTTGGCGCTAAAATGTTTGGTGCGCGCGTGTTGTCACCAGGGGCCGGTTGCACGAAGCCTGAATAAAGTTATCCACTCCAAAGGATTTCTTTAGAACTTATCCACTGGATAGCGCTATTCGTGCAACCGGCCCCAGGTTTTGAACTAATTAACTTACATACAGGTTTTAAACCGGTTAATTTATAACCGGTATGCAAGTTAATTTATTCGTCCAAACTTTTGGACGGCGCGAAACACGTCCTTGCGTAGGCTTCATTTGAGAAATCTCTGCTAAGCAGGATAAGGGGAGGGGTGCTATAGATCCGCCACTAGATTTTGATGGACGTCAATCAAAATGCATTTGTTTCACACTTTGTCGGCTTTTTGATTGACGTATATCATTTAGTTTGAGTGTAACACTTTAATGAAAATGGTTGGCATATGCATGTCGATAATGTTGGCAGACGCGGACCCAGACATTTTGAAATGTGGTGCACTAATTAACAAATGATCCAGAAATTTTGAAAGGAATGTGTTAAACAAATACTGATTAGAAATCAAAAATTAAAAGTACTATCTATAAGTTAGGTCTTCCCAAAAAGGGGGGCACCGCCCCCATGGTCCCTCTCCTGGATACGCCTCTGGTTGCTCATGATGATTGTGATGATAATGATGATGACGAATGTTAATGATCATGATTGTGGTAATGATGATGATTATGATGCCAAAATAGTATGATATCTACAATGATACAGATAAAGACTTCTCTGACCTTGGCACATGAGGCTCGTGGTCCATCACATACAAGTACACAGGATTACCAGTCTTCAGAAGAAGATCTCCTTCCTGAACAGCTGGAGCCAAAAACACCATATCAGTAAAAACATCTCCAATTTCTTGACGAACCTGATCAGAATCGTTAACAGTGCCACCACCTAGATACTCCATGATGACCGCTTCCTCACTAACTTTAGTGTATCCACCAAACATCAACAAGTTTGAATGGGTACACTTTTTGAAAACATCTACATTAAACACTTTGATATCCTTTGCACACATAACGGTTATCACTCCCCCTTCATTAGCAGTGAAGCCAAGCATTACATCGGCTTTGTTTACTTGTCCTTTCTGAAGAAGGGTTTTTGTATCATCTGGTAGATATTCACCATCTACGACAGGGCGGGTGAGGTATTCTGGACCAATCATCTGCATTGTTAGGCTGTAGTTGGTTTGAGCTGTATAGATCTCATTGGCACTAATAAAATAAAATAAAATAAAATAAAATAAAATAAAATAAAATAAAATAAAATAAAATAAAATAAAATAAAATAAAATAAAATAAAATAAAATAAAATAAAATAAAATAAAATAAAATAAAATAAAATAAAATAAAATAAAATAAAATAAAATAAAATAAAATAACCTTTTCTTTCTCAGACACTCCATCATCTTGTCATGGTCACCGTCACACTGAATTGCTTTCTTGAACACATCCAGTCCTTGTCTTGAAACTGCTCTTCTACAACTGAATGGACTGACTGACGACCCACTTTGTGCAATCACACGATGGAACAAACCCTTACTGAGGGGGGAGAGGAGAAGACTAGACACGCTCATCCCACCAGCACTCTCTCCAAATATAGTGACTTGATCTGGGTTGCCCCCAAAAGCTGCTATGTTTTGTTGAACCCATTGTAAAGACAGGATCTAAATTGGTTTGAAATTATATCAACAAATCAATCATGCATTCTGTCAATCAATCAAATATGAACCAAACAATCAATGAATCATTCAATCTTTCAAGCCATCAATCTCTCAGAGTAAATAATTTGCATGAATTAATTTATTGGTATATCGATCAATCAATCAGTCAATAAAACAATTATAAATTGTTGTTTCATTTTTAACCAAGGGAGCACACTGGGATATCAGTAAACTTCATCAATGCCATTATTATGGTGTCATTTTTATTGCAATTTAAAATAACAATGAAATGCATAAGGGTGTTAATTTGATATTGTTTAAATGCTTGATCTGATTGGCTAAAAGAAGATGGCCTTTTTTCAAACAATTGGGGTATAGCAATACTTTATGTTTACAAATTGTTATGCTATTGTGCCAACCAGAAATACAATAAGCTCCAATGAAATAACGGCCAATCACTGTCTGGTTGGCACATGAATAACAAAGTCTTTCGTCAACTGAAGTAATTTGCTCTTTCTCCTTTATTTTATTCAATATCTCATTTCATTTCTATTTGTATGAAACAATGAATTTTACTGTGTGAATCACCATGAAAATCAAGCATCTCTTAGCCATTGTATATTTGAGCAATATATTGATTGGACAAAATCTTTAAATTAACACAAAAGAAACACTCACTGTCTCGTAAACAGCATTTTGTGCTAGATTTTACTTAAGAAATGTAACTGTGTAGCTTGATAAATACATACAGCATGAAAACCAAATAATTTCTACAGGGGGAAGTTGTGAATGCCTCAAAACAATAGAAACCTCCCTGGTTCTTACGTGTATAGCCTGTGACTAACAGACCGAATTTTCTCTTGTAAAAAAAACCCGGCTGCATGCAGGCTATAATCCCAATCATATGTATTGTTACTTATAATTAGCTTTATTACAAAATTATTGACTTGTGATCAATAATAACAATAATTAAAATAATAATTAATATTTAGAATAAATACTATAACGCTGAAAGATTATGACGTTTCGATGACATACTGTCATCATTATCAAGTGATAATAATAATTCAAACTTATATTACTTATGTTGATCAATACTAGTAACTGGAACTCACCTGATCATGCATTCCATAATTTCCTTTCACATCTGTACCTGGAATGTTAAAAAATCCCAGCACACCTACACGGTAATTGATAGTTACCACGACAACATTGTGTAATGCAACCAATAAAGATGGGTTGTAGCTCCGTCCTGTGCCCAAATGAAAAGCTCCACCATGAATCCAGACCATCACTGCAAGCTTGTCTGATGGGTTTGCTTTAGAAGGTGTATAGACATTGAGAGATAGACAGTCTTCACTTTGAGGTGCTGGAATTGAAAAGAAAATAAGAAATTATATGAGAGATGAATGAATTGAGAAATGTTTGGATATAGATGTAAATTAAAGTGAATGTAGTGTAATGTACTTTCATGTATTCTAAAACTTCCCAAACCCTAATTGCCCTATTTCATTATGACGTACATATCATCAAAATAAATCTATTGTTTAAATGCAAAGAATCATGGTCGCCAGAGGGGATACTGCAAGTATAATATCTTGAAAAATAGGCTAAAATTAAAAGGCAGGTTATAAGTATAATACAAAATGCACCACAGGAAAACTATTTGTCTTGAATTGGTTCTGTTCTTATTTGTGTAAACAGATCATGATGTCATAGTGAAATAAGACAATCATAACACACAGTAACTATTTTGAACCAAAATACATAATGATCATAAACAAGATTAAGTGCATGCACTAAAGGTGTGCAACATTAAAATACAATACTATATAGCGCGATTTTATTCTAATTCTATTGTTTTCCTTTGTTTACAAACACTAAATATGTGCAATAGTTAACACTATTTAGTAGCAAATAGCAGAAAATAGAATTAGCAGAAAATTTAAGTCTGTGGTAATATCGTAATATGTCGCATGCTCGCATTTGTTGTTGTTGTTGTTGTTATTTTTTTTTTTTTTTTTTTGCTTGTACTAAAGTAAGTTATTATTATTGTCTACGTTAGCAGTCGATTGTGGTGGTCATTTAGGCATACTAGATCGTGTTACCCACAAAAATATTTACACGGAATGGCAGACGTAACAAATCAATCCCTCTGGAATGGTGAGGTAGAAATTCGCAGTGTCATACAGTTCGTTAGTAACTTCTTATGCAAATAAGTTATTTTAAAGTTGTTAAATTTTCATTCACTTGCCTTCGTCCTCTTGTTTAAGATCAAGCGAAATATTCATAGATTGAAACAGTTTTAACATTGGTGTTTGTATACAGATCGGTCCAAATTCAACAGCATCTCGAACTCCTTCCCAACTTCCAAAGGGTTTTGGTTTAGCAAATCGTAGTTCACCGACTGGAGACTGAGCGTAAGGTATGCCAAGAAATTGTCGAACTTGCATGCCTCTAGTTGTTGCTAACCTGCCTCGAAGCTGACCATTAGCAGTTTGAACGACAAGATTATCATTTTCTCCAAAGCAGCTGGAGAAGAAGAGAACTTGAAGGCAGAGAAGAAAGCAAAAACCAGTCATATTCGCTGGTGATGTTGTTTGGTAACTTTTGGATTAACTATCTGCCCCGCCTTAAAGTTAAAGCACTCCACAGGAATCCCGGCGATTGGTCACACAATACAGGAAACCCACCGAAATGACATAAAAAAACAACTGGAAAGGAAATGAAAAAAGTCTAAACAAAAAACGTAATAAACTGGACAGGCGTATTCTAAAATAGTTTAGACTCATGTAGCTACAATTGAATTGAATAGGTGCTTCATTGTCAACGTCTGTACGTGAGTCACGCCCGGTGCGTGGATAAAGTTATCCACTCTATAGAATTTCTTCAGAATTTATCCCCTGGGTAGCGATTTATCTGGCGGATAACGGTGTTATTCAGGCTTCGTGCAACCAGCCTGTGAAGTGATACAGTCGTGTGGTATGGTACTAACTTCCTATTTAGGCGGAATAACAGGAATAACCTCTGAAATTGTTGCGGTTGTCTGCGAAATTGTATAATATATGGTTTGAAGAGTTGGTGCATGATAGCTAAATAGACTGAGCCATATGGACCGGTCTTTGATCGTTGTATTATAGTACTTAAGTTTGACGTCAGAAAATAACTTATTAAAAAAATTGGGTACAGTTAGTGCGAGCAAAAATGTGAATTATGGTAAAAGTTTGACTATGAATTGAATGTAAAAATGTCGCCAATATATTTATCGTGTTCAAGCTCTTCCTTGTTCCAAAAAGTGTGAGTAGACGCCAAAAATCAGAGAAAATGCGATGGCATATTTTAATTCAACTGCTCATATCTGGGGTCACCCTTCAATCGATTTTCATCATATTTTCACCATAATTCATATTTCACAAGCACTAACTTTCTGAAAATGTTATAAAACCCCAATAATTCTGAAACAAGTGATTTTTATGTCATCACGATCGTTCTCTAAGCCGGCTGCTACTTCCAAAAAATATATATATATACCTTATTCGTACTTATTTTCGCTGGTAGTTAATTTCGCGAAAATGGAACAGGCATATTTCGCGGGGCTTAAATTTCGCGATTTGGCCTTAAAAATTTATTTAAGGGAATTAAATTTCGCGAAATTTCTCAAAAGCCGATCGGCATGAAACGGTTGGTCGTACAATTAGCATAATTATTTTATTTAATCATTCATTTTTTTATCAAAAAACTGTCTCTTACAGCTAAATTTACTGAACAAAACCATGTAGTATACGTAATGTGAAAGATGTCTATAGTGCAGTATAAAGGCAGTCTCGCAGTCTAACTTTGTCTAGCTTATTTAGACTGCTTTTATTAATCTTTCTTGTATAAAAACGTTTCTTTCTTTTTTTTCCCACCAAAAACAGTATTATAGTTCATTATCATCTTTGTTCTTGAGCTGAGGCTATTTCTTCGAAAGGATTCTCAGGAGGAAGGGGGCTACAAATTCCAATTACTGTTGTTATTGAAATGGATGACACTGCAATGGGTAGAGCAATACTTGATAGATATAAACAGCTGGTAATGACAAAATATAAGGAGCCAGACCTGAATGGATTGTTCGATGACTGCACTAAGGACATTTTAAAGGAACTGCAGCGCGAAGAAGAAGCAAGTGACTCAGAAGAAGAGAGCTCCAACGTACAAGCTTAAACATTTGAAAATGATTAGAAAATTATGTCTGTAATTCATTTTTCCCTTGATTAAAAAAATATAGTATGATATTAAATTTCGCGTGGTAAAATTTCGCGAGAACCTTTTTTCGCGGGTGTTAAATTTCGCGATTTTTTTAAAATCGCGAAAATCGCGAAAATTAAGCCCCGCGAAATTTAGTACGAATAAGGTATATGTATATATTCTTCGTTTTCAAGTGACGTCATCAAAAGTATGACAAATTCATTTTCAATCAAATTGAAACATACCCGCTATATGTTATAGCTAACGATTTTTAAAATACTCTGTAGAAATATGGGTCCAAAAATGTTGTTCATTTGCGAGATATTTAGGTAAAAATTGTGTCACGCAACGCTATCGCGTAATTCGAATCGAAGGATAAATATCGCAATAAATTCATCTTTGTTATGAGACTTTGTCTTAAATAGACACCTGGGGCCGGTTGCACAAAGCATGAATAAAGTTATCCACTGGATAAAGTTATCCGCTCCATAGGATTTCTTTAGAATTTATCCGCTGGATAGCGATTTATCCGGTGGATAGCGCTATTCAGGCTTCGTACAACCGACCCCAGGAGATTCAGTTTAACTACACCATCCAAAAACCTGACCTAAAATACTGAATTTGCCTTATTTTGAGACCACTAAAGTTCTATCCGCCATGTTGGATGATATATATCCTCATCCAACATGGCGACGCCATACATTTTTACCAAATAACAATAATCTTTGATCGTCAATAGTTCGTTCGGTAACTATTTGCCCTAGAAGCTTCAAATTTGGCAGAATTACATTGTTTTGAATGCTCTCAAAGGATATAAATGTAGTTTTTCAGTAAGATTTAAAATAAAACATTTTGCCTGAATTATCACGTGGTTGTAAACGAAGAATATATATGAAAAGGTACCAAAACCTAATCTCATGAAAAAAATTTAGGGGTGCGCACCCCTTCCTGGTAGGTGTTCGAGTCTTGTATTATCAGATATTTTCTCAAAATCACATCAGTATTTCATGTTTGCTTGATAGTGCACCACCTCCTGAAGATGATGCACCCTCTCCCGGAAACAAGCTAGGGTCCAACTCTGTGATAGACTATAAACTGAATTGGTACAACACAAAAGAAATATATTTTCAATTAAGCAAATCATGCACGTTTTAGATAAAAACATTTATTCGGAATGATTAGAAAAAAATGTACATTAACAATACTCAGAGATAAAAAATGATATGATGACTAAAAAGATTATGAACGATTTCTGATTGAGACAGCTACAGTTCGCTGACATTTTCTATTTCTATTCAGATTAAATTCTAATTCTAATTTCTATTTTCAAATTCTAATCATTCTAATTTTATGCTTTCCATGTTTTACAACTAAAAATGGAAGGACAACGTGCAAAAATCAACACAGAAGTTAAATAAGCGATAATACATATCATTAGGCACAGGAGACCCAAATCATGTGTTTGAGAGGGTACCTGCCCTTCAAGATGAGGGTATGTATTGAATTAAGATCAAAATTGTCTTCAGATATTAAAGTTAAAGTTCTTCCTTCAGTGTTTGTCCTTGCTTCGCTTCTGTAGCCTTATCCTCGTTCTGAGGCTCGGTGCCAGTCAACTTTGGATAAAACTCCGTCCAGAATTTAACTTTTCTTTCACGCAAACCACGCTGAACTTTGGGATTGGTACAAAGACGCAAATGTGTATGCTCTTGATCGAATTGTGGCCACGTGACTGGCATGTGACCATCAGCGTTTGGATTCCTGTAGAGATGAAGTAAACGGGGTCAGTTTTTCAGCATCTGGTAAGGTCTGTTGTGATTGGAGAATTACTGTAAAACAATATATGTCATTGTCTTGTCGTTTAATTGTATCATTGACGACCTTAAACATGTGAACGAGAGACGTCGTGTTTGGACTTAATTTTTAGCTGCTTTTGAGGTGCGTATGTAATGTTATGGTGTTAGTTTTTAACAAAAACTTCAAGAATGACCATATTTTGCCTCTAACACAAAATTTATTTTTAATCGAACGACAATCAGTATCAACCCAATCGATTCAAATCTTACAAGCAATCCAGCCCAGCCCAAGTTAGCACCAATGAAGAAAGTAAGGCAAAAATAAATGAAAAAAAATCAAATGGACGAATAGAGGAGCGCATTAAAAAATAGGATTGATTGATTGATTGAGTGAATGGACTACAAAGACATAAATAAATTAAATAAACAAACAAATTTATAAATGAATAAATGAATAAATAAACAAATAAATAAATAAACAAACAAATGTATGAATAAATAAATAAATAAATAAATAAATAAATAAATAAATGAATAAATGAATGAATGAATAAATGAATGAATGAATGAATGAATAAATAAATGAATGAATGACCAAATAAATAAAAATTTAAATAAATAAATGAATGAATGAATGAATGAATATATAAATGAATGAATGAATGAATGAATGAATAAATGAATGAATGAATGAATAAATGAATATATAAATGAATATAATATGTTTTGATGTATGTATCTAATAGACTAATAATTATTAACTGAATAAATGAGCGAAAAAGTGAAATGATGAATACGCCAAAAAACGAAAAAGTGCTACATAAGTTCACATACCCGTATTTGGCAAAGTTAGTCAATAGTTGCATGGCATACTTAGAGAAACCTTCCTCCAAGGCAGAGAAGTTGCTGGGCAATATCCAATTTATATCCTTGCCTAGAGCATTGCTATCCAAAGGAAGACCAAATGTGTAAGCTAGATCAAGTCCGTGATAGGCCCCTATCCATGCTGGATACCTAAATGAATGTAAAAAAAAAAAACATTGAATACGCAAATACAGACAAGGATATATAATGAATATTTTGTGGATTACAAAATGTAAGAGTGGGTAGAGCTCCTTCAAGCTTTTTTTTAGAATCCTGGTAGGGGGGTTTCACAGTATTGAATGTGTTCTAAAAGGGGGTTAGGAATTTTGTGAATCATCATAGAAGGGTTGTGATATCATTACTAAAATGCTAGGGGGGGATGGATAATGCATGCGGACTAATACATGAAGTTTTGCCAGATCCCTTCCTACCCATGTGCTTATAAATGAAAGCCCCCTAAGTGATAACTGTGGTTGATAATAATGACAACGGCCAAGATGGTGATAATTGTGATGTAAAGTAGCCACCCCTACACCAGACACCCCTTACAGTGAATATTCAGTGACATCATTTACTGACGCACAAGATGAATCATTTCGTATGGATGCTTTGCCTTTAGAAAAGTTAAATGATTACTTGGGATCGAGAGACAAGAGTCCAGTCAGACACACTCTATCTATCCCATGGAAGCAGGCCAGTGAAAGCACCAAACGATACTACGTGCCGAAAGGGAGAGAAATAGTACAGACATGTCTGGAAGACCTGGCTCCAGGAGAGTCGAACGCTATACTTGTTTGTTAGAGTGACAGTCGAGCTCAGACGAGTTGAAAGTGTGGATACCAGAGTTACACGGTATCGGTTCAATGTTGCTCGTCACCACGCTCTTCTCCATGGAAGAGGTTCTATATTGCCACAGGTACGAAATACAAGAAAATACGTTGATGAGGACAAACTAGATCATTTTGTCACGTTCATATCTAGCACACATATAGTGCAAGATCTCCCTTTTGGTGAGAAAGTGCTGAAACTTTCATCAAGTGAACAATTCAAGGTAACAAATGTCGTAAGGACTTTAATACCAGCTCAAATAATACTGCAATATCAGGCATATTGTAAGGACACTGACTTTAAACCAGCTAGCAGTCTGAAGTACTCTCTATTGAATATTTAATGTATGCATCAGTCCGCAAATCACTACAAAACCTAGACTACATATCTGCTTCTGGTGCAGAGGCATTCGATAGTCTGGAAGACACAGGAAAGAAATTGTGAGAATGGGTTTATTTTGTTTTTTTATTGACATATACCATTTAGTTTGAGTGTCACACTTCAATGAAAATGGTTATCATATTCATGTTGATAACGTTGACAGACACGGATCCATACATTTAGAAATGGGGTGCACTAATGTGTTAAATAAATACTGATTAGAAATCAAAAATTAAAAGTACTATCTATAAGTTAGGTCTTCCCAAAAAGGGGGGGACCGCCCACTGGTCCCTCTCCTGGATACGCCTCTGGTTGATCATGATGATTGTGATGATAATGATGATGATGAATGTGAATGATCATGATCATGGTGATGATGAGTACAAATGTTAAGGATTATTTTGCACTTATGTGGTGTGCACTCTTATCATAATGATGATGATGAATGTTAAGGATCATGATTGTGGTAATGATGATGATTATGATGCCAAAATAATATGATATCTGTAATGATACAGATAAAGACTTCTCTGACCTTGGCACATGAGGCTCGTGGTCCATCACATACAAGTACACAGGATTACCAGTCTTCAGAAGAAGATCCCCTTCCTGAACAGCTGGAGCCAAAAACATCATATCAGTAAAAACATCTCCAATTTCTTGACGAACCTGATCAGAATCGTTAACAGTGCCACCACCTAGATACTCCATGATGACCGCTTCCTCACCAAGTTTACTGTATCCACCAAACATCAACGAGGTTGAAAGGGTACACTTTTTGAAAACATCTACATTAAACACTTTGATATCCTTTGCACACATAACGGTTATCACTCCCCCTTCATTAGCAGTGAAGCCAAGCATTACATCGGCTTTGTTTACCTGTCCTTTCTGAAGAAGGGTTTTTGTATCATCTGGCAGATAGTCACCATCTACGACAGGGCGGGTGAGGTATTCTGGACCAATCATCTGCATTGTTAGGCTGTAGTTGGTTTGAGCTGTATAGATCTCATTGGCACTAATAGAATAGAATAGAATAGAATAGAATAGAATAGAATAGAATAGAATAGAATAGAATAGAATAGAATAGAATAGAATAGAATAGAATAGAATAGAATAGAATAGAATAGAATAGAATAGAATAGAATAGAATAGAATAGGATAGGATAGGATAGGATAGGATAGGATAGGATAGAATAGAATAGAATAGAATAGAATAGAATAGAATAGAATAGAATAGAATAGAATAGAATAGAATAGAATAGAATAGAATAGAATAGAATAGAATAGAATACCCTTAAATTATTCTATGTATGTTCTGTCACAAAACTACTTGGTACAGTGTGAAATATTTCATATCAGAGGCGGTAAAGTATGACACAGGGAAACAGCTCCTGACTGGACAAATGATGACTACTACGACACATAACATGATCTACTTGAAAACTTCACTAACTCAAAACTTCCAAAAAAAAGTTTAAAAATGTTTGTAAAATTTAAGCCATGTGTTTTTGTTTTATGTATAAATACATAAAACCAATTTTGTGTAAAAATATATATTGTCGAATTCAGAAACAGACAGCATCCTAGCCTCCTGCGCAGATGCTGTAGACACTTCTGGTTACCCGAGTGCTCTGTACTGCTAGAAGTACAGGAGGCTAACATCATGATCCAGGGGTGGCAGAACCAGGGGTGGGAGAACCAGGGGGAGGAGGGCAAGCCCCTCCCCCCCACAAAATATTGGTTAAAAATATTAATGCATGAGTTTACACAGTCAAAAAAATGTTTGTTTTGTGATTTTCTGGTTTGTAAAGTTTTCCAATAATTAGATGCTACGTGCCATAATACATAACCGCCTTGGATGCAGGAACTGTTTTCCTGTGTCGTAAGGAAACGGGAGATGACTGGGCTCTAGGGATGGGGTGGGGAGGGTTGGTGGATTATAGTGCCCCACCCCCCACGGCTGTTACTGTCCCACCACCCCTGTCATCTCATAAAATTTCTGTATCTCTTCCAGAATATTTTCCATTGAAATCCCATAATCCTAATGTTTTACTCTATATATATCAGATGACCACATCATTGAAACAGGCCATATAAAATAAAAAGTCTAATCACCTTTTCTTTCTGAGACACTCCATCATCTTGTCATGGTCACCGTCACAATGAATTGCTTTCTTGAACACATCCAGTCCTTGTCTTGAAACTGCTCTTCTATAACTGAATGGAATGACTGACGACCCACTTTGTGCAATCACACGATGGAACAAACCCTTACTGAGGGGGGAGAGGAGAAGACTAGACACGCTCATCCCACCAGCACTCTCTCCAAATATAGTGACTTGATCTGGGTTGCCACCAAAAGCTGCTATGTTTTGTTGAACCCATTGTAAAGACAGGATCTAGATTGGTGAGAAATTATATCAACAAATTAATCATACACTCTGTCAATCAATCATTCAATCTTCCAAACAATCAATCTGTCAGAATAAATAATTTGCATGAATCAATTGGTCAAACTCACCTGATCATGCATTCCAAAATTTTTGTTTGCAGCAGAATTTTTGTTTGCAGCAGAATTTTTGTTTGCAGCAGAATTTTTGTTTACAGCAGAATTTTTGTTTGCTGCTGGATTTTTGTTTGCAGCAGAATTTTTGTTTGCTGCAGGATTTTTGTTTGCAGCAGAATTTTTGTTTGCAGCAGGATTTTTGTTTGCAGCAGACTTTTTGTTTGCAACAGAGTTTTTGTAAATGTTGCACACTTTTTGTAGCAATATTTTTGTTTGCTGTTTTACTTTTTAAATTTTGTTTTCACATTTTTTATTAATTTGTCTGAGCCTTCTGGGCCACCCTAATATCAACATCATGAAAGTCAAATAATTTCTATGTGGGGATGTTGTGAATGCTGCAAAACTAAAGAAACCTCTCTGGTTCTTACTTGTATTGTTACTTATAATAGCTCTATCAAAAAAATATTGACTTGTGATCATAATAATAATAAACAAAACTTTATATCACTTATATTGATCAATGCAGGTGACTGGTCAAACTCACCTGATCATGCATTCCATAATTTCCTTTCACATCTGTACCTGGAATGTTAAAAAAACCCAGTACACCTAAACGGTAATTGATAGTTACCACGACAACATCATGTAAAGCAACCAATAAAGATGGGTTGTAGCTCCGTCCTGTGCCCAAATGAAAAGCACCACCATGAATCCAGACCATAACTGCAAGCTTGTCTGATGGGTTTGCTTTAGGAGGTGTGTAGACATTGAGAGATAGACAGTCTTCACTTTGTGGTGCTGGAATTAAAAGTTAAAAAAAAATATGAAGAGATGAATGAATCGAAAAATGGTTGGATATATGTCTAAAAAAGTGAATGTTCCTAGTGTAATGTACTTATGTTAAAACTTTCCCAAACCCTAATTATATATATAATCAATGATAAACAAAATTATATAATTACAACAATAGAATTTGCATAAAATTGCATTATTTAGCAATACCAATTAAGTAAGAAACTACTAGATCGTGTTACCCACAAAAATATTTATACTGAATGGCAGACGTAACAAATCAATCCCACTGTACTGGTGAGGTAGAAATTCGCAGTGTCATAATTTAAGTTCGTTAGTAACTTACTTATGCAAATCAGTTAATATTTCATTCACTTGCCTTCGTCCTCTTGTTTAAGATCAAGCGAAATATTCATAGATTGAAACAGTTTTAACATTGGTGTTTGGATACAAATCGGTTCAAATTCAACAGCATCTCGAACTCCTTCCCAACTTCCAAATGGTTTTGGTTTAGCAAATCGTAGTTCATCGACTGGAGGCTGAGCATAATGTATGCCAAGAAATTGTCGAACTTGCAAACCTCTAGTTGTTGCTAGCTTGCCTCGGAGCTGACCACTCGCAGTTTGAACGACTAGATTGTCATCTTCTCCAAAGCAGCTGGAGAAGAAGAGAACTTGAAGGCAGAGAAGAAAGCAAAAACCAGTCATATTCGCTGGTACGTTGTTTGGTAACTTTTGGATTAACTATCTGCCCCGCCTGAGTTGAAGCACTCCACAGGAATCCCGGTGATTGGTCACACAATACAGGAAACCCACCGAAATGAAGCCCATTTCTTAAAAATGTCAACTGGAAAGGAAATGAAAAAAAGTCTAAACAAAAAACGTAATAAACTGGACAGGCGTATTCCAAAATAGTTTAGACTTATGTAGCTACAACTGAATTGAATCGCTGCTTTATTGTCAACGTCTGCACGTGAGTTGCTTGATATCAGAGCAAATACTGGGATAACAGGTACAGTACTGGACTGGATTAAGTCTTATTTGGGTTTACGAACACACTCAACTATTATCCAAGATACATCCTCTGATGCTATAAGACTGACATATGGTGTCCCACAAGGTTCGGTTCTCGGACCTCTTTTGTTTTCCTTATATGTTGCTCCCATTGCAAAGATGTTTATATATGTGCTCATGGTCTCCAACCTATGATGTATGCCGATGATACGCAAGTTTATTTGGTAGTCAAAAGATCTGACCCTATACCAGCTTTAACAAAAATAGAAAATTGTGCAAAAGATATAATCAGCTGGATGATGAATAATAAACTTGTCTGTAATAGCAGCAAAACTGAAGTTATCCATTTTTCATCTCGTCATCTTCCAAGTCAGGCCATTCGATCTATACATTTTGACGACAATTTGATTTTGACAAAATCAGATGTTCGTGATTTGGGAGTGCGACTGGATAATCATCTTACGATGGACATACATATAAAGAACATTTGTAAATCTGCTGCTATTGCATTGCGTCGTATTGGTAACATAAGGAAATACTTGGACATGGGCAATACAGAAAGACTAATCCATGCTTTTGTGACATCTAAAATTGATTACTGTAATAGTTTATTGTATGGTCTTCCAGAGAAATACCTTGGAAAGCTGCAACGAATCCAGAATTCTGCTGCTCGTATAGTTACAAAAACTACGAAGTCCGAGCACATCACCCCTGTTCTACGCAATCTTCACTGGCTGCCAGTGTCTAAGCGTATCATTTTCAAACTTATGCTAATAACCTTCAAATCTGTCAACCTAATGGCTCCCAAGTATCTGACAGATCTTCTTCAAGCATATAGACCAGGTCGATCGCTTCGCTCATCAGCCGATCATTTACGCTTGAAAGAACGAAGGTTTAGAACTGACAGCTATGGTGGCAGGGCTTTTAGTGTATGTGCTCCAGGATTATGGAATCGGATACCACTTGAAGTCCGTGAATCGCCATCGTTAGATGTCTTCAAGTCGCGGCTTAAGACCTATCTCATTGAAAACTTAATTTAATTATCTTTACCATTGTTATTATTATATATTTTTAGTGAATAGATCATTTATTATAATTTTGTAAATTAACATTTGATAAATTGTAAAGCGCATCGAGAAATATTGGGATGCGCTTAACAAGAAATAAATTATTATTATTATTATTATTATTATTATTATTATTATTATTATTATTATTATTATTATTATTATTATTATTATCTTTTATTTCACAGCAAATACAAATGATTTTACAATATTAATTGCTGGCAGATGTTACATAACTCCAGCTCAAGAGCTATCCTGATCCTGAGAGCTGGAGTACTTTTCTAATGATATGGGCCGTGCCCAGAAGTACAGATTTTTGGATGTTCGTTATATTACAACATCTGATTCCTAGTCTTTTTAATTGTTCTTTCAATTGAGCGGGTATCGCTCCCAGTGGTCCAATGACTACTGGTACTGTTGTTGTTTTCATTTTCCAAAGTCTTTCTACTTTAATCCTTAGGTCTTGGTATTTGTTGACCTTTTCATTTTCTTTCTCTTGTATTCTGTGGTCAGCAGGTACGGAAATGTCAATTATTTGTACTCTTTTTTTTTTTTTTTTTTTGTCTATCACAACGATGTCAGGTCTTCTGGCTGATATTTTTTTATCTGTGTAAATATTAAAGTCCCACAGTATCTTGACATCATCATTTTCTTCAACTGGTCTGGGTTGATGCTTCCACCATTTGTCTTCACATTCTATTCCATTCTTCTCACATAGATGCCAATGAATATTCCTGGCCACATTGTCATGTCTTTGCTTGTACTCATTTCCAGCAAGCACTTTACATCCTGAGACTATATGTTCAACAGTTTCAGTTTTTTCTTTACATAGTCTACAGAGCGGCGACTCGTTGTTCTTATAGATATTATTTAGTGCTTTCACTGGCAATGACTGATCTTGTGCTGCTGTGATGAGGCCTTCAGTTTCTATTTTAAGATCTCCTTAATATAGCCACTTGTTCGTACTTTCGATGTCAATCTTCCCTTCAACATTTCTTACGTATTGTCCATGGAGTGGTTTGTTCTTATATGCTTGCATTCGGCTCGTGTTGTTTGCGTTGCTGGTATTCTTTCTTTGTTTCTGAATGTTCTTTAATGATATCTGGTGTATCTTTGATGATATCAGATAGGTATTCGTTCTTCTTTACATACTCATTCAATGCAATTTCTTCTTCATGCACAACATCTTCGATTGACTTCAGGCCTCTGCCTCCGTTAGATCGTGGTAGGTAAAGTCTATCAACATCAGCACGTGGATGTAATCCGCGATGGATGGTCATTTGTTTTCTGGTCTTTCTATCCATTTCTTTGACTTCTTCCATATTCCATTTCACAATTCCAGCTGTGTATCGAACGACTGGTATGGCGTAGGTATTGATGGCCATTATTTTATTTCTTCCATTCAGTTTTGACTTTAGAATTAATTTAAGTCTTCTCGTGTATTCTGTTCGTACGTTCTTCTTGACTTTATCATGGTTGATGTCATCCTTCTCTAGAACTCCAAGATATTTGTAGTTCTCTTCTCCTTGTAAACACTTTATCTCTTTACCATCTGGAACTTTGATGCCTTCTCGTCTGACAACTTTTCCTCTTTTCACGCTTATTTTTGCACACTTTTTAATTCCAAAAGTCATGCTGATGTCTTCACTAAAGATTCGCACCGTATGAAGTAATGATTCACTTTCTCTTTCCGTTTTTGCATATAGCTTCAGATCGTCCATGTACAGCAGGTGGTTCAAGGTTTGGTTACACTTTATCTTGTATCCTTTGTTTGTGTTATTGAGAAAAGTTGACAGTGGTATTAACGCAACAATGAAGAGAAGAGGAGATAATGAATCACCCTGAAATATTCCACTTTTGATGTCACACAGTCCGCAAGATTCATTTTCAACCATTAATTCTGTTCTCCACATTTTCATAGCTTTTTGTAAGAATTTATTAATTGAAGCATTAACTTTGATGGTACTCAAGCTTTCCAAAATCCAACTGTGTGGTACAGAGTCATTTTTGTAGTCGATCCAAATCATCTCTAGGTTCTTTTTCTTTAATTTGGCATTCCTTAGTATGGTTTTGTCAATGAGTAGTTGATCTTTTGTTCCTCTTGAGCCACGACTACAACCTTTTTGCTCCTTGGGCATAAGTCCTTGCTCATCTAGATGTTGATAGATGCTGTCCGATATGATGTCATCAATTTCCACAAAGTTGGCAGACAGGTGATGGGACGGTAATTGCTTGGTATGGGACCTTTCTTTTCGTCTTTCATAATCAATGTCGTTCTTCCTTCAGTCATCCATGGTGGTGTTTCATCACTTTCAAATACATGTTGCAATTGTGCTGCAATTCGTTCGTCCAAATTAGTCAGATGTTTTATCCAATAGCCATGTACTTCATCTTTTCCGGTCGCTTTCCAGTTCTTTATCTTTTTAGCCATTTTCTTTACCTTTTCTCTCGTAAATATCAAGTCTTGTTGTTCTCTTACATCAACATATTCTTGCTGTACGTCTTTGAGCCACTGTGCATTGGTGTTATGATGCTTTTCTTTTGACCACAGGTCACTCCAAAATGTTCTTACTTCATCTTTGTTTGGTTTTGCGTTGTTTTTGGTTTTAGTTGTTTCATTGAGTTCTTTATACAGGTCTTTCTGATTTGTTTGAAACATTTTGTTTTGATGGTAGTGCTTGATTCTATTCTCATAACGTTCTATCTTCTTACCTAACGCCTTTACATGTTGTTTTAGCTCTTCAATCACTTGTTTGATGGATTTATTATTTAATTGATATTTATTTGTTAAAACGTTCTCAAGTCTTTTGTTCTTCAGATTTTTCGCGTCAAGTTCTTTCAGTCTGCTAATATCTTTCCTCATGTTGTTAATTCTGTTCTGTATTCTTCGTTTCCATGGTGGATATTTGTCATTATTCCTTTTCCTTTCATTCATCTTGTACCCAAGTTCCCCTGTGACTACTAATCCGGTGGCATATAACAGTTTATTTGTTTCTGTTATAGATCTTGCTGGAATGCTGTCCATAACTTTGTTGACATCTGCTGTGATTTTTGTTAGCTTGGCTGAGTATTTTAACTTGGGTAATCTTTTCCGCTGCTCGGTATTATTCATCGTATCTATGATCTTCTGCCTTAATTCCATCTGATATTCTGATAAATCGTTTAGCGAGTGTTCTTGTTCAATATGTTGTTCATCATGTATTATGGTGTCACAATCATGGTCGTCTACGGTGGCCCAAAAGTTCACGGCAAATTAAAGAAACCCACGGCATAATACAGAAAAGTCACGGCAGAATAAAGAAACCCCACGGCAAAACCAATAAAACTCATGGCAGAACAAAGAAAACTCACGGCAAAAGAAGGCAAATTCACGGCAAGATGGAGCGAAGTCACGGCAAAAGAAACCAAGTCCACGACAAAACAAAGAAAACCAGCCACGGCGGAAGTGATTATTTCGGATGGCGGAAGTGAACATTTCCAACAAGAAAACCTGGTATGGGTTATCTGTGTACGAAGCACATGGTCGTTTCTCGTTGGATGTGCCTTTCCAGCCATGTTTTGCTGTAATTGTGGTGCTAGTACCAAATAACATTGCTTTATTTTGTACTTCTTGTGGGAAAGATAAGCACAGTTTATAGAATGCAATTTTGATCTTAAATCTATGCATATTTTAAGTTATTGTCATGATAATCTCAGTGCCTTAGCTCAGCCATCAACAATGTTCGGTTCAGAGTTCATGCTTCATATATATTCATGAACTTCAAACTTAATTGTTTTCCCTAATTACCCTTTTTTGTACAGATTAGGAAATAGCACTGACTCCGAACAGTGCCAACAACAATAGTCAAATAATTTCTTGCCTTTACCGCCGCCTTTTAATAACTCTTTGTACGCCTTTCCGCCTAAGCATTATTAGAGCTAATTGCATGGGCCCAAAAATAAAAATTATATCATTATAACACGAGTCATTACGTTTTTACGTATATCCTGTACCAGCATATATTAGTATTTAGTCACTTCCACGAGAAGTTTAATGCTTGTCACGTTGCAAAAACTTACATATTATATATAGCTGGTTATTAGTTGTAGAAAACATTCTCTGAAGAAGTCTCCGTTAGAGACGAAACTAGTCAGAATTAAACCGTTTACAACTACAATTTGTTCTCCGTCGTGCTGCTCACTAGTTCACATTAAAAAATTTAAAAAAAAAATTAAAAATCAAAAAAAAAAAAATAAATAAAAAAATAAAAAAAAAAATAAAAAAAATAATAATAATAATAAAATCTATTTTTGCTATAAAAATATTTCTGTTGTACCCCTAATTCACTTGTAACTATCCGAAGGAGCCACCTCAAGCCATCAACTTTCATGGACTGTGCTTACCTTTCCCACAAGAAGTACAAAATAAAGCAATGTTATTTGGTACTTTAGCACCACAATTACAGCAAAACATGGCTGGAAAGGCACATCCAACGAGAAATGACCATGTGCTTCTTACACTGATAACACATACCAGGTTTTCTTGTTGGAAATGTTCACTTCCGCCATCCGAAATAATCACTTCCGCCGTGGCTGGTTTTCTTTGTTTTGTCGTGGACTTGGTTTCTTTTGCCGTGACTTCGCTCCATCTTGCCGTGAATTTGCCTTCTTTTGCCGTGAGTTTTCTTTGTTCTGCCATGAGTTTTATTGGTTTTGCCGTGGGGTTTCTTTATTCTGCCGTGACTTTTCTGTATTATGCCGTGGGTTTCTTTAATTTGCCGTGAACTTTTGGGCCACCGTAGTCGTCAGATACTGTATCATTTTCAATATTCTGGATATCGAGAGGGTGTTCGTCATTTACTTCCGTTAATTCTTTTGTCGCTTGGTATTTAATTTGATCAAGTTCAACATCTGTGAACCATTTCTTTTTGATGATCATGTTCTTTTGTAGTGTTAGTCTTTTCTCGCCAACGTTGATATCAGGATGCGTTTCTATCCAGAGTTCGTTCATTCTTTTGCCAAAGTACTTTCCTTCTGTTTTAGCCTTAAAGAAGCACATCAGTACATCTTTATTTTCATCTGTACTCCATTTTCGTCTTGATCTTGATGTTTGGTTGGTTGTTTGTTCCAGTAGCCCAATATCCACTGCTTGCACTGGTTCCTCTACAAGCGGTGTAGGTGCGATTACCTCGGGCGTTAAATTTGCCATAAGTTTGGCTCTTTATTTCACTCACTAGGAGGTGTTTTGGAACAATTTCAGTGCGCGCGCTTTCACCAAATGAAGATTGCACGCGCTGGAGCTCTGTCTAAAGTCTGATTTACACGGTACGATTTGTCGCATGCGATTTGTAGTATACGACTAGTCGTGAGGTTCAAAACGTTCTAAAACTAGTCGTAGGACTTCGAAAACACGTTTTAGAGTGCGAGCGACTAGTTTTAGAAGTTACGACTAGTCGTATACTACAAATCGCATACGACAAATCGTACCGTGTAAATCGGCCTTAAGAGAAAATCCTAACGGTCACGCACGTTCTACTTTGTTTGAAAATCTTAGCGAAATAAATAAAGTGACGGTTTTCTCAAATTATTGAAAACCTTTGTAAAAAGATTAACGGTTTTATAAAAATTTTGAAAATCTTTTTCAGATGTTTCATGTTATGTGAAATTCGCTATTCGCTATATTCAAAGCTTAAAGAGATGTTGCTTTTTTACAATTGTATCTTGGTCTTATTTGTTTTTCACAGTCAAAAGCGTACTTCAACCCTCAGTGGCTGTTTCGCTCGATTCTGGTGAGGACTAGATTAGCGATAAAATCACCAATATTTACAAAAATACTCCTAAAATATGATGAAAAAACCAATACTAACCTTACCAATCTAAATCGACAAGCAGATCAAATTCACAATGTAGTTTTAAGCGTAAGAATGATCAAATTTTAAGAGCTCTTAGAGGTGAACCTTCACAGGTTGAGCGCGCGGGAATTATTATTATTATTATTATTATTATTGACATCGAGCGTTGTGAGGTCAGCCGCACAACGTACGTGTCTACAGTTTTATTTCTAAAAAATTACTTGAATCGACGTTGATTTGTTTTTAACTTGTGTAACTATTTTTGTTTTGTCATCGTAAATCATGATTCGTCCAAGTTTTATTGCTATGTTGCTGTTTTTAGTGGTTTGCTCTTACTGTGGCAAAGAGTTCATCTCTCTTGGTCGCCATTCATGGCGATGTAAACAGCGAATTCGACCAGAGATGGACCGTCGTGCGGAATCAACAACTACCTCAGTGCCAGTGTTAAATTCACCAGTCACAGCTACTACTTCTACAAATGTTAAATGTTCCTGCGGTAAAATATGTAAAGGAAAACGGGGCCTTAAAATGCATCAGCGAAGTTGCAGAATTGTTAACGGTCTAAATGATGAGCTTGTTGCTGATTTGCAAGATCAGTTTATTGATAATTCTTCAGATATTATTCTCGATGACTTAGAGAACTCTGAGATATCTACTGATGAATCGTTTCCAACGTTAAAACAAGGAATAAATCTACCAAGAAATGATTCAGAATGGTCAACTGCCAACGATTATTTTAAAATTGCTCTTCAGTCATTTACACCAATCACATCTCAAGATATAAACATAAGCATACGCCAACTAAATGAAACCATATATAACTATTTCTTTGAAACTTTTGGTAACAACAAAAGATCTTCGAATAAACATTTCGTGGAAAAATACAAAAATCAAAATACAAAGGATTTAAAGAAACTGTTAAAAAGACTGAAAAATTCAAACGGCAATCTCGATGAAATTAAATATGTGGCACATATATTGCGTGACAAAATTCGTAATGGATGTGACTCAAATCACGAAAAAGAATTTGATCATGATCGCTTCATAAACAGAAATTTCTGGGGTTATGTGAAAAACATTTTCAACAAAAAAGTCAATGAGCTTCCATCTTTTGATATGTCAGTCTGTAAAACGTACTTCAGAAAGGTTCTTACTTCAGTCAACCCAAATAGATTTTTTGTGATTCCTACCTGGATTCCTAGCTTGTCTACACCAGATATTCCTTTTAATCTTGATCCCCCAACGTATGAACAAGTTACTTCAGTAATACGCAAAATGAAAACTTCTGGCTCTCCTTGTCCACTGGATCAAATATCTGTAATCTCTTTTAAACGATGTCCCATATTACGAACATATCTTACCGAAATAATACGTGAAGTTTGGTTATCGGGTTCGGTCCCAACTGAATGGAAAAAAGCCTGCACCATCTTAATACATAAGAAAGGGAGCACAGATGATCCTTCTAATTTTCGCCCTATCACACTGGAAACCATCCCACTAAAAGTTTTAACATCTTGTCTTCGAAATGTCATGTTTTCCTTCCTTGCAAAGAACAACTTAATTGAACATAACATACAAAAAGGTTTCACTCCTAATCTTTCTGGAACTATAGAACATACTGCTCATATGGCTAATATTATCAACAAAGCTAGAACTAAACAGCATTCCCTTATCATTACTCTTCTGGACCTTAAAAATGCTTTTGGTGAAGTTCACCATAATCTTATACAGACCGTTCTCGACTATCATCACATACCAGATCACATCAAAGATATCATAAACAGCTTATATACTGATTTCAAGACATCCATCATCACATCCCATTTCTCCACTCCTTTCGTCCCTGTTGGTCGTGGCGTTCTACAAGGTGATTGTCTTAGTCCTCTTCTTTTTAATATGTGCTTCAATACTTTCATTCAACACATCAATGCTCCAAAATATCGTCAATTTGGTTTTTCAATAAAATCTATTAACCCCACACACTGGTTCCAGTTTGCTGATGACGCAGCAGTCGTAAGTGGTCAAGAATCAGAAAACCAACATCTTCTAAACCGCTTTTCTCTTTGGTGTCAATGGTCAAACATGATTATCAGAGTTGATAAATGCAGTACGTTTGGCATCAAGAAATCCTCCACTAAATCCATCCAGTTCCTCCCCAAACTAATTATCAACAATGACCTTGTCCCCACAGTCAAGATTGGAGAGAGTTTCAAATATCTTGGGCGATATTTTGACTTTGATATGTCTAACATGGCACATAAATCAGATCTACTCAACATAATAAATGACTTGATGACAGAAATTGATGCTAAAGAACTTCACCCTAAAAATAAACTACTGCTCTACTCCAGATACGTTCTTTCTAAAGTATCTTGGCATTTTATGGTTGCAGATTTATCAAAAACATGGGTTACTGAGAATATTGATAATATTGTTATAGGATACATCCGCAAATGGCTAGAAATTCCAGTTTCTGGAACTCTTAGCAATATTTTTCTTCCCATCAATAAATTCGGGTTAAACATAAATCCTCCGTCTGTCAAGTTCACCCAATGCCAAGTTATTTTAAGAAAAGTACTCAAAGCCTCCCCTAACGAAGACATCAAACAACTCTGGGAATCAACCGCAAGTCACACCAACATCCAATATGACAGATACAAATCAACAAAAGAAATCATCAAAGAATTTCATGAAGGTCAAGAAATCAAACTATGTAATCAACTGTCTTCCGAAGGTCTATTTTTCAGAGCTGTATTGAATAACTCCCTTCCTCAGTTTAATAAAGTCTGGTCACTAGCACAATGTAAACTACCAAAAAACATTTACAACTTTACCATCCGTTACATAAATAACACTCTTCCCACACGTAAAAATTTGGTTAAATGGGGCATCTCTTCATCTTCAGATTGTTCTCTGTGCTTACAACCAGAATCAATTCTTCATGTTGTTGCTGGTTGTAGTTCCTACCTAAATCAGGGTCGGTATACTTGGAGACATAATTCTGTCTTGCAGTTTATCGCAAACTCTTTGTCAGCAATCAAAGACATCACCCTGTATGTTGACCTGCCTTCTTTCAATTCCCCTTCAATTATCACTGGAGATAGTCAACGACCAGACCTCTTGATAACCACTTCAGACAAACATCTATATATACTCGAACTGACCGTTGGACACGAAACTAACTTAGAGAAAAACTTATTGAGAAAACAAACTAAGTACAAAGAACTATTTTCTTCTAATAACAATGATTTCAAAAATATTAGCTTCATAAATTTGTCAATCAGCGCTTTAGGAATTTTTTCTAAAGAATCTACAACGTTTCTTGACATGCTGGCTGATCTTGGTTTTGACGATAAGACCTCCAAGTATATCATCAAGAGCATTTCAGCTATTTCGATAAGGTCAACATATTATATATTTTGCTGTAGGAACAAGGATTGGCCAAATCCTGAATTACTTAGCTATTAGTTTTGTTTTTTGTTTTGTTTTGTTTTTTTCTTCTTCTTTTTCCTCAAACTATTTTCTTCATATCGATTCAAGTAGCAAATTGTAAACTGCCTAGGTATAGTGAGGTTTACAGTTGTATGTGCAAAAATATGAAATAAAAGTTTACATTATTATTATTATTATTATTATTATTATTATTATTATTATTATTATTATTATTATTATTATTATTATCACATCCAGGATTTGACGCCCGGTGCGCGGATAAAGTTATCCACTCTATAGAATTTCTTCAGAATTTATCCCCTGGGTAGTGATTTATGGTTTCTAAACCTAACCTTAAGGTAATTCCGTAGTAATAGAACTAGCCATAGAATTTTGATAAAACTTTGTACGGTAAAACATTTTGAGTTTTTCATCAAAAATATACAATAAAAAAATGGGGTCACCGTATTGGATTTCGCGAGAAAATTTTTTAAAGTATACCCACTTTTGTCAATTTAGCGTCTAACATTCGAAAATGGGCATCATACATAAAAGTATCTCTTGACTGAGCTTGGTCAATACCAAATATTTTTAATGTGCTTTAATGTGCTCCTTATACATTGGGCTACCGATTTAAAGCAAAAGATTTTCACTAAAATTCAACAGCAAAGAGAAATAAAGCAAAAATTAACAAAATGTTCGAATTTTTACGGGCCTCATTAACGCTTTGAACGACACACTTTTCGAAACATCGAAAAATCTAGCCATAGAATTTTGTCATCGATCACATATGTTTTAAAAAATATGATTTCAAATGATATTATGAAATAAAAAAGATAGGTGCCCGTATTGGTTTGCGAGATATTTTGAGAAATATTCTCAAATTTCAATAATATCAAGGATTTTCCTAGAGAGGAATGGGGCGAGTTAAAGAAATTCGTAATTTTTCGCTTGAAAATGTGAAAACTGTTCGTATTTTTACGTTGAAGTGTTTCTCAGACATTGCTCTGTATTTATTGATGACAAGAAATGTAAAACTCTAAAATTCGAAATATGCGCAGAACTGTGCGCAGTGCAAAACTACGGAATTACCTTAAATTCGTTTTTAGTTGAACCTACATATTGTAAATGGCACTTATTGCATGACGCTAAATAAATGACATTTTTAGACTTACAACCTAATTCTTGTTTTATGAAATAAAATCTTTTTGTGGCAAAACTTGTAAATTTACGACATGATTCTAAGTAATATATATATATAGTGCACCACCTCCTGAAGATGATGCTGGGGTCCAACTCTGTGATAGACTATAAACTGAATTCAGGTACAACACCCAAGAAATATATTTTCAATTAAGCAGCTCATGCACGTTATAGATAAAAACATTTATTCGGAATGATTAGAAAAAAATGTACATTTACAATACTCAGAGATAAAAGATTATGAACGATTTCTGATTGAGACAGGTACAATTCTCTGACATTTTCTACTTCTATTCTTATTTCTGTTTCTAATTATTTAAATTCTAATTCTAATTTCTATTTTCAAATTCTAATCATTCTAATTTTATGCTTTCCATGTTTTACAACTAAAAATGGAAGGACAACGTGCAAAAATCAACACAAAAGTTAAATAAGCAATGATACACATCATTAGGCACAGGAGACCCAAATAATGTGTTTGAGAAGGTACCTGGCCTTCAAGGTGAAGGTATGTATTGAATTAAGATCAAAATTGTCTTCAGATATTAAAGTTAAAGTTCTTCCTTCAGTGTTTGTCCTTGCTTCGCTTCTGTAGCCTTATCCTCGTTCTGAGGCTCGGTGCCAGTCAACTTTGGATAAAACTCCGTCCAGAATTTAACTTTTCTTTCGCGCAGACCACGCTGTATTCTGGGATTGGTAGAAAGACGCAAATGTGTATGCTCTTGATCGAATTGTGGCCACGTGACTGGCATGTGACCATTAGCGTTTGGATTCCTGTAGAGATGAAGTAAACGGGGTCAGTTTTTCAGCATCTGGTAAGGTCTGTTGTGATTGGAGAATTACTGTAAAACAATATATGTCATTGTCTTGTCGTTTAATTGTATCACTGACGACCTTAAGCATGTGAACGAGAGACATCGTGTTTGGACTTTATTTTTAGCTGCTTTTGAGGTGCGTATGTAATGTTATGGTGTTAGTTTTTAACAAAAAGTTCAAGAATGACCATATTTTGCCTCTAACGCAAAATTTCTGTTTAATCGAACGACAATGAGTATCAACCCCATCGATTCAAATCTTACAACCAATCCAGCCCAGCCCAAGTTAGCACCAATGAAGAAAGTAAGGCAAAAATAAATGAATGAAAAATCAAATGGACGAATAGAGGAGCGTATCAAAAAATAGGATTGATTGATTGATTGAGTGAATGGACTACAATTGCAAAGACATAAATAAATTAAATAAACAAACACATTTATAAATGAATAAATAAATAAATAAATAAATAAATAAATAAATAAATAAATAAATAAATAAATAAATAAATGAATGAATAAATGAATGAATGGATGAATAAATGAATAAATAAATAAATGACTGAATGACCAAATAAATAAATAAATAAATAATGAATGAATGAATGAATGACTAAATAAATAAATAAATAAATAAATAAACAAATAAATAAATAAATAAATAAATAAATAAATAAATGAAAGAATGAATGAACAAATGAATGAATAATTATATAAATGAATATCATATGTTTTGATGTATGTATCTAATAGACTAATAACTATTAACTGAATAAATGAGCGATAAAGTGAAATGATGAATACATCAAAAAACGAAAAAGTGCTTCATAAGTTCACATACCCGTATTTGGCAAAGTTAGTCCATAGTTGCATGGCATACTTAGAGAAACCTTCCTCCAAGGCAGAGAAGTTGCTGGGCAATATCCAATTTATATCCTTGCCTAGAGCATTGCTATCCAAAGGAAGACCAAAAGTGTAAGCTAGATCAAGTCCGTGATAGGCCCCTATCCAGGCTGGATACCTGAATGAATGTAAAAAAAAAAAAACATTTAATACGCAAATACAGACAAGGATATATAATGAATTTTTTGTTGATTGCATTTTCCTTTTTTCTTTCTCTTAGCTGAAACAGCCTGTAATAATTATTAACTTTCACTCTAAAACTAATGATGACGTCACAGTGATGATCGATGTTGATAGGAATGATGGAAATGCTGATGGTGATGATTAGGGTCAGTGGTAACAATATGGTGGCCGTGGTACTGATAATGGTGTAAGCTAAGTGGGCTTTCATCTATTAGTGCGTGGGGGGAGTCGGCAGAATTGTGTGTGTGTGTGTGTGTGTGTGTGTGTGTGGGGGGGGGGGGGGGGGTGGCTGGGTCAAGCTTTCTTTTAGAAGCCTGGTAGGGGGTTTCACAATATTGAATGTGTTCTAAAGGGGTTAGGAATTTTGTGAATCGTCATAGGGGGGTTGTGATATCATTACTAAAATGCTAGGGGGATGGATAATGTATGTAGACTGCTACTTGAAGTTTTGCCAGAATCCTCCCCCCATGTGCTAATAAATGAAAGCCCCCTAAGTGATAATTGTGGTCGATAATAAAGACAACGGCCAAGATAGTGATGATTGTGATGATTATGATGTGGATTTATGACTCAAGTTGATGATGCTGATAGTGATGATGATATTGATGATGATCGAGGGTCATGGGGATGGTAATTAAAATGGTGATGATGGTGTTGGTGATGGTGACGATGATGATAGAAATGACAGTGTAGATAATGATGATAATGATGATTGTGATGATGATAGTATTGAAACTGATGATGACAGTGATGATAGCTATCTCACCTTGGCGCATGGGGTTGTTGATCCATCACATACATATACACAGGATTACCAGTCTTTAGAAGAAGATCTGCTTCCTGGACAGCTGGTGCCAACATAATCATATCAGTACCAACATCTATCGTCTGTTTAAGAATTTCCTTTGTGTCATTTTCACTTGCACTTCCTAAATACTCCATCAGAACTGCCTCTTCAGCCAGTTGACTGTTACCTCCAATGGTCAGAAGTGAACCCAAGCGGCTACTGGCTTTAAATACTTCTATATTGAAACTTTCAGGATCCTTGGAAAATAAAAGGGTACCAAATCCACCTTCATGGGCATTGAGCCCTAGCATCACATGGGCTTGGTTTACTTGGCCAATTTCAAAAAGAGTTTTGGGATTATCTAGGAGGTATTCACCATCTACGACGGGTTTAGTGATGTATTCTGGTCCGGTCATCATCATTGTGCCTGTTAGGTTTGTCTGAGCAGCCAGTATCTCCTCAGTACTATTCAAAACACAAATCAAATTTAAATGTTTATTAATGTGGTTAATTGTATACATAAGTCACACACCCCCTCCCTCCAAAAAAAAAAAAAAAAAAAGAAAGAAAGAGAGTTGTTACATTTTTGTACTATACTGTAATTAACTCCAATGTCATCATTTGAAAAAGACATCACAAGATGTTGAAATGTTGTGTAAATAAGCCTGAAGCGTGGTGACTTTTTACCCCAGCCTGTATCTACACCAGAATCTTTTTCACATTTCTTTTGTTCACTTATTGTGACCCTATTGTTTCTATTTCTCAAGGGAACAAAAAGTTTGAATATATATATGAAAGGAGTTTAAAAACTAGTATGGGATAGAGACGGGATGGTGTAAAATGTCATCACACTTCAGGGCTATTTCCTAGTGTTAGTCTTTTTAATAAATGTTGTAACAAAGTAAAGACACTACAGTAATAAATAAAAATCCACCTTAAAAAAACATTGTTTGCTAGGAAAATAGTATTTGGAATGAATTGCTATGGATTATACAATAACATATGATCTCTTATCAAATATCTTTTCCCCTGACTCCTAGCACTGGGCATTACTTGAAATTAGATATATTAATCATTTGATGTACCTTTTTTGTCTGAGGCATTCCATAATCTTGTTATAGTCACCATCACACTGAATAGCTTTCTTGAACACATCCAGTCCTTGTGTTGAAGTTACCTTAATACAACTGTATGGACTGACTGATGACCCACTTTGAGCAATCACACGATGGAACAAACCCTTACCGAGGGGGGAGAGGAGAAGACTAGACACACTCATTGCACCAGCACTCTCTCCAAATATGGTGACTTGATCTGGGTTGCCACCAAAAGCTGCTATGTTTTGTTGAACCCATTGTAAAGACAGGATCTAGATTGAAAAATGTACCTAAGTTGTTGATTGATTGAATTACAGATTGATTGATAGGCTGAGTGACAATGTCATGAAAAATAAAAGGTAAATTTTCAAGTTAGTTATTATCCACCGAACCAGCAAATTAAATCTAAATCTGTATAGTGGAAGACACAATTAAACAGATCAATGAAGTGTAAAATTTGAAAACTGCACTTTTAAGTAAATTTGCAAATACCTGGTCATGCATCCCATAATTGCCTTTAACATCTGAATCAGGAATGTTGAAGAACCCCAACACACCCAGTCTGTAATTGATAGTAACTACAACTACATTGTACAAGGAAACCAACAAAGACGGGTCGTAGCTCCGTCCAGTACCCATTTGAAATCCACCGCCATGAATCCAGACCATCACTGCAATCTTGTCTGATGGGTTTGCTCTAGGAGGTGAATAGACATTGAGAGATAGACAGTCTTCACTTTGTGGAACTGGAAAAATAAAAAAGGGTATTTATTGACCAACAAATCCCCATGAAAGAAGATTAAAATACTCAAGATGAATAGAGTGCAAACAATAAATCCGTGAAACACTAATTACTAAATAGTGCAAAATAGTGCTAATTGAGCAAAAGAAAACAATTGCATTACCATAAAATTGTACTATTTAGTATTACTAAAGTTTCACGGATAAATTGTTTGCACTCTATAAAACCATTATAAATATTTTAGATATCTATGTAATTTAAAAAAAAGAGTACAACCAGCTAAGCAGGGCTTGAAATAAGGGCAGGTCAAGGGACAATGTCCCCCCAAATTTGCTACTTGACCTGTCAAATCAGAGTTTGAAAGTTTATTTATTTACAAGGCTTGACACATGCATATGTGTGAGTCCACCACAACAGAGCTAGGCTCCAATAACTGAGTGGCTCATTTAAAAAAAAAAAAAAAAAAAAATACAGATAAATAAATGAACATAATAGTATTTGTACAGGAAATATATATAAAGGTAAAGAAATAGAAATCTAAATAATTAATTATTGCAACATGTTGGTTTGGCTGTAAGTTTGTTGGTGCGACAACACTTTGGGCAAACAGTTTTCCAAGTTTGTGGAATATCAGTGTCATGTACCTATTTAGAGCTTTTGTGTAATAGTGTAACAGCTTCTTTTTAATGATCCAAGCAGATTTACTTAGACGTCATTCCTCAGGTAAAGAGTTCCAAATTTTTGGTAGAATGCAATAAAAAGAGTTTTGAAAGAGCTTAGTTTTACATGGTGGAACAAAGATATCATACGTTCTACTGTGCCTTGTGTTACGTGGGTTTTTAGAAAGTATCAAATTGTTTAGTTGAACGTTATACAAGATCCAAGATTTCAAGATTTAATAAATTCATGCCATATTTACAGTTTGCATATCTATATGTATTATTTATCCAAATTTTTAGGCATTGGCTAATTGGAACAGGAACCTGAAAAATTCAATTATACTGATTGTTAAACAGCTTATAAAATAATGTAATATTATTAATTTCATGCCAGTAGGAAATAAGTAATAATTTCAGTCTTAATAGTCTTTCTTTGTAGGACAGACCACTATTTGCTAGTATTATCGCGTTGCCCATCTTTGAACGTTTTTTTTTTAATTTTAAAAACATAATTATTTTACAAATTTTGACATTTCAAAAATTGGTAATGACCCATTTGCCATGTGCATTATTTAAGTTATTTTATGTGCGATTGGTAGGGAGAAGTTTAAAAGTTTTGTAGAGTTGCGATTTTAGATCCAACAAAAATATTTTTTTCATGCGACTCATGAAGAAATAGTGTGATGGTGTTTTGTTGAATTTCTGTGTGGTGTTGGGGTGTTCACCATCGATCTTTTGATGTGTTGTGGTTGTCGAGACCCCCCAATGCCCCCCTCCATACATACTTCAATAATAAGAAATAAAGTGAGTGTACTACCCAGAAAACTTGAAATACTGGGAAAATATTTGATAAAACCTTCAAGATCGTAGGGCGTGATCACCCCCTGCACACCCCCCCACCCCCCCCCCCCCCCCCCCCCCCCACAGATCCTCTTGTACCGCCTCCTCTAGATCGGCCAACTCAATAAAAACGATGTGAACAAACTCGAAAATTTAAAAGAAATGTATTCATGCAAAGGCAAATATCAGTTATATGTACAAAAACCTGCACGATTTGGAGAAGAGTAAGAAAGGATCAATTTTCTAAAAGAAGGACAGTTTTGCTCAGTTTCCCGCTTATTAGTGCTGTTAGATAATGTCTATTTTTAGAAACTACATAATCAAACGGGTCAAAAACTTACAGCAAGGTTAATATATTTGTGTGAGCTGGTTTCAAGCGAAAGAGTATTCATGGTTGACATTAAATAACAAAAAAAAGCTCCGTTGAATCAACAATGAAGTTTTCGTGAATTCATTCATAGTTAACTATGTGTCATTTTACAGACGTGCATTATAACTTAGTTTGTCAGTAATAAGCTTACTCACTTTCGGCGATTTCTTCTGTATCACTCGACAAATTCAAAGCTTTGAACATTTCTAACATTGACGATTGAACACACATCGGTCCGAAGTCAACAGCATCTCGAACTCCTTCCCAACTTCCAAAGGGTTTTGGTTTAGCAAATCGAAGTTCGGCACCGACTGGAGGCTGAGCAAAAGGTATGCCAAGAAATTGTCGAACTTGCAAACCTCTAGTTGTTGCTAACTTGCCTCGAAGCTGACCACTCGCAGTTTGAACGACTAGATTATCATCTTCTGCAAAGCAGCTGCAGAAGAACAGGATTTGAAGGCAGAGAAACAACCTTAAAGTTGCCATCTTCGTTAGATTTAATACTTCGCTTTTAAAACACCAGCGAGCCGGTTTTTTCCTTTTATATTCACAAATACAAGCCAGCCAGTGTCCTGGAACTAGTGCCGCGATTTAAATATCATACGGCTACCATATATGGTAATTGTTGAAGGTCTTATTGCCGAGTTTACCTAATTTTTATATTAAGAAAACACGCAAATCATGATGATAAATAATCATTTGTGCAGTCCCGCAGGAATAAAGTCAAACACCGTACGACTACCATATACGGTAATAGAGACCTAGGCAAATAATGATGGATAATTTATGCAATTCTTTTATTTATACCATTATTAACCAATCAGGAATAAGCAACTTATCTTATCAGTGTTTTTAATAATAGGACAGATGTGGTCCCCCCAAAAACGCAAAATCCTTGGGACGGAAAACGTAGTGCTAAAAGCAAATTTCACTGACTACGTTTAATTGGGTAGGTTTGTAATCGTATTAAATATACTTCAAGAATAAAACTACGGAAGAACAGTTTGCATATTGTTGTCAGTTCAACATCAATTATAAAGAGCTCTAGCTTTAGTTAACTCCTTTCCTTCAAATTAAAAAAAAGGATTCATATTTATTTTTAGATGGAAGCCGGAGAATTTGGGATGAGTTGCAATAACGTATTGCACTGTTTGGGAATACTACGTCAAAAAGACAGTATTTTTTGAACACTGTAATTTTGTAATGGTGGAATATTGCTACAATATAGAGAAAAACTGAATCTAAAATTCTTTTTCTTGTAATATCACGTATTTAAATGCCAAACCCTGTGTACCGAGTGCAATCCGAAAATTGTAATACTGCGTCTAAATATCAACTAGCCAGCATCTACTATTTATTAGTATTTTTCCAAATCTAATTTGCTTTTCTCTTCTGTTAAATTTTTGTAGATATTTTTTAAATATTCTGCATATTCTTTTATATTTTTATATTTTTTTTCTATTGTAAAGCATTGTTCAATCATGTGAAAGTGACGTGATATAAAATAAACGTATTATTAGATTATATTATTTTCGCTTGAAAGTTTGGTGTAGCCGGAAAGCCACTTTTATCTTTGGCAGCGGCCAAAAAAAATAAAATTAAATGGACATCCTCAAGTTTTTCATGTGCACTCATGAAAGAGTTCGCTCAAATTGTGAATAAAAAGTATTGGCAAAGAATAAGATGCATTTATCCTGGTCTCGATCCTGGTCACTGTGTATGACTTAAACATTTGAATTCCCTCAGCAAAAAAGCATCTCACGAATTCTGAAGTATAGTTTTATATTCACAAATAATTGTATCCTCTTTTTGGGCTTGGCTATCTTCTCTAGTCCTCTCCTCTCCTCTCCTCTCCTCTCCTCTCCTCTCCTCTCCTCTCCTCTCCTCTCCTCTCCTCTCCTCTCCTCTCCTCTCCTCTCCTCTCCTCTCCTCTCCTCTCCTTTTCGCGCACGCCATTCCACAATGACTGCACTTATAGATGCAACAAATCACTGGCTCACAAATATAGACAATGGCGACATAAACTCGGTAATTCTTTTGGACATTGCTAAGGCGTTTGATTGTATAGATCATAACATTTTGTTGCACAAGCTCAATCTATATGGTATTAAGAATAATGAGCTAAAACTACTTAGATCCTATTTATCCGACCGGACGCAATACTGCTGCGTAGAAAACAATACCTCAAACCCGTGCACAGTACAGGCCGGAATTCCTCAGGGATCTAATTTAGGAACTCTCTTGTTTTTGATCTATATTAATGATCTGCCATCTTGTCTCAAGCATTCCACAGCAAGAATGTTTGCAGACGATACAACACTAACTATAGCTAAAAATAATTTAAAGGAGTTAGAGCTAGCTAGTAACCAAGATCTATCGAGAGTAAGGGAATGGTTCCTAGCTAATCGCCTGACCGTTAACACTAAAAAGACTGAGTTTGTGCTCATAGGTTCTGATTCAAAATTAGCCAACATATGCAATGATCCCATACTGCGAATAGACAACGCAGCAATTAAAAGAGTCAAAGCATCTAAATCCTTGGGCGTTAACATTGATGAAAGACTTTCCTGGTCAGACCATGTAGAGCATGTAACAGAGAAGGTCTCTTCATCTATAGCTGGGATGCGAAGTATAAAACCTTTTGTCAATAGGGAAACACTTCTTTTAATCTATAAATCGCTCATACAACCGCACTTTGATTATTGCGATGTTGTTTGGGCGAACCTATCAAATGGTCTAGCAGAACGTCTGCAAAGACTACAGAATAGGGCTGCCAGGGTCATTACCGGCGATAGCTATGATACAAGCACAAAATATATCCGAGAACAACTAGGTTGGGAAACTTTAGCGCAACGTAGACATAAGCACAAAGCATTTACAATGTATAAAATAGTAAACCACCATGTCCCCGGATACTTGAGTGAGAAATTGTCCACAGTCGATAGTAAGGTAAAGTCATACAAACTCAGAAATGGGGATATTAATTTTAATATTCCTCAATCAAAAACTAATCACCTAAAAAGATCGTTTATCTATGAAGGAATAAAACTGTGGAATACCCTCCCAACTGACTTGAAACTTGCCCCTACACTAAACACCTTCAGAAGAAGGATTCATGCCCAAAAAAACTTTTAAACTATGTTATTTAGCAATATGTAATTTAACCATTGTAATTGATATTCTAATATATATATATATATTTTTACGACTTCTTTGTAAAGCAGTTGAATAACTGATTGAATTTCGTAATCAAATAAAGTTTATTCATTCATTCATTCATTCCTCTCCTCTCCTCTCCTCTCCTCTCCTCTCCTCTCCTCTCCTCTCCTCTCCTCTCCTCTCCTCTCCTCTCCTCTCCTCTCCTCTCCTCTCCTCTCCTCTCCTCTCCTCTCCTCTCCTCTCCTCTCCTCTCCTCTCCTCTCCTCTCCTCTCCTCTCCTCTCCTCTCCTCTCCTCTCCTCTCCTCTCCTCTCCTCTCCTCTCCTCTCCTCTCCTCTCTCAAAGAGGACAAGATACACAACGCTATCAGCTACAAAATACCTGATAAAGACTGTTCTTTAAGACTTTACTTATCTTCTACAAGACTTAAGATATTTGGCTCTAATCACTTGCTACTCAAGGAATCTTTATTTGAACTTCTGAATACTTCACCTCACAATTTAGAATCCGGCAACGACAACGGATGATGGCGTCCATCCTACTTGCTCAAGCTGTCTTAATGATGTAAAACAACTGAAGCTTGAGTCAGTTGCTGAACTTCGCAAACAAATGACACGGAACTTAAAATCAATATTATTTCATCTAAAAATGAAGATAAGGAAGACATGAATAAACTAAAGCGAGAGCTTGAAGAAAAGGATAAAGTTATACAAGAAAAACAGGATATAATTCAAGATCTTCGAGACCAAATCAGAATTGCAAATGAGAAACTTTGTAAATCGGAAAATGAGAAAGCCAGCCTAATTACTGCTATTCAACTGATCACAAAAGAACAACACCCTTTACAGCCGAGGACAAAAGATGTACATATCCTGCCAGAGACTCCATTATTAAATGAGACTCAGCAAGCAAAACAAACGATCGACCTAACAACGCAAGAAACTGAGCCAGAAAAACAATCTAAACAGCCAAAAAAGAACAAAAATCCTTTAGAAAAATCAGATTCTTCGCAAAGCAAACCCCTGGTTGCGATCATTGCCGATTCAATGACCAAACAGATCCAAGTCTGGACTGTCAAAAACAAAACAAGTCAAAAACCACTCCTTTCCAGGTGCTAAAGTGGAGGACATCAAGCATTATATTGTCCCTACAATAGAGAAAAAACCTGCCGAAATTATCCTTCATGTAGGAACTAACAACACGAAAACACATTCAGCTGAACACATAGCTCATGGTATAAAGAACATCGCAAATGACATTCAAACCAAATCACCAGGAACAAAGGTAACGATCTCAAGTATAATTCATAGAAATGATGATATTTCTCTTAACCAGAAAATAACCGAAACCAACAATTTACTGAAATCAATAACAGCAGAGTCAAATTGGGGTTTCTTAGACCATAACAACATCGATTTGAAGTCTTTGAATAAAGGAGGATTACATCTAAACAAAAAGGGGAATGGCCTACTTATAAGTAATTTTATCAAGCACATCAAGACAGGGAAAAGGGGTTTTAATTTTGGCTCATTGAATAGAGCAAGTATTACTAGGCATATTGATGAACTACGAGTTCTCAATAGTATTTATTCCTTTGATCTGTTAAGCGGCGTTTACACGAGCAATTTTTCCTTGACACTTTCTCCTTGACAATTTTCCTTGACAAAAATTGTTCGTGTAGATGGAGTAAAATGGACAATTTTTCCTTGACAAGGAAAAGCGGGCGTCAGCTGGCTTTTCCTTGACAAGGAAAAATTGTCAAGGATAAATTGATTTGTTCGTGTAGACGGACAACAAGGAAAATGTGGCAAGGAATATTAATGTGATTAGTTTCCCGTTTCTTCGCACGATCAGTCTCCAAATCAAAACAAAACGGCGGCTAAAGCAAAATTAATCTGGAGCGATAAATCTGTTTATATTTTGTTGGATTTACTCCAATCCAGACAGAGTCTTTGGAATACGAAACATGAATCATATCGCAACCGCAGTATAAAAAAGGGAGTAGGATCATCTGACACCCAAGGACGGACCCACCATCTGCAATTCCGAAATTCGCAATGGTGCATAAGCAAAACCGGCCCTAATCCACATGCAGCAAGCCTTCTTCGATCTCTATTTTTCACTTCCATATACGCCATTTTTTTTTGTTTGCTCATCAACAGACTGAAATTATGTTAGTACTCCACTGATTGCAATGCATCGCGGGCATAACTTAAGCTTGTCAAGGAAAACTTGTTCATCATCTACACGAGCAAGGAAACCTTGTTAATAAAATGGTCAAGGAAAAGTTGTTGATCGTCTACACGAGCGATGACAGTGTCAAAGAAAAATTGTCAAGGAAAAATTGCCCGTGTAAACGACGCTTTAGCAATTAACGAGACTCGACTAGATGACAAATGACAATCAAATTTTAATGAGTGATTATGATTTAATTAGAAAGGATCGTTTGAGGCACGCCGGTGGGGTTTGTATATACATTAAATCACACTTAGAGTATAAAGTACATAACAATATCATACCCGAAAACATCGAAGCTGTATGTATTGCAATTATTAATACAAGTAGCAAAGGCTTCTATGTAATCGCTTGCTATCGCCCACCTAGTGCGGACGTAAGCTTTTTTCATTATTTTGATTCCATAATCTTAAAATTAGATGATGATGATAAAGATATAATAATTATTGGAGATTTAAATTGTAATATGGCTTCCAAGAAACCAAACTATCAGACCAAACAACTCTATAGAATTATGGAAACTTACCAGCTACAACAGCTAATTAATGAACCTACTCGTGTTACTGAACTGAAACAAGTACTTTAATTGATGTTAATTTGAACAATAGATCTGAAAGAATAAACACAATCGGAGTCTGTCGTGCTGGCATAAGTGACCATAGTCTTGTATTTGGCATAAGAAAAATCTCAAATAATATGAACAAAGCTAATAAACATAAATTCGTCACTAGTAGGAATTTAAAAAAATTTGACATAGAAAAATTTATCGATGACCTCAGTCAAGCGAGGGACGGACTTACACTCAAATTATTCCAGTCATATCTTAGCAATAGAATGCAATGTTGTGTAGCAAATGGTTTTGTTTCAAAGCCTTTAAATATTCACTGCGGAATTCCTCAAGGTTCCATCTTAGGACCGCTATTCTTCCTAATCTACATTAATGATTTACCACAGTGTTTATTATATTCAGTTCCCCGGATGTTTGTGGATGACACCAGCATTACCACAGCCTGCTCAAATTCTCAGCAATTACAGGAATATACTAATATCGAGTTAGAAAATATACGACAGAGGCTATTAGCTAATAAACTAAGCTTAAACGTAACTAAAACTGAGCATATGTTTATAGGTTCCGACCCAAAACTTGCAAATATACCCTCTTCCACCAAAATAATAATTGGCGATAGAGAATTAAAAAAAGTATCATCAACTAAACTTCTTGGTGTTCATATAGATAATAGACTATCGTGGTCAAGTCACATTGACCACATAGCTAAGGTGTCATCTACAATCGCCGGCTTAAAACAAATAAAGCCATTTGTAAATAGAGAAATTCTAGTTCTAATTTACAATTCTCTTATCCAACCCATATTTGATTATTGTGATGTTGTATTACCCTTAAATGTAATACCCACCGTAAATGTAATAAAAATCAACCGTAAATGTAATAACAACCGTAAATGTAATACCCACCGTAAATGTAATAAAAATCAACTGTAAATGTAATAACAACCGTAAATGTAATAACTATCAACCGTAAATGTAATAACCCTTCAGCCATATATGTAATAATCGAGTATTTCGGAAGTCAAACATTAGTATTAAAGCAACTAAACAACTCTGAGCAGGACTGTTTCACTGTTACGTCAAACACAGTGTGTGACGTCACATACCGCGTGATAGCCTGGGTAAGTAGCCGTCTGGGGCCGGTTGTACGAAGCTTGGATAAAGTTATCCACTGGATAAAGTTATCCACTCCAAAGGATTTCTTTAGAATTTATCCGTTGGATAGCGTTTTATCCGATGAATAGCGCTATTCAGGCTTCGTACAACCGGCCCCTGGCCCCTGATGGAGATGCATGGAACAGTTTTTATAGCAGCATTATCACGTGACCGTTGAATTTTTGCGACCAACACAAAACATGATGATAAGTGTGGTTCAAATAAAAATCTTGGCCAGTTACTCAGAAACTTACAGCCCATTCCCCATAGAAAAATACCTGGTTCAGTAAACGTCAATTATTAAAAGAAAAGCAAAAGAAACAACGACCACTCATTGTTATTGTAAAAAAACTCTAAATGCTGACGTTTTACTTACTTTTAATTGTTATATGATTTTAAAGGATAATATAGATAGGATAATCTTTTTGTAGAGAATACATTCTAATATATATGAAAAAATGCCGTTTAAGAGAAATACAAAAGTATTTAAAATAGAAAGCACATAGAAAAATAGGATATTTTTTATCATGTTATAACACTTATAACAAACACCTATTTCAAACAAAAGTCTCCGTCGGAGAGAAATAGATTATAGCGGGAAAACGATTGTGCGACCCAAAAACATAAGTAGATTCATTCAAATTGTGTAGAAACTGATTATCATATACACCAAGGCTTTTTACATAGGCTATCAAGTGGTATGTGACGTCACACACTGTGTTTGACGTAACTCTGAAACAGTCCTGCTCAGAGTTGTTTAGTTGCTTTAACACTAATGTTTTAATGTCCGAAATACTCGATTATTACATATATGGTTGAGGGGTTATTACATTTACGGTGGGTTTCGATTATTACATTTATGGTTAAATTTTATTACATTTACGGTGGGGTCGATTATTACATTTACAGTTGATAGTTATTACATTTACGGTTGTTATTACATTTACGGTTGATTTTTATTACATTTACGGTGGGTATTACATTTACGGTGGGTATTACATTTAAGGGTAATACAGATGTCGTCTGGGATAGTAACCTTTCAAGCGACCTGTCTAGTAGACTGCAAAGACTACAAAATATAGAGCAGGCAGAGTCATCACAAACTCAACATATGACATTAGATCTAGTTGACACAAGGCAAGATCTTGGCTGGGAAGAACTTTCTTTGAGAAGGGCCAAACATAACGCTTTAGTTATGTTCAAAATATTTCACAAAACAGCACCAACTTCCCTAGTGGACAGCTTTTCCAGAGCCAGCTACAGAAACCAGTATAATTTGCGTGATAATGATACAATCTTGCGATTACCAAAACCAAATACTGATTATTTGAAAAACTCGTTCTTATATTCTGGGGCAAAGCTATGGAATTCCCTTGCGAAGGATTTGAGAAATTCCAATTCATTTCAAATTTTTAAAAGACAAATTCTTAGAACTACAAATCTATCACTTTAATTATCTTTTAGGACAACTACAATAGTATTGTAATTATTTATAAATAATATAATCATTTAGTATATAACAGCTTTCGTGCCCTGCCCTGCCCTATTCTACTCCACTCCACTCCACTCCACTCCACTCCACTCCACTCCACTCCACTCCACTCCACTCCACTCCACTCCACTCCACTCCACACTCCACTCCACACTCCACTCCACTCCACTCCACTCCACTCCACTCCACTCCCCTCCCCTCCACGCCACGCCACTCCACTCCACTCCACTCCACTCCACTCCACTCCACTCCACTCCACTCCACTCCACTCCACTCCACTCCACTCCACTCCACTCCACTCCACTCCACTCCACTCCACTCCACTCCACTCCACTCCACTCCACTACGTTTAATTGGATAGGTTTGTCATCGTATCAAATATACTTCAAGAATGAAACTACGGAAGAACAGTTTGCATATTGTTGTCAGTTCAACATCAATTATAAAGAGCTCTCGGCTTAAGTTAGCTCCTGTCCTTTCCTTCAAATTAAAAAAAAATATTCATATTTAGTTTTAGATGGAAGGAGAATTTGGGATGAGTTCCAATAACGTATTGCACTGTTTGGGAATACTACGTCAAAAAGACAGTATCTTTTTAACGCTGTAATTTTGTAACGATGGAATATTGCTACCAGATGTGACCGGATTTACAGGTCCATTGGATGGATTGTGGTACTGAAGACAGCAATATAAATTTTAGTTGTTAACCCTTCGAAGGCCAGGCAGAACTGGTTTATTTTACAAATCACATAATACTACATAGATCAATTTACAAGTTAAACTGGATAATCAGGTTTATATAAACAGGGTGTGTCAGCTCTCATTTCCTATTCATTACATGTTTACACAAGGATTATAATAGACAAAGACAAACCCTTGGTGCCTTTCTAAAACAACAGACTCTGGTAGCCTGGTACAATCTATTATCTCTAGAAACCTTGCTTTGCTATATGAGCAAAATTAAACTACTGGAAACTAACAGATTTCACTTGGTTACATAGAAATACTTTCATCTAAAATTCGTTTTCTTGTAATATCACGTATTTAAATGCCAAACCCTGTGTAGCGAGTGCAATCCGAAAATCGTAATACTGCGTCTAAATATTAACTAGCCGGCGTCTACTATCCAAACTTACAGGTTGTTTTCCTTTGTAGCCCCTGAGCTGTGGAACTAGCCCCTTCCTTCAATATTCAAGTTTGAAATTGACGTAATTCTCTATCTACCTAAATACTTTAAAAAGTAACATGTCGGCTCTTCCAGCAAGCATACTATAAATTTAAAATGATCGGCAAAGAAGCACACTTCCGAATAGTTTGATTAAGCACACGTCTCTTTTTAATTTAAACATGTTTCGGCAGTGACTTCTGCCATCTTCAGTAAATTACAAGTACGTTAAGCAATGGTTGACTATATACTGATGTGAATAGAACAAAACAGTTAATGATGTGTAACAAATAAAGGATTATGAAATACAACAACAAAGCTATACTGAAAGCTTAATGCTCACGTGCTTAACTTGTGCATTTAACGCCGGCTTTTCCCACAGAATGTGTAGTGCTCCTTTTATTCTTAATTTTATCCGCTTTTTGGGCTTGGCTATCTTCTCTAGTTCTCTTCTCTTCTCTTCTCTTCTCTTCTCTTCTCTTCTCTTCTCTTCTCTTCTCTTCTCTTCTCTTCTCTTCTCTTCTCTTCTCTTCTCTTCTCTTCTCTTCTCTTCTCTTCTCTTCTCTTCTCTTCTCTTCTCTTCTCTTCTCTTCTCTTCAAAGTTCTTCGTTTTGATTTTGTCTTTCCTTGGCCTCTGTTCTTCCACCCTGATTCTGGGTCTTGGTTCCAATAAGTTTTGGAAAAAAATCCATCCAGAACTTAACCTTCCTTTCACGCAAACCATGCTGTATTCTGGGATTGGTAGAAAGACGCAGATGCGCATGCTCTTGATCATATTGTGGCCACGTGACTGGCATGTGACTGTTAGTATTTGGATTCCTGTGATGAAAAATTGTATCTAATTACCGATATATTAAACAAAGGACATTAGCCATGAATTGATGGAAAGACAAACAACTGGGTGGATAAATAAATAAATGCATACATTATAAGAAATGAATGATTCATCAACAAAATATACAATGGATAACTATGTAAGCCAGTGAAAAAGCAAACAAATGAGCAAGTAAGCAAACAAACAAACAAAAATGTATGGATCAAATGAATGAATGCCTGGATGGATAAATGAATGAGATGATAAAAAAAATAATGAATGTGCAAAAAGATGAATAAGTAAAATTAAATGAAGTAAAAGAGCTTGAGGTGCATTCCAACAAACTGCAAGGAGTCTTATAAAAACATTGAATGAACGAGGGAACACAAGATTGGAAATATGCATAAATAAAAGAATGATTGGGCAAATGAATGAATGGCTGACAACTAAGCTAGTTTGTCAGTTAATTAACAAAATTTAAAATGATGAGCTAACCAACATACCCATATTTGGCAAAATTAGTCCATAGTTGCATGACATATTTAGAGAATCCTTCCTCCAAGGCCGAGAAGTTGCCAGGTAACAAAAAGGTTATATCTCTCCCTAACACATTTCTATCTATTGGTTGACCAAATGTGAAGGATAAATCAGTGCAATGATAGGCTCCTAACCACTTGGGAAACCTGTAAAATAATGTGAATTTACCAGAGTCAGGGTGATTATGGTGGTAGTCATGTATCAAGGTGATTATAATGATGGAGATGATCAAATGGCAAAGATAATGGTGATGGTGATAATGGTGATGATGTTGGTGATGATGATGATAATGGTGATGATGATGATGATGATAATGGTGATGATGTTGGTGATGATGATGGTGATGATGATGATGGTGATTCATGATGATGGTGATGATAATGATGACATAATCATGATGATGATGATGGTATGGCAATCATGATGGTCATAAAAAGGAGCATAGATAGAAAGAGGGAGGAAATGGTGCACCGTCGGCTTCTTGGGAGACCAGCTTACTTGTAGCTGAAAGAACTACCAACATTAAAAATAAAGTGGTTTTCCTTTCCTATGGGTATTTAAAGCTACTACAAGCTACACAGAACAGAAAGAAGTTGAAACAAGGTTGTGAAGTCTCTAGGAATTGTACTTAACCTCTCGCGTAGAAAGCTGCGCACTAGCCAACTGCACCATCCTTAAAGGTGATGATGATGATGATGATGATGACAGGGATGTAAGCTATCTCACCTTGGTGCATGAGGTTTGTGGTCCATCACATACATATACACAGGATTACCAGTCTTCAGAAGAAGATCCCCTTCAAAAACAGTGGGAGCCAGAGAGAGTATATCTGTAACCACATCCATAGCAAGTTGGCGAATAGTCTCAGCATCAATGACATCACCAAGGTACTCCATCATAACTGCTTCCTCCCCAAGATGATAAAGTGCATCTTCAATGGGTAACATTGGTTTAATACAGGACTTGAACCAGTCTATGTCAAAAGTGTTGTTGGATTGTATACAGGATAATATGACATGGAATCCACCATCATCTGCAGAAATTCCCAGCATTACTTCAGCTTTGTGAATATGGCCATTTTTAAGAAGAGTTTTTGGATCATCAGGAAGATATTCACCATCTACGATGGCTCGGGTGAGATATGTCATCTCATTTTGAATCTTCTGTGTTTTTAGGTTGCCTTCTGCAGCTTGTATTTCATCAGCACTTAACAAAGAAAGAAGAGTAAAAACAGTATCAATACAGGGGTGGATCCAGGATTTTTGGAGAGGGGATGGCTGGCTGAATTATATAGAACACAGGAAGCCAGTCAAATTTGAGTATCAGCTTGCTTAGGCAATTTGTTTTCTCATGTGATGGTTGTGCAGGATATTTTCTTCCTCTCTGCATGATATTTTTTATTGCTGCATCTGCTGTGCACGATTTTCGTTTTCTCTGTTTAAGGCTTCGCTCGATATTTTTAGGTATTCGCTTACCCCCCTCAAATATCTAATAAAAACATTGCTGGTTTCACTGATATGTTTGAATACATTTTTTTTTCACCTTTTCCCTCTGAGGCATTCCATAACCTTAATATGATCTCCAAGTTCACACTGAATTGCTTTCTTGAACGCATCCAGTCCTATAGTCGACATTACTCTTCTACAACTGTATGGACTGACTGACGACCCACTCTGTGCAATCACACGGTGGAACAAACCCTTACTGAGGGGGGAGAGGAGAAGACTAGACACGCTCATCCCACCAGCACTTTGTCCAAATATGGTAACTTGATCTGGGTTGCCGCCAAAAGCTGCTATGTTTTGTTGAACCCATTGTAAAGACAGGATCTATAAATATATAAAAAGATCAACAAAATAAGTAACGTTATTAAATTATGTGTTTCTCAATCATTTAGAACAGTCAGTCAGTCAGTCAGTCAGAATATTTCTTAAGTAGTTAATAGCATGGAGTCACTGTGGGAGCAAACATTCCAAAATCATAATATTATACATCTTGTGTTTCTTTGTACATGGGACTAACATTATATGACAATATTTTGTTACGTTATATATAGAATATTTATGTGGACAAAACAAAATATTGTCACATTATAGATCTTATTGACTTAAATTTACTACACAACTAATGTTTTCATCTTCCATTGCTTCTATTCTTTAATATATCATTAAATACTATTATTGCTCAATATAAATAATTGCACATATTGATTATTACCTGATCATGCATTCCATAATTGCCTTTAACATCTGAGTCAGGAATGTTGAAGAACCCGAAGACACCCAAACGGTAATTGATAGTTATCACGACAACATTGTACATTGCAACCAATAACGACGGGTTGTATGTAGGCCCAGAGCCAACCTCAAATCCACCGCCATGAATCCAGACCATCACTGCAAGCTTGTCTGATGGGTTTGCTTTAGAAGGTGAATAGACATTGAGAGATAGACAGTCTTCACTTTGAGGAACTGGAAAAATAAACATATTTTTTGTTAAGTTAGTAAATTGATGGCAATGATTGGAAGAGTGAAAAAAATGAATGAATGAGTGAACAAATGAATGACACAAATGAAATTAATAAAATAGTTAGTTGAAAGTCTGAATAAAGGAATGATTGAAAGGATGGATTAATGATTATTTCGATTACTTGAATGAATAAGAGTCGGCAAAAAAAAAAAATATATATATATATATATTAGACTATTAAGTTAATGTTGAAAGTTTATAATAATATATTTCATTTTACCTAATTTCCTTTTGTTAACAGTCAAATCCATGTTCTCCAAGGCCACTTGTATACAAATCGGTCCAAATTCAACAGCATCTCGAACTCCTTCCCAACTTCCAAAGGGTTTTGGTTTAGCAAATCGAAGTTCACCGACTGGAGGCTGAGCATAAGGTATACCAAGAAATTGTCGAAGTTGCATGCCTTTAGTTGTTGCTAACTTGCCTCGAAGCTGACCATTAGCAGTTTGAACGACTAGATTATCGTCGTCTGCAACGCAGCTAGAGAATAAGAAAAATTGAAGGCAGAGAAACACGCTATAAAAACGTGACGAAGCCATGTTTTTGACCAGTCACTAAAAAAGACAAAAGCAGCCCAAAATCAGATGACATGAACAGGAAGCCCACCGTATTAAGAAATGTAGCACTAAAAAAAATTGTAAAGAACTATTCTTTATATCTACATCTGCAATCTATTCCAATCCTGATTATCAATAATTTTTTAAAAGTATCTCATTGAGTTAAATGTCACAATAGTTTTCTTTTATATATCGTTTTTCTCACCAAGCCCCAAATTTCTGGGCTTCCTGTGCTAAACCTAATGAGTTTACTCCTGACCAATAACAGATGTACACAAATACACTTGATTCAAAATGACTCATAATGTTTGCTTTCTTCTTTGGTTTCAAATTCTCTTCTTTTCCATCTGCTTTGCAAAAGATGATAATCTAGTCGTTCAAACTGCTAATGGTCAGCTTCGAGGCAAGTTAGCAACAACTAGAGGCATGCAAGTTCGACAATTTCTTGGCATACCTTTTGCTCAGCCTCCAGTCGGTGACCTCGATTTGCTAAACCAAAACCCTTTGGTAGTTGGGAAGGAGTTCGAGATGCTGTTGAATTTGGACCAGATTGTGCCCAAGTGGAAATATTTTCATTGCTAGCGAATAGGATTGCCATGCCGAAGGTGAAACCATGTACGTTTGTTGATGCAGTTGAATACAGAAGTACAGACTCGTAAATTGTTGGGCTTAATGTCTGCACTTCGAGCTGTTAAGTCTTTAAAATGATGCCGTTTTTTTTTAATCTGTTTCCTAAGCGATAATCAGTTACTTACATATTTTTAAATTAAAATTTCATTGTTCTGATCTTAAAATCCAGACGTATCCAATCGATGAAACTGATAATCAATGTCAGTCATCGATATCCATCGATGATTTTGGAAATTATTGAACATGCGATAAGTGTAATTTGTGTGTGAATCCATTATCTAGATTATAAGTGAGGACCATTAGATTTAGGTATTTGAACGGGGGAGGGGGGTGGGGTAGGGAAATACCAAAACAATATCGAGCAAAGGAAAAAATCATGCACGGCAGGTGTGCCAATAAAAAAATGTCGTGTAGGGAGAAAGAAAATATCATGCAAAAAAAAAAAAATAATAATAATAATAATAAAAAATGCCCAGCAACCCCCGCTCCCCCCCTCAAATGTGTAATGGTCCGTCCCTAAATGACAATTGATTGATATATATAAATAAGGTCATTGATTGGTTATTGATTGGCTATCAATTGGTCTAATTTGTTATAATCATATTTGCAAAGTATTTTTCTTTACAATAACTAGTAGTGAAAATTTGCCCTTGATTTTACTGTTTGCATATAGTGATGTTTAATTACACAAACAAACACTTACAAACACATGGTATGCTAATGTGCCAACCACACCCAATCAGTCTTTCACTGTCTGGTTAGAAAATGAATAACAAAGCTACTGAACATCGATATCATAATACGATACTATAAAAAATAATGATTCTTGATCACTTGTCCATTATATCATCCTCTACCTAATCCATCCATGCAATACATACAGCCATTCGGTTCATGCATTATTTCATTCATTCATTCATTCATTCATTCATTCATTCATTCATTCATTCATTCATTCATTCATTCATTCATTCATTTATTCATTCATTCATTCATTCATTTATTCAAAATTAATATTCATTCAGTTATTTTTAACTCAATTTTGTAGTTCCTCAAAGTGAAGACTGTCTATCTCTCAATGTCTATACACCTTCTAAAGCAAACCCATCAGACATGTTAGCAGTGATGGTCTGGATTCATGGTGGTGGATTTGAAATTTGGTCAGGTTGAATGTTTAATCCATCCATATTGGTTGCACTCCACAATGTTGTCATAGTAACTGTCAATTACCGTTTGGGTGTCTTTGGGTTCTTCAATACCTGACTCAGATGTGAAAGGCAATTATGGAATGCATGATCAGGTATAAACTGTCTGACTGATGAATGAATGACCATGCCAATTGATTGACTCACTGATTGTATTATTTACTGTTTTTCAATCTAGATCCTGTCTTTACAATGGGTTCAACAAAACATAGCAGCTTTTGGCGGCAACCCAGATCAAGTTACCATATTTGGACAAAGTGCTGGTGCAATGAGTGTGTCTAGTCTTCTCCTCTTCCCCCTTAGTAAGGGTTTGTTCCATCGTGTGATTGCACAGAGTGGATCGTCAGTCAGTCCATACAGTTGTAGAAGAGTAATGTCAACTATGGGACTGGATGTGTTCAAGAAAGCAATTCAGTGTGAACTTGGAGATCATATTAAGGTTATGGAATGCCTTAGAGGGAAAAGGTATGATATTGTATAAAAATGATTGCTGAACTCATAGATTGATTGATTACTATATATTTGCATGCTCTATATAATATATATCGGCCTAATTTAGTACAACCTCACATCACAACAATCGTATTGTTTAAACACAAAGAATCGTTGTTGAAAAAGGGAAACACAACTACAAATTCATAGATTCTGATATTGTTTTGAAATCCTTACTATTATTAGTGCACATAAGTAACTGGGCCATCAATGTTGTGAGCATTATCTGGTAACAAATTAAAAGTTTCTTAAAATCTTTTTCGCTAGGAGTGAACAGGGGATTTTCATGATGATGTAAAATACTACCACTACCAGAATGCTTTGCTGACTTTCTTATGTATTGCAGTTAGTGTAAATTGTTTTATTAATCGCCAACAAAAATAAAATAAAAATAATGTGAAAAAGAATTTGCAAATAATGCTGCTATTAGTTACTAGCACTTTGTCCAATTTTCTATTGGATTTGGTTTTGATATCTATCTACAAGTCTTTGATATCTGCATGACGTAATAGTTAATCATAAGTCTTTCATATCTGCATAATAGTTAAATAAAAAATGTCTAGTAAATTAATATACATGTGACGGTCCTCCCCCTTGTGTTTCACACGACCTTCTAATGATGTCATTTCTTTGAATTAATAGTGTGGATGAAATTCTAGCTGCTAAATCCAAGCTTACGAAGACAATGCAAATGATTGGCGAGCAGGAGTACCTTACCCGACCCATTGTAGATGGTGAATATCTGCCTGATGACCCAGAAACTCTCCTTAGGAAAGACCAAGTTCACAAAGCTGATGTAATGCTTGGTGTTACTTCTCATGAAAGTGCATTTTTTCTTGTGTTCTTTACGCTGAAAGCTAAAGTTTTTGATAAAGAGTTGTTCAAGGCATGTATTCGACCATTCTTGGTGATGTATGGGGCATATCATCATCTTGGTGAAGAAGCCGTTATGATGGAATACCTTGGTGGCCACCAGCTTAACGATTCTGAGGCCCTTCGTCAAATTGCTATAGATGTTACTTCTGATTTACTTTTTCTTGCTCCTACTTTCCATGAAGGGGATCTTCTTCTAAAGACTGGTAATCCTGTGTATATGTATGTGATGGATCAACAACCTCATGCGCCAAGGTGAGATAGCTACCATCACTGTCATCACAATCATCATCACCACTATCATTATCACCAACATCATAATTATCACCAACATCATCATTATCACCAACATCATCATTATCACCAACATTCTCATCATCATAACTACCATAATCATCATCACCATCATCACAGGACATCTGAAAAAGTGTGTGAAAAAAATAAAAAAGTGTTTTTTTTTTTAGAAATAGTGTGATTTTTGCCCAAATATATAAAAAAGTTAATTTTGGCCCAAAAGTGTGCGAAATGGCTTGAAAATACGCAATTTCTTGCGGAAATCGGCAAAGAGGACGAGTCTACGTGTTTTTGGCAGCGGACATGCCAAATTATCACTTTGATTTCAAAAACTCCATTCACCTCATTGATGGTCCATTTCTTTAGAAGTGTCTAATCCCCCCACCCCTCCCACATCTGGTTACATCAATGTATATAATGCATTTTCACTATTCGTCAGGCTACCCAAGTGGTTAGGCTCCTACCACGTTCTTGATTTAGCGTATAGTTTTGGTTTGCCATTAGATAGCAATGGTTTGACCAAAGACTTCCCTCCAGTACTGCCTGCTAACTTCTCTGCCTTGGAGGAGGGATTCTCAAAATATGTCATGAAACTGTGGACTAATTTTGCAAAATATGGGTATGTTGCTGAAAAGCCTAATTCTAAAATTAAAATTGTCTGTATTCTGTATGTGGACTTATCCGGTATTCATACTTATATACTCATTATTTTTCATTCATTCATTTATATATTCACTAATTCTGATCTGTTCATTCATTCTTCATCATCATCACATTTTCAATAGCGGACAAAATGATATGGGACAAAATATAATAATTTATCACCATCACTTTGTGTACGTTCTCCAAGCACCCCCATTTCTCTCTTTATCCCTTCCAAACCCCATCCCACCCCACCCCACCCTCTTTCCCAAATGATGCCGAAGCAGTGCAGTAGTTCTCAATGCAACACACAATTTAGGGCTCAACATTTCATATGGAGGAGAGAAGAAACTTCCCTTATGTGAGAGTGGACGACTGTGTCGCATATTTTTTGTCTAGGATTGTAATTTGGTGGGAATGCTACTGACAATATTTCCTACCCTGCCAGCCATCGTTATCATAAGATCCAAAAAATAATACTACTAGAATCTCCCACAAGAGACACAAGGATAATAATTTTCCTAACAATACGTGTATATGGCTAGGGTAGCTGCCCTTCAACAAAGAAGTGATAAGTTTGTTGTCTGCTTCCTGCTGAAAGTGCAATGACCAGTAATACTGCTGGCTACCAAACTATAAACTGCAGTTTTTTCTTTGCTTGCTCATTCATCCAATGATTAGCTTGTTTATGTATTGAGTCATTCATTTATTTACCAAAATCAAAGTATTACACATTGATTTATCCATTCATTCATGATTACCATTTCATTTTAACTGATTGTCATTCTTGATTATTATAATCCCAGAAATCCAAACGCTGATGGTCACATGCCAGTCACGTGGCCACAATATGATCAGGAGCATACACATTTGCGTCTTTCAACCAATCCCAGAATACAGCGTGGTCTGCGTGAAAGGAAGGTTAAGTTTTGGACAGAGTTTTACCCCAAAGTGATTGGAACCGAGCCTCACAGCGAGGCAACTGGCGCAAAGACCAAAAATGGACAAAAGCATAAAGAAGAACTTTAAGTGGTCTCGTAAAGAGAAACGAAGCACTTGACAAGAAGATAAATTAATCAAATAGATAAATAAGCTAAATGATTTTAACACACATAGATAAGTAAATATTATAGCTTTTAAATTAATTTAAATTTATAAATAAATATCCTTAAAACTTTCAAATGAATTTTGAGCTTATCCGCGTCGAGTGGACTGACTTATAAGAAGTCGGTCTCAGTTCCAAAATAAAGAGGCTCGGGAAGAAAGGAAACTACGACTTCAATTTATGTTAGTGACTGGTCATTATCGGGAAGAGGGGGGGGGGGGACTGGTGCAAAAAAAAAATGTGAGGTGCTTATATAGTGCTTTTCATACATCTCAATGTGCTTTACAATTTTTTTTAAACTTATAGGGGTCGCTATTTAGGCGCAATTTGGCTACCACACGGCTTACAATCATGAGAGGTTAGTAGTTAACGTGAATCAGTATGACCAGGCCAAAAACACCGGGAATTCCCTAGTCTTTTCGAACAATGTGGGTTCTTTAACGTCACTCAAATACAGATTAGTGAATGAAGTGTAGAGAGACGGGACCTCCTGTTTTACGTCGTTATCCGAGAGGACGTGAAGATCTTACCATTTGCAGATAGAGAAACAACGGCAGCAACTTCTCAATTATTTTAAGACACTGAGTGTTGGTCCGACCACAGGGATCGAACCCGTGACCTCCCGCACTGTAGTCCGACACTCTAATCGGTCGGCGGCGTAAAAAAAGGGGGTGGGTCACGAAATTTTATGCAAAGACAAAAGAAAATTTACATTGATCTATATAAATTGCGCTTAAACAGAGGGGTGGGTCTAGAATAATCGTGCATGACTTTGTACATTTGCATGCCCCCCCCTCTCCCCGCTCGATCCATAAGTCGCTTACCTTCGACATCGCTGGTGTGTGAGACTGGGAAACGGAAGAGTGCACATGCTTTTCAAAAAGCCATGGAAGTTCGAATAACTTACACCTTAGGAATGGACCATTAGATATTTGATATTATATGTTTGCTTTTTTTGCACATATGCAGTGCTTGATTTTTTTGATTTTTTTTTAGCATTTGCCCAAACTAAAAATCTTAATGACTTTTCACCTGAGGTGACTTCAGGCCCACCTGACGGGTACCCTCTACAAAGGCTTGTGCTAAAACGTACGCATTATAATGGATGGTTATTAATATTATTATTATTCGTACACGCATGAGTTACATAAGGTTTGATAAACGTTTTAGCGAGATCGCAATTTGCAACACGTGATTGTAATGTCATAATGGTTTTTGCTCAGAGTAGCATTTTAGCCGTTGCAGCATTCCACACCAACATGGTTCATACTGCATGTTGATATGTTGCATGCCTCCATACACTAGTGGAGATTTTTAAATTGATCTATCGAGCAGATTTTGAGATATATTCCCGGGGTTATTTGAATATCGAAACAAAACAATAGAATGGACATTGCTAAAATCACGTTATCAGAGGTATACCATTACAAAAATGCACATGCCTGAAGAAAAATAACCATCGGTTTTACTACTTTCAACTATTATTTACTGCTTTCCGTAATACTAATTACACTAGAAAAACATATTCAAAATGAAAGCATGCCAATTAATTTATATATTATATACTCCTGAGAAGGTTCCCACTATGTTTACTGATATGATTTGTTTGGCCTCAAAAATACACCATTTCCAAACTCGATATTCGATTAACGACAACCTATCTAGGGGTGCTTACCATTTATTGGAAAATCTGGTTGGGATGACTATCTGTTTAATGGTAAGGAATTTTCCGATGGGATGGAAATTGATCATACCATTCAAAGTTTCCAGTTTGATCCGCCATCTCGAATTCATTTTTAACATCCCTGTTGGAAATTCAGAACAACCTCTAGACGTTATCCACAAATTCCTAATGGAATTACCGGAAAATTACCTTACCATTATCATTCTAACCGAAATATCCGAAATTTTCCAATAAATGGTAAGCACCCTAGACCAGCCTCTAGGACAAATTATGGTACTTCGCGATTTCAATCTTATGTTTGTAGAATGTGGGAGACTGTTCCAAATGAAATCAAATCTCTTCTATATGTTTAATATGTAAATATGTAGAAATAAGTACTATTATTGCAATAAAGAAAAATCTGAATCTGTTTTTGACCGGGCACTGAAGACGACAAAGCACAAAATTCTATGACGTGAAACAGGAAACCCACGGCATTAAAAAATATAACCTAGTAACCAAATGAAAAAAGTAACGATAATAAAGAGCTATATTTGTAATCCCTTTTAATTCCTGATTATCAAGAAAACATTTTTTTGAATTAATAAATGTCATATCAATTATCTTTATTTTGTTTATCGTCAGATGTTTTTCTATGCCCCAAATCTATGGGCTTTCTGTGTTAAACCTAATAGCGATGACACGAGACCCTAGCTTGGTTCAAAATGGCTCGTAATTTCATTTTGTGTTTTCTTCTCTGCTTTCAAATTCTCTTCTTTTCCATCTGCTTTGCAAAAGATGATAATCTAGTTGTTCAAACTGCTAATGGTAAGCTTCGAGGCAAGTTAGCAACAACTAGAGGCATGCAAGTTCGACAATTTCTTGGCATACCTTATGCTCAGCCTCCAGTCGGTGAACTACGATTTGCTAAACCAAAACCCTTTGGAAGTTGGGAAGGAGTTCGAGATGCTGTTGAGTTTGGACAGGATTGTGCACAAGCAGAAATCGTTTCATTGTTGTCGAACTTAAATATAACTTTTGACAATGGAAAACCAGGTAAACGATTTTGTTTTGTGTCAGTTTGCTTTTTCTGTTCAAATTCATTCGCCCATCTATCCTCATTCCTTTAGCCTATCATTCATGTACATATATAATTTACTATTCTGGGACGTTCCGCCAAATAAGGGACGGACCATTAGATATTAGAAGGGGGGCAAATACCAAAAAGAATATCGAGCAAAGCCTTAAACAGAAAAAAAAACGTGCATGGCAGATGTGCCAATAAAAAATATCGTGCAGGGAGAAAGACAATATCTTGCACAACCATCACATGGGAAAAAAATATCCTGCAAAATCCCCCCCCCCCCCCCACCTCAAATATCTAAGGTATGATTTTTGGCCTTGACGTCTTTAACAGGGTATACACTTTACCTTAAGGGGGCTGCATATATACGCTCGTGCATGACCACCCACTGATGCACACACCTCAATCTTGAAGAATATTTATTTTGATGACATCATGAAAATATACAACAAGCACTTTTAATTATTTATAAATAGAAAAACTTGAAAACTGAGCGGTGAATTTTCTTGCACTTTTCAGAATATTGTTTTAGTAGCACTGTCGATAGAGAAGCAAATTTTTTTAATTTAGCAGAAACCATTATTCCGTTATTTCTAAGGTTCTGGGGCCGGTTGCACGAAGCCTGAATAAAGGCCGGGGGGACACGAGCCCCCCCACAAAATATTTTGGGGGGGCTCGGCCCCCCCACAAAATTATTGGTTAAAAGACATTAATGCATTAGTTTACACACTCAGTTAAAAATTTTGTTTTGTGATTTTGGGGTGGGGGAGGGGTGGGAGCTTATAGTGCCCCCCCATGGCTGTTATTGTTCCGCCGCTCTTGATAGGGTCTACATTTTACCAATTTCTTGTTCAACTGTTAATCTATCCCTCAATTAACACTTTATTTGTTTTCCATTTTCACAGTTCCTCAAAGTGAAGACTGTCTATTTCTCAATGTCTACACACCTCCTAAAGCAAATCCATCAGACAAGCTTGCAGTGATGGTCTGGATTCATGGTGGTGGATTTGAGGTTGGCTCTGGTCGTAGATATAACCCTTCGTTATTGGTTGCATTATACAATGTAGTCATGGTAACTATCAATTACCGTTTGAGTGTCTTTGGGTTCTTCAATATTCCTGAGTCAGATGTTAAAGGCAATTATGGGATGCATGATCAGGTATAGACTGTCTGATGATGAATGACTGACTGAGAACCGACCATACCAATTTTTTACTGCTTTTCATAGATCCTGTCTTTACAATGGGTTCAACAAAATGTAGCAGCTTTTGGCGGCAACCCAGATCAAGTCACCATATTTGGAGAGAGTGCTGGTGGGATGAGTGTGTCTAGTCTTCTCCTCTCCCCCCTCAGTAAGGGTTTGTTCCATCGTGTGATTGCTCAAAGTGGGTCATCAGTCAGTCCATTCAGTTGTAGAAGATTAATGTCAACACAAGGACTGGATGTGTTCAAGAAAGCTATTCAGTGTGAATTTGGAGATCACAACAAGGTTATGGAATGCCTCAGAGGGAAAAGGTGTGATGTTGTAAACTCGATTGCTGAACTGATAGATCGATAGATCAACTATTATATATTTACATTGTTTCAACTGCATTAGACTGGTTGATTTGAAAATTGAATATTCAAATCGAATAAACAAATTAATATTCAAATAATGAAATCAACAATGAACATTTGGTGGGTATATGCTTGGGACTGTTTTGATTAAATGTTTTATCAGACAACATGGGCATTTTAGTGAAAACTGTTTTGGTAGGAGTAATTATTATGACATACTAGAACAATGCAACTACTACTGAAACATTTGCTTCTCAATGTTAACTGTTTGTATCACAACTAGTTGTTTGTTTGTATCATAATTAGTTGTTTGTTTGTATCATAATTAGTTGTTTGTTTGTATCATAATTAGTTGTTTGTTTGTATCATATTAGTGCAAATTGTATTATTCTCCACAGGGATTAAAAAATTAAAATGATGTGAAAATGAATTGCACAAATAATGCTGGTATTGGTAGTAAAATGATGTCCTGATGTGAATTGCCTATTTTGTCAAATTTTCTATTGAATTTGGTTTAGATTATTATAGTCTTATCTGACCTAATAGTAAAATTTAAAAAATATGTTTTTTAGATATTTGAACATCTGAGTCCTCCCCCCTCCCCCTTGTGTTTCACATGATCTCATCATGTCAATTCTTTGAATTAATAGTGTGGATGAAATTCTAGCTGCTAAATCCAAGTTTACAAAGAGGATGAAAATAATTGGTGTGGAGGAATACCTTACCCAACCCATCGTGGATGGTGAATATCTGCCTGATGACCCAGAAACTCTCATTAAGAAAGACCAAGTTAACAAAGCTGAAGTAATGATTGGTCTTAATGCCAATGAAAGTGCGTTGTTTATCATGTTCTATGCACTGAATGCTAAAGTTTTTGATAAAGAGTTGTTCAAGACATGTATTCGACCATTCTTGTTGATGCATGGTCCGTATGATCATCTTGGTGAGGAAGCCGTTATGATGGAATACCTTGGTGACTACCAGTTTGACAATGCTGAGGCTCTTCGTCAAATTGCTGTAGATGTTGCTTCTGATTCGCTTTTTCTTGCTCCTGCTGTCCATGAAGGGGATCTTCTTCTAAACACTGGTAATCCTGTGTATATGTATGTGATGGATCAACAAGCTCATGCACCGAGGTGAGATAGCTATCATCACTGTCATCAACACCACTGTCATTATTACTTTCATCATTATTATCACCATCATTGTTATCACCATCACTACAATCATCATCACCACCATCATCACTATCATCATCACCACCATCATCACCAAAATCACCACCATCATCACCATTATCATCATCACCATCATCTTCACCATTGTCACCATCACCATCATCACCACCACAACCATCACCATCACCACAGTCATCACCACTATCATCACCATCATCATGACCGCCACCATCATCAACAGCACCATCACCATCATCACTTTCATGTGTATTATCATGAACATCATCCTCGTCATCCTTCTTGCCATTATAATACTATCATTTAAATATCATTTTCCTTTTGCTTGAATTTGTACTTACCACTAGTAAGTTGGAGGAGAAGGGTCATAATATACCAAATAATCACTGTGATGTCCTAACGTTGCACAACACAGTACACATTGTGAATGGTTGGATTTTTTTATTTTTGGCTTTGAAAGTGGTAGTCCACTACCCACCAACCAACCACCACCCCCCCCCCCCCCTCCCTTCCCCCACCGACCTCCCCGACCTGGATACACTAATGTATATAATATTGTTTTAACTATTTGTTAGGCTACCCAAGTGGTTAGGCTCCTACCACATTCTTGATTTAGCGTATAGTTTTGGCCTGCCATTAGACAGTAATAGTTTGACCAAAGACTTCCCTCCAGTACTGCCTGCTAACTTCTCTGCCTTGGAGGAGGGATTCTCAAAATATGTCATGCAACTGTGGACTAATTTTGCAAGATATGGGTAGGTTTCTGAAAAGCCTTCTAAAAGTAGCACAGTAAAATTAAAATTGTCTGTAGTATGTATGTGAACTTATCTGGTATTCATACTTATATATTCATTTATTTGACATTCATTTATTTCTTAAGAGTTCATTCTGATTTATTTATTCGTTCTTCATCATCATCCAGACCTAGAATCATGGACTGTACATCGCTTGACTCCTTTAAACGCAACCTTAAAACTTATTTAATATTTAAATGTGCTTATAATTTGTAACTTTTCCCTTTATTTTATGCGCCTAGATCTGACCTGCTATAGTCGCTATATAAATTGTAATTATTATTATTATTATTATTATTATTATTATTATTATTATTATTATTATTATTATTATTATTATTATTATTATTATTATTATTATTATTATTATTATTATTATTATTATTATTATTATTATTATTATTATTATTATTATTATTATTACAAGGATTGGCCAAATCCTGAATTACTTAGCTATTAGTTTTTTTTTTGTTTTTGTTTTTTTTTTTTTTTTTTGTTTTTTTTTTGTTTGTTTTTTGTTTGTTTTTTTTTTTTATTCTTTTTCCTCAAACTATTTTCTTGATGTCGATTCAAGTAGCAAATTGTAAACTGCCTAGGTATAGTGAGGTTTACAGTTGTATGTGCAAAAATATGAAATAAAAGTTTACATTATTATTATTATTATTATTATTATTATTATTATTATTATTATTATTATTATTATTATTATTATTATTATTATTATTATTATTATTATTATTATTTGGGAGAATATATGATATATTACCATCACTTCTTGTGCAATCTCCATGCACACTCTCCCCTCCCTTCCTCTTCTAAAACCCTTCCCCAGTCCCCTCCGCAAACAATGTTGACGTCTCGCAATAATCCCAAAAAAATAGGCTCGACATTGCATATGAGGGGGGGTATATTATGGACAATTATACGGTAAAAACTGATAATGCACAAGAGATGAGGATTGTAATTTTCCTTTCTAAGAGAACAACTATAAACTGCGATCATTTCTTTCCTTGTTCATTCATCCATTAGCTTGCTTATGTATTGAGTCATTCGTTTATTTTTCACAATCCAAGTATTACGCTTTGGATCTATCCATTCATTCATCAGTCACCAATTCAAATTAACTGATTGTCATTCTTGATAATTATAATCTCAGAAATCCAAACGCTGATGGTCACATGCCAGTCATGTGGCCACAATATGATCAGGAGCATACACATTTGCGTCTTTCTACCAATCCCAGAATACAGCGTGGTCTGCGTGAAAGGAAGGTTAAGTTTTGGACAGAGTTTTACCCCAAAGTGATTGGAACCGAGCCTCACAACGAGGCAACTGGCGCAAAGACCAAAAATGGAAAAAAGCATAAGGAAGAACTTTAACTGATCTTGTAAAGAGAAACGAAGCACTTGACAAGAAGATAAATTAATCAAATAGATAAATAAGCTACATTATTTTTGACACACAGAGATAAGTAATTAAATATTATAGCTTTTAAATTAATTTTATAAATAAATGTCCTTAAAACTTTCAAATTAGTTTTGAGCTTACCTGGTATCAAGTGGACTGAGTTAAAAAGTCGGGTCTCAGTTCCAAGATAAAGACGCTGAAGAGGAAACGCAACTACGACTCCCTCCCCAGATCCGCTCCTGGTATGGACTCATATTATTTTGTGTTTTCTTCTATTCTCATTGCGTATGTGTGTCGATCTTATTACCAGTTAGGCAATACCAACCATTCTTTTATTATCCCACATGGACTAGTCACAAAACATTTAGAGGGATAAAAGCGGTGTTAATGCATTAATATTTGGTGGATCGCAGTGAAGCGGGGCGTGGAATTTGCCGTTTATGGTCTAGGGGCCGGCTCATTTCTCCCTCACTGACCTGGTTCGCTGGGTTAGCCTTGTTAGCTCGGTCTACCATTAAGGATAGCGCGGCTGTTGTCGAAATCTTCGGCCTATACGTAAGTGCTGCAAAGCCACCATGCGACGCTTCAGCTCTATATGTGTCTGGAGGCATGGCCCAATTTTTTGTTCTGCTTTATTGCTTGATATTTTTGCATGTTTATATTATTCGTCTTATTACTAATTCTCCATAAGCGAAATCAATTATTGAAACAAGTATAAAATCAATAGAGAAATAGTTTTCAATTTTCCATTTTTTGCCGAGTATATTTTAACTATGTCGATATTCATTCTTTCTGGAAAACAGACCAGTACATGTATACATCTATATTTTGATTCCTTCACCAATATGTTACGAATATATACACCTACTACATGAAAGAAAATTATAATACCAATGTGGGCCGGTAGACACCTATATGTTAGGCTAACCCTTGACTATCAATGTGGGACAACGATATGCATGACATCATTACATGAACGAGTGTCGTTATCTCATTGATAATAGAATGACCGGGCATGTCATGCGTGTTAGTTTGTCCCATATTGATGATAGAATTATCTTGCATGTCCTTGTTATTTTGTCCCACATTGATGATAGAATTATCTTGCATGTCCGTGTTATTTTGTCCCACATTGATGATAGAATAGCCTATAGGTCGTCCAACTTCTATAAGAAGATTACCTTGCAAATTTATTATCCCGCGTGGACTAGCCATAAAAGTATTTAGAGGTATAAAAGCGGTGTTAATTAAAGGCGTTACGGTAGATCGCAATGAAGCGGGGCGTGGAGTTTGCGGTGTATGGTCTAGGGGCCGGCTTATTTCTCCCTCGCTGACCTGGTTCGCTGGGTTAGCCTTGTTAGCTCGGTCTGCCATTAAGGATAGCGCGGCTGTTGTCGACGCTTCAGCTCTATGTTTGTCTTATGTACGTCTCTTATTTGTGCTTTGTTTATTTCCATATGTATTGCTAGTCCATTTGTGCAGTTGTTGTTTATTTGTGTGGATACTTTTATGTTATGGTTACTTGTATGCAGTGGCGGATCCAGGATTTTTTTAAGGAGGGGGACCAATGGGAATTTTCCAACTATTTTCGTTATATGCTTTTTCGGATTCTCATTAGCGTATTCTAGTGCGTCATTAATTGCAGTTCATTTATGAGAATAAAACACTCAAAATGTATTCGGATGATGTTAGCTATTTTATTTCAGTAATTATTAAATAAGAAAAAATCAGTACATTTTTTTTTTTGGGGGGGGGGGGGAGGGGGACAAGTAACCGCAGCATCCGCATACTTAGGTCTGAAAATTTATGTCAGCGACAGGTCATTAATTATCGGGGAGGGGGGCTGTTGCAAAACGGGGGGTGGTTCACTAATTTTTATGCAAACACAAATTAAAATTTACATCAATCTATATAAATTGCCCTTAAAAAAGTTGTGCCTAGAAAAGTCGCGTATGACCTTTTACATTTGCATGCCCCCCACCCCCCCCCCCCCCCCCACACTCCTCTCCGATAATAAATGACCGCTCCCTTAGTCGCTTACCTTCGACATCGCTGTGTGAGACTGGGAAACGGAAGAGTGCTTAAAAATCCATGAAAGTCGGTACAGGACGAACTTACACCTTAGTCACAGACAAAATCGCCGGATCGCTGAAAATGATATCGGCGATTGTGAACGATTATATGGAAACAGCGATCGAAACGCATGGAAACAATTGACAGCGATCGTGATTTATCCTCGCATCAGTAATTTCAGCGAGCGATCGATCGTGAGCGATTACATGGAAACAGCGATCGAAATGCACCGTAAGCGATCCTCGCATTAGTAATTTCAGCGTGAGTGATTATATCGAAACTAGGGTTTTGTTACGGGCTTGAAACTTACTCTAAACCACAAACGACTATAATAGGCCACGCAGAATCTAGTACAAGGTTTTATTATTATCATTATTTTATCATCGTCTTCATATTTTGAAGTACACATCTATTTGATTGTCTTGGACACAAGACCTATATGGAGTAACATACCGACGATTGCATATATCGCCTTATATAAAAATATATATTATAACCCTTCATAAACATCTAGATCAAAGTATTTATACATGCGTTTTATTACACCTGTTTTATAAATATGATATAGTAGAATGAGGCCTACTCTTGTCCGTCACATAGGTCTGTCATTTGTCACGGTCGTACTTGGTAACGCGTCGCGTGACACAAAGATAACGCATGTAACGAGGCTATCGGATTAGACCCCGTTTATGCGGAAATATCGGTCCATCCGACGAACTACATTAAACTATATTTCAAATCAAGCAACATGACAGAATGTGTTATTGCAAGCGCTGCCTCATGGAATTGGTTGATAGAAAAGAACAAATATCAAAACAAAGTTTTAAAACGGCAGCAATACGATCAGTTTGGTTGTAATACACCGTTTGCAGTTCATTCACCGCACTGAAACATTCATTCGTGCAAAAGAGCGTTACCATTAGCGCGAAGAAGCATTCAGTAACATGAACAAACACTCTTATTCACGAAGTGTTCATATTATTGAATGTCTCACCGCGTTAATGGTAATCATCTTTCGCTTGAGTAAATGTTTCAGTGTCGTTAATGAACAGCAAAAGGTGTAATCACCCAGCCTAGTTCCCAGGCTTTCTTATCCCCAGTGAGTAGAATGACACATGGGAACTAGGCTGATATTCCGTAAAAAAAAGCAGGTACTTTTATAAATTATACCGTCTGTAGAGCACCTTTCGCTTGAAGTAAGATGTTCCTCAGGCGACCAGCAGTGCAAACCTAACAAATACTCCTTTTATGGTATTCGCAACTACTATTGAAACAGAAAATCTGCCCTTTCTTGATATTACCGGTAATTTCAATTAGCCCTGAATGTTCTAGCCAGAGCTCATTATCACACCATTGTAAAACTAGTTGAATCTGATGTTTTGGAATGCATTGTTTGGTCTTGTTTTAGGCCATCACTGAACTACGCCGGACAAACTTGAAAACGTAACTTTTGTTCCGAAACCGCGTGACAAAAATTTCTGATTAAACAGCAGAATTTGCATAGAACATATTCGGATTCAAGCGTTTTAGTGGCTATTTATATGAAGCCAGCCCGGTTTAGCGGACTGGTTTCTAGTTTTTACGCTCTGATAGCTTGAACACAAAAGAAACCAGGCCAATAAACCGGGCTGGCCCCCTCCATATTAACAGCCCCTAAGTGTGGACAGAAGGCCTAACCGGATAAATTAAAGTTACGTTTTCAAATTTCTCCAGATTGACGATCTTACAGTGAGAATAGATAAACAACGAATAGAAGTGTTTTCGCTTGAGTGGTAAACGGTACGGTTATATACGATACCGCTACGATACGGCAGATAATTCGAATGTTTTCTTAGAAACTACTGCTACGATACGATACAGTACTGTTTCCCATTCATACGAAAACGACTCTACTTCGTCTTTCGGTAACGAAACCGCTATCATATTTCAAATACCCATGGTTTCTTTGGTTCGCAATGTAAAAACAGCACAATTATCTTCTAAATATTCGCAATCAAAACTTAGTATCCACGCTGTCATCTTCATCCACAGACAAATCAATTCCTTCAAAAGCATCAGTAACAGCCTTGATAAACTCAGTCTGGCTTTTTGTCAGCTCTTGTCTCACAGACGGTGGAACACTGGATGACTTTTCCCTCATTACGACAACATTGCTATCGAAAGACTTGTCCAACTCATCCAAACTTGATTGCGCACTGTGAAATGACTTTTCTTCATTAGCAATAACAGAGCCGACGTAAACAATAGACTCATCTTCACTCTTCAAGATTTCGACTGAATTTGAATCTTTGTTCAAACGTGAAGCTGCATCTAAGTCTTCCTCTTGCGATGACTCGACTCTTGTTTCATCTCGAGGGTATTGAAGTGAAGCGTAGTTTTCTTTGCGATTGTGATGTTTATTCGATTGGGATGGCGAATCACCCGAACTTTTGCCGTATGGTGTTGAATGCTGAGGTCCGTGTTTATCAATGTCATTAAAATCTAGCGAAGCGTAGTTACCGGAAACTAGCTGTCTGTTCGGAGTAGAAGATGTGTTAGAATCAAACTCGGAGCTCTCTTTTGGTTCTGATTTATGTAGACGATGTAATGATTGGTCATTAAGTAAATCACTGTTAATTTCATTCGAATCAGCATTATTTTTTAGTTCAGGATTACTTTCCACATCACCCGAATCAGCCTTGTATACATGGTCGAACGATTCATCGTTTTGTTCGAACGGTTGATCGTTTTCTTGGAACGATTGATCGCTGCCTTGTACGTTTCCTGTAGAATATAGTTTATGGTGTGGACTCGAATGTGGAGTACTAAAACCTTGACAATCAGTAAAGGACTCTTCGTCCGAGCTCGACGGGCCGAAGTAGGTGTCATGGCCCCCACAACTGCTACCATGGCTGCCAAGAGACGCCCTACCAAGCTGCGACGTTACGTTCTTTGAATCCAATTCGTTCAGCTCGCTAATAGCATCGAAGAAAACATCAGACTGACGGTTTGTGAGCGTACTAGAACGTCGCCCATCGTTTGAAGACCTTTCCTGGTCAGTTTCTTGGTCACATTGGGCACAAAACTCGGAGATCTCACAAGCCTCTTCGTCAGACACTGGTACCCCAAGAATATCACTCAAAAGTTCCTTATCAAAAGCTGCATCGTGTTGATCTGCAGCGCTTGTCTGGCTGGAGAGCGTTCCACTTCGACTTGTACTACAGCTGCCGACTTCTTCAAGAAGAGCTTCACCAACGATTCCTGAGTAATCGCTCGCAATACTGAACCGGTCTTTGCAGCGCGCGTTGGCATCATCGCCAGATTTTAACGAGTTGTGAGAGTTCAAGACGAAGACGTCTTCGTAGTCCTTCGACGAGCGTATTGACCACAACGGCATTTCTTGGGCATTGCCGTTTGCGTTAAATAACTGGAGATTCTCATAGAGCGGCCCTAATTCGTACATCGAGGTTCGTTTGGGCAACATATCTATGAACATACTCTCTTCCTCGTCGCTCAAGACTCTCTGCTGAAATTTACGATACTTTAACTTTCCTTCTTGCGATTTTAAATCAAGCTGTTCGGCAGTCATTGGAGACTTGACGTCAATTTGCTCGACTGTCATTGATGTTAAAGTGTTCAACCCCTGGGGGGCACCCAAAGTAACATTTTCGTATACTGGATCTACGTCCTTAACATTTTGATATATAGGCTGGGGGTTTAGATCTTTGGGGAGCGTTGGAATAGATTCAGGGGTATCGACTGCAACCCAAGGTACCTTGAAGGACCCCAAGTTAATCAAGCTATCAGATTTCAGCGTGTCGTCAGAGTTCGCATCATTATCTGTCAAGTGCATGTTTTCAAAGTTTCTGACCATAGTCTGCCCTGGGCAAGAAGACGTCTCTTCAAGGCTTTGTGACGACTGAGTTTGGGCAGATGACAGAGGTCGTAGTTTAGCGAACACGCTGTCGTTGGAGACGTTTGAAAGAGATCTCTTCACACCTTCATCGTCGTCGTTACTTATGTCGCTAGCTACTGATGATGATACTGACATGATCGATGCAGGCGTGAGCGTATAACGTGTTGAAGTTTCTATAAAAGAAAACAGAATAAGATCCATGGGTATCAGAGGGAATGAAATAATGAATTAACAAATGACAATTAACAAATGAGCAGAACTTAAATACCTAAATACCAGGTGAATGAATGAATGAATGAAGGATTGAATGAAAGCAAGATTGATTGATTGAATGAATGAAGGGAAATGGAAAGCAAGAAAAAAAAACGGGATGAATTGGCAGCAAAATACAGATAAATCACGGTAAGACATTACCTTGTTCAGCCGTTTGTTCCTCATCAATAACCGGTCCTTTAGGTTGTCGGCGTGATTTCAACACGTTAATCTTTACTGTCAAGGCTGCTATCCACTTCTCAAAATCGTTCCTATTGGCCATCTTAAACACGTGAGATCCCGCTTCCTCGCTTCTTAACTTCAAAACGAACTTGTTTTCCTCAAAGTTACTTTCGTTGAGCAATTCGAGATTTTTAATAGGAATGATACTCCGATAGGTGTCCATTTTCGGTTGATCGTAGATGTATAAACTGTCGTCTGACAGCACACACCATCGACGGACCTCGCTACGGCATAAAGGTCTTGTTACAAGTTCCACTAGATATCCGGAGCATCTGCCTCCGCTATCGAAAAGACTGCCGCACGAGAACCTCCGCTCGATATCACAGTTCGACGCGTCATGGGACTTCGCAATGTCTTTTTCTAGACTTGATTTCCAAGGAGCTTTGAATAGATCGGAGCGACGGTACCGATGTAAGAGGTTGTCTTCGGAAATCTTTCGGAGTAGCCTACGACCGCTTGCTTTCCCTTCGCTAAGTGTTTTACGCAAGAACCGTTTTTCTTGTGAAGGCATGTGGCTTTTGAGGTTATCATCGCTAAGCGACTTGGTTGGTTTTGAGCAACGTATCAGAGGAGAGAGCCGATCTTCATGGGAATGACAGTAGCGCTGTAAAACGCTAAGCCATTGAGCCACTACGTCTTTATCCTCGTGTCCATAAACAAATCGTTCGTCACCTCGCTGTAGCGAAAAACTGTACAGATTTGAGTCGAACTTCTCCTCTCGGACTTTGCAGTCTTGTAGAATCATCGTCTTACTTGGTTTTAGTTGGTCGTCTTTGTCGTAGACGAAGAAGAACTCGCTAGTCACAGCACACCATTTGGTAGCGCCTCCAGTGCCCCCAGGGACACTTTCCTGTAGGTGACCATTCATGAGTGTATCTGTAGACCCTTCGGATCCTGTTGATATCAAATCACTGCCGAATGAAAGCTGAGAGAGGCGTTTCTCTGGAGACGACGCAGCTGACGATAAGTCCGAAGTTGTTGCTGTACCGCCGGACATCTGTAGAGATTTGCTACGTGTTCTTCTGTGTCCAAAAACACGTGGCGGTGACGGAAATCGACATTTCGAATTCTCGTGATCATGTCTTCCATAGGATACTATGGCATCCTGTATTTGCTTAACCCAGCGTTCGTAATCAGTCTTATTATTCGCGATTAACGTTGTCGTATCGTTCATTCGATGAATCTTGAACTTATAAATGTCTTTATCAGGTTCGCAAGCTTCTTCTAATCGAACGCTGTATAGTACGATTCGCTTGATCGGATCATCACTGTCGTTATCTTGGTATATTAAGAGCTCAGAGTTTTTAATCGTGCACCATCGTACCCGGCTCCAAGTGTAATGATCGTCGGTGACACTTACTTCAGTTAGCTGGCCACCTGTGAAGTTGATGCATTTGACTTCATCTAAAGCAACCTCGCCACTTGTAGGGTTCTCAAAGTCGTACGTTTGAGACCGTTTGAAAATATCGATGACGTTTACTTTCTGACTCAACTTCAAACGAATCGAGGACCTTTTCGAGAACGTATTAACAGAACTGTCTTCCTTAGATTTAGATTTATCGTGTTGTTCCACGGTAGAAGCAGACGAAGGCCTACCGACCGTAAGCTCTGTGAAAGCTCGTAAGACTTCAAGCCATTTGTCATAGCCCTCCTTCTGCGTAACTTGAAAAACGAAAGTTCTGCCCTCCTTATCGTGTAGTTCAAAAGCGTATTTTGATTTTAATTCCTCTGTATTGTCAACTAGCCACATTTCTGCTAGATTGAGCTTAAAGGCCGGTTCTTCTTCAGTATCCTGCTTGTTGTACAGATTCAAGACACCGTTTTTAACGATGCACCATCGGCGCAGCTGAGTTCTGCTGTACTTAGAGACCTTTACTTCAGTAAGGAAGCCACTAAATCGTCCTTCTCGGTCTAATAGAGACAGTAAACGAGAGTAAGATTGCATACTAGTCTTTTTCATGTTGTTTAGTCTGTTTTTGGATGCTTCAGGTGTATTGCCCGCGATTATTGCAGAGAAGCTATGTCCTCTGGCAAATCGCTGTTGCTTTTGTTTTAGAGATTCGGCCCAGCCTTTCGGTTTTTCTTTCTTTGTGTCAGTTGATAAAGCCTGGGGACGAAGCAAACACTTTTAGTTTATTGTATGATAATAACATTAAAAAAACAACCATGGTGATTATAATGGTGGTGTTGACGGTGGTGGTAGTAGGTTTGTTTTGATGGTGATGATAACGGTGGTGATGATGGTAGTGATGGTGCTGACAAATGATGAAGATGATGAAGATAATGATGGCAACGATGTTGATAATGATTATAAAAAATAAGAGAAAGAGAGAAAAATTTCTGCGAATGGACATACCTTAGTAGACAGATCACTGCTATCAGGTTTGCCTTCGCCACTGGAATCACCAATAAACTGACCGTGAGAGCTGCTTCCTACTGCATAAGGAGATTCTATCAAACACACCAAACAATCATTAGGTAATATTTCATTTATTCATTTATTTATTCAATGATATTTTAACAGGATAGTCCAATTCAGCGAGCTGATTTAAATGTAGACTTGTGGACCTTCGGTTTAACGTTCTTATTCGGGAGTATATGATTAGAGTGATTATTGGTTTTGACATGAAATTGTGTGTTAGAAGTCATGTTTGAACATATTTGCCTTTATACTGGACAAACAAACAAACAAACAAACAAACAAACGAACGAACGAACGAACGAACGAACAAACAAACAAACAAACAAACAGACAAACAAACAGACAAACAAACAGACAAACAAACAAAGCAAACAAACAAACAAACAAACAAACTATTCAGAAAAAAGCAAGCAGTTGATCAACAATGCTATGTCGTCTTTACCATCGGGTGATGTTTCAGCTCTTTTCTTTTCATTCTTTCTTTTCGTGACTCTTTCCCTCGCACCTCCTTTACTATATCGAGGCGACCTACGCTGAGGTGATTTCACTCTCCGTTGGTTTAGTCTTGGACGATAATTGTCATCTCTGAAAAACACATCAATTATACAATAAAGAATAAGAGAAAAATTATTTCAGAAATAGATTTCATCTTTCTGTGTATCTGGACTCTTAGAAATGCACAAATAACACCAAAATGTGGTGAGAACAAAGAAGTATGCACGAGGCACAGTCGAGTGCGTGACTGTTGCTTGCACTGTCAAACCCTTTTTTCTTTTTTTTCTTCTTTTTTTTTCTTTTTTTTTTTTCTTTTCTTTTTTGTGGTTATGAGACCACTGGGCATCTTTTTCTATTGAGGCTTAAACGGCTATTTCATGACTCACAACGTATCTACTGTTAGTTTTTTTCCTCGTGTAATGCTCTGTGATAACCACTTACATAGCTGGCCATTTACTTAATATTATTACAATGAGCTGTTTCTTTGATGACCTCAGTTATGCATTTCAATGTGTTAGCTTATATTTACCTGGTATCGCTTGATAAATCTCCATCCAATTCGTCAGCAGCGAAAGAACTAGTATCATCGTCCAGTCGTACGCTACGATCACTAGCGAAATCAGTTGCGTCGCCACTCTCCAGCGCATCCTAAATATATAGATAAATAGTTATGATATGAATGAATGAATGGATGGATGGATGGATGGATGGATGGATGAATGGGTGGATGGATGGATGGATGAATGGGTGGATGGATGGATGGATGAATGGGTGGATGGATGGATGGATGAATGGGTGGATGGATGGATGGATGAATGGGTGGATGGATGGATGGATGAATGGGTGGATGGATGGATGGACGAATGGGTGGATGGATGGATGGATGAATGGGTGGATGGATGGATGGATGAATGGGTGGATGGATGGATGAATGAATGAATGGATGGATGGATGGATGAATGAAAAAAATGTTGCAAAATGTGTAAATAAATTATACACCGTATTTGAGTAATATGGTGAAAAAATGGACGGATGAGAAAATGGATGGATAGAAAAAAATGACTAAATAACTGGATGAGTGAATGAATAAATGAAGTGGATGAAGAAATATAATAATGAATGAATTGACAAGCAAATGGAAAGAACATTTGATGAATAAATAAAAATAAGGCGGAACATTGTGTGAATGAATATCTAAATAAACAAATGCATGGATAAAATAATGAATGTGCAATCTCACGATCGGCCAACTGAATGAAAAGACAAAAAGTAAATAGATATAATAAATGACTACCTTAACACCCATTCACAATACATCAACTAAGGCAAAAAATAACATAAAACCCAATGCCCCAATAGCCCTGAAGTGTGATGACGTTTCACCCCCGTCTCTATACCATTATAGTTTTTAAAATCCTTTCATATTCAAATTTTATATTCCTTTGAGAATACAGAAACAATAGTGATAATGAGGGAACAAAACCAATGTGAAAAGGATTCTGGTCTAGACACTGGGATTAAACGTCATCACGCTTCAGGCTTAATGTCAAATCAAGCTAAGATCTCACCTCACTGAAAATCAAGGAATCTTGGGACTCTGCTGAGTCAGTCTTAAAATACGGTGGATATGGAGCAACTATATCCTGTCTTCCAGTCACGGCCAGGGACAATAGTTCAATCCATCTTTCAACAGATACCCTTGAGTCTGTAGCAAACCAATAACTCTCCTGGGTGGGGTGAGAAACTTTGAATTCATAGGCTTTCTTGGACTCTTTGGAGTCTATTAGCGTGATGTCGTAGTCATGTAGTGGAATTGTTAACGATGGTTTGATGTCTTCTGCATGTCTAGGGATACAAAGAATAAAAATACATTGTGGACATTGAACATTAATGAAGGGCTGACAGTGAACATACAGTGAAACCTCTATTCTGGACAGTACTTGGGACACAAGGAAAATGTTTGGTTTGGAGGGGGTTCTGGTTTACTGAGCTCTTACAAGAGATATTGGAAAAAGTTGGACCAAAAAAAGGTTGTTCGGTTTAAAGAGATTTTCCGTGTATGTGACAAGTAGTTACGCTAATTTCCAAATTTTCCAGATATTGTTAAAAAAGACATCTAACGATGGAATGAAAACAAATGCTATACATATATTTTCACTTTATGCAAACCTATTATACCTGTAGCAGTTGAGTTGATCTCCCGTTAGCTTACAGTATCTCTTAGACCATACACCAAGTGGTCGTTTTTGAAACAATATTCCACTATGAGTAGCATTGGGATCTTGCAAGAACTTTGCTTCACTCTCTGCTGATGTTTGTTTTCGTCTACGTTTAGTTCTTGGTCCATACGTTATACTGGATTTTCTGGACTGATACTACAAAGTGATACCAGAATCAAAATAAATTAAAATAAATTAAAGTAAAAATATTCAAAATAGTGTGCCAAAAAAGTCAAAAGTAGTAACGTTTTTAAAAAACACAACAAATGAAAAAATAAAAAAATAAAAAAATAACAACAACAACAAACACTTTATTTGAGTCTCTATGTATTTAGCAGCCTGTTTAGCTCATTAGAGGAGACGAATCAGAAACTGAATACTAATAAATTCAAACGTAACATTGTTAAGAATCCCAAATGGCTAGCAGACAAATCAGTTGACTATATATAAACGGCATGGCCGAGGAATTATATTTTTACCAAACCAGGACCCAGACAAATACAATTTCTGTGGCCAGAGGGGGAATTGAACTTAGGACTGCCGATTATGAGAACAACACTCTGATCACTTGGCCATGCTGCCTCCATGAAGTAAATACTCATAAAAAAAATCAGCATGAAGAGTTACATATAAATATATCATTGAAATCCAAGAGAAAATTCAAAAGGAAAGCTCGTGACATTTTCCCACTTACATGTGGTTTTGCACTCATCTCTGACCCAGAACCAGTAGAATCAATACTGGCGTTACTCAAAGCAGTAGATGATCTCTTTCTTGGTCCCTTCTCTTCCTTCACATCACTATCTGCAACAGTATCGCCTAAGCCATGTGAGCTATGATCACTAGGACTAGACCCTTCATCGATTAATGAACGCCTGTTTACTTTGTTACTAACAATGTTAGGGGACTTTCTTGGAGTGATAGGACTTTCTGTGTCTTCGTCATCAGAGCTGCTTTCTGATGAAGAGTCGCTGTCCATTGGTAAGGGAGGGAGGGGTGGGTTATAGTGTTCATCGTTGTTCGTGGGAGTGGACTGGTGAACTGGTGTTGAGTGGTATCCAGACTTGTTGAAGATTTCCTGAGAAAAAATAATATTAGATTGAATATTACAAATTCTGTCTATACAGAGGATAATCTAGAGAAAATAAACATTTTATAAGAATCATATCAGCCAGAACTTCAACAACAGTGTCCTTATTATTATTTTCAAAGCAAATCAACACTCATGACAAGTTATATAACAGTTACTACTGATATAAAATAATCCTAATTTGCATAAACTTAAAACTCCATTTTCTCCTTTAATTTTAAGTTGAAAAAATTCTCGAATTTTTTATAGAAAATTATAACTGTTTGGAGTTTGCAAAGCAATTTATAAAATTAGAAATCATGTTTTCTCTGTGCTATAGATACGCGGCGTCACCTTGTATCTATATCTGCTGATAAAACACTCATTCTCATTTTATAAATACTACCTATCATTTTTTAGTGTATCTGCTACTTACAGAAAAACACTCCACAGGCACCTCATAAGTACTAGCATCTTCATTATCATTAGAAGGGATATTAATCCGCATATAACCAAAGGGTGATCTTGGTGGTTTGTCTGGAGGGGTAGTTCTTTCTTGAGGGCTGGTAGGTCGATGACTACGCCGTACTGCAGCCGCCATGATAGCACTCATCCATGGCGATAGATCATGGCCTGCCTCAATGGCTAGCTGAACTGTAGGGGCTCCACTTTGTCGTAAACTGAAAAATCAAGATTTGAATGATTAAGGAAGAAGTTCAATCCAGGATGCAATACATAATAATTGTTTACACACAAAATAAGGTCAGAAAATAAGGAAATAAATTATAAATAAATAACAATTAAGTATCTTAAGTTTACAAGTACAGTCAAACTACCTAAGTTGTCAACACATAAAGATTGTTAATCTTCTATTCATAGAAAATTACGTTTGGTGCTTCCTTGTAGAGGAGGCGGCAATCAATCTATCATTACCACACAAGAAACGCTAAAAACTCCACACTTTTTAAATGCAGAACTGAAAGATTACGTCGTAGTTTCTTCCCAAGTACATTAAAAATGATGAATTCTAATCTAAATAACATCAAATAGCCAATGGACAGTTGTTCTATAGGAAACAATTGCAAAAACATTACGTAACCATATATATACTATTAAATATTTTATAATACACCACATGCCTTTTTAGGATTTTGTCTAAATTAAGATACATTTTGTAGATAGCTTTTTTGGAATTTTGTAACCACTGTGTAATTCCTTTTTTTTGGGTGATTTTTAGTGGACTGAAATAAACTTATTATTATTTTATAACGTTTCCATGCCCACCTAAATGAGTAACTGATTTTCTTCTTGTCATCCACCCCAATGTCACAGTTTGGCAAGTCAATTATCTGACTACAAGGATCGTCTCTAGTTTTAAAGATGTACAGTTTTTCATCTTTAAGGACACACCATCTTCTTTGTTTACTCTTGACGTCTCTTAGATAACCTTGGATTATTGGGTCAGTAATGTCTGAGAGATGTATAGTGTCGTAAAGCTTTACCTCTTTCTTGAACCTAGAACAGAATAGATCACAATGTCAGGAACACTTCAATTACCTCGATTAAATTATTTGAAGATTTAAGTATTTGTTCTGGGTGTGGAAAATTCAGGGTTTGTGAATCCCATGGAAAACGATTGTGGTATTACTTCATTGAATTGATTGAGCTTATCTGCTGGACAGGGATTTATTCAGCACATAGGGATTAATGAGGTGGATAGCACTGCACTATCTAGGCTTTGCACAACTGGCCTCAAAACACTCACCATCCTGAAGTAAGCTTTCCTTTGCCACCGGACCCTCTCCCCACTCCACCCCTTGCACCTAGGTTAGATGTGGCAGAGGAGTCCTGAGGAGGAATAGGTTCTTCTGGGACAACTGTAATAGGGGTACCAGGTGGGTTAAGGGGTACATCACCACTAAAGCTGAGTCGTTCATATAGCTCATCACTGCTACTGCTTTTGATGGAATCTCGGCTGTAATTCTAGAAAAAAAAACAATGGTGGAAAATATTATGGTATATGGATACTTGAGCTGACGTAATTCTTTGTTATTCATGTGCCAACCATACAGTGATTGGCTGATATTTCAATAGAGTTTATTGTTGTTCTAGTTGGTACATTAGAGTAACAATTTGTTTGTTTATAAACATGATGTACTGCTATTGTAGTTAATGGATATTATCAAACCATTAATAATTCATGACTCCATAAAGAAAACAAAAGAATTGCACTATTTAATTATGACATTGTTTGTTTATGGGATTTTTTATTGATATTTTGGGGAAAATATTAAAAATATGTGCTTGCTTGTTGTCAAATCTGATAAACATCTCAAGTGATAACCTCTTTCCAGACGGCAAGTTAGTGAGACACATGAATAATACATACTCTACTAGTCTAACTATGGACTATGTCAGACAAATGGATTTGTCTGGAAAATGTTATTTTTGCATTTATTAATTAACCCAGAGCAAACAAGACCAAATAAAACTGACACAACATTAATCTTTTATGTTAACATGCAGGGCAATTGTTATGGCAGCATCATAGCCGACGGTCTACATTGTTCAAGTTAGACAAGTATTAATGGTCATACAGCTATTGTTGAATAGGTTGTCTAGTTGAAATACTGATTTAGCGAATATCACTGTCATTTGCATGTATCGTTTTCAATTTGCTTGTTTTAAATACAAAGCTACACACATTATATAGTTGCATAGTTTATTAAAATTATGGCATGAATTTATATTTTGTACATTTTGACTCATCATTTCTTAAAAAATGAAAACCATGAGCTATGCAAATGACGTTGCTATTCGCTAAATCAGTATTTCAGCTGGACAACCATTTTAAGATTAGCTGTACATTAACTAGTCTCTAGTAACAATTATATACAAGAATACTGTTAAATACCATCTAGATTGTTGACTTTTGTAATATAGTTTTTACTGTGTATTTTCTGTTGTTGTTTGGACTGTAACAGTTTTTAATTGTGTACCCTTTTTGAACAAAATAATAGTCTATCATCCCATCTCCAGTAGAAACCCTTTTTTTGCATTTGACAATTTATTATTGTGATTTTCTTGCTTTTAAGACAGTTCAGTGTTGACCATGATGATCAAGTTTCCTTGAAAAGTGTTTTCATTAATTAAATTATCATCATCATCATCATCCTTCGGCAACAGAGAACAGGATGTCTACAACAACAGCTTGCCACATAATTAAATACACATTTGGCATTTATTTAATATTTATTTGGAGGTGGCAAATTTCTTCATTGTCAAGAGGTTTTATTGATATTTTTAACTACATCAAGAAACATATGGTGGATCTTTGAAATTATGACAATCATGTAGAATGACTGTGAATGTGTGAATATTTTAGGAATTCAATAAATATGAAGGAATCTTCAGTTGACAATCGGAACTATTGATAACTTTTGTATTAATTTTAGATAACATCAAGTTAATATGGATACATGTTTCATTAAAAAATGTATAGCCACATCAAAATATTCTGCACAACAACAGCAAAAATTATTCTATGATTAGTAAGAACTAATTATAATTATAATCATAAAAAAATCAATTTCATTATTGCGATGATACTGTTTCTCTGTCATTTCCAAGAAGACAAAACTGAATACTTCTGCCAAATTGTCTTAGTTTCTCTGTATATGTTTGGACATGTTTGACTCATTGTTTTCTTGTCTGTTTTCTTTGTCCATCAGTCTGTTTTTGGATGACTGGTTGATTAAGTTACTAGTAGGTAAATAATTTTTACAACCATCATATCTACTGCAGGCACTAAATTTCTCAAAAATTTGTAATTATATAAACAAAAGTAATGTGCAACAATAGTATTGGCTTCTCATACTATCATACATTCAATTATTTTCATTAGCATATTGCTTTCTTTCCTATTTTTTCATTATTTTCATTTTCATTGTACTTTCATCTTATTCTATATTCAATGTAGCTTAACAAGGCTTACTTTCTCACACTATATTTTTTCTAGCACAATCAAGAAGTCTTTATTATCCAGTCTAAATGCAAATTAACTTACTCAATATTTCCTAAAGCTACATGCAAGTTAATTTATGCTGACATTGAAGGCTTGCAAACACTTAATGTGCGACAGGTTTTGAGAGCACTCTTCAGAAAGAAAGAAAAACCCAGCACTTGCCTTAAACCTGTCATCTGTTGTCAGACAGTAGACCACTTGGGCCATGCGTTTGCATAGAGCAAAACAGTTATGCAATGCCATATAAATTCAATGATAAATCTGACAGATGAGAACACTTTTTACTGTTGGAATTATGCAATTTTGAGATTGTTGTAAAGTCTGAGCAAAATATTCTTCAATGTAAGTTTATCATCCCTAAAATGTTGTGATTAATTCTGTTCCAAAGGACAATCATGTACTGTATTTCAAGCTTCATTAGTTACAAAAAAAGTGAATAAACAAGACTTCAACTAATAGAAAATAACACTCCTTCCTTTCTTCACATCTTATTTGGTAGATAAATAATAAATTAAAATTATCAATCAATTATCATCACCAAAATGAAATGATCATATTATCATTGCTCTATAATAATTTTAATGAACACTAATTATAATGATGGTGATGGCGATGACAGTGATGATGATGATATGATCATGATGATGATGACAGCAAGCTCATATACAAAATCTATGTTTTCAATAAGAATTAGCTAATAGGCTTTAATATTAATTGTTTTATTATCACTGTCAATAACAATAAATCATTGTAATACCAACTGTTGTTGTTTATAAACAAATAGATTGTTACACTAGAGGATTTCAGCAGGGATCCATGTATCATGTTTTTGCATTTAACAAAATCATTATTAAATTGACAATCATGTCTTCACAATATCGTTTCATGTTATATTGTCATAACACTATTTTCAAATGTTGAAAAATTATAATTTTTAATGGAATCAAAATAAACACCTCTTTGGACTTTTGCCATGAATTATTTAAAATATATGAATATGTAACTCCTATCTTTTATATCCAGTCCAAAAAGCTGATTAAAAATGCAAAGCAAAGAATATAAAATGTCTTGAACAAACACATTCAAAAACAAAGCAACGTTTTATCGTACTTCATAGACTAAAATTGCACAGAATCGACAATACATTTCTAAAATTTCACTTCCGTTTGGCAACCTCGCCTCAATGATACATTCGTATTTTTAGAATTGAGAAAAATGGGTTAGAATCGCGAAAAGGAAATGCTTCGACTTGTAATCAAAGAAATCCCAAAAAACCGCAAAGAAAAGAAATCATCTAACACGCAAACCGTTACTTTACAAAGAGAATTTCAGTTTGAGTGCTGACAAAGAAACAAGATTTTGATTAGAGAATGTCAGCAAATGTCAGCGAGTGAAACTGTTATGTCGGGTTATTGTTTGATTCTTTATATACTATTTCTGGACCGCGCACCAAAAGATAATTCAATTGAATAAAGCACACTAGTTCTCAGCCTTTATAAAATTTCCATGTTTAGTGCTTTCACAGTCAATACAGCAATTGTTAGCAGTAATCCATTAATTTTACAACAAATGAATTACAACAACACAAAAATCGGAGGTGCGAAATTTAGCACGACTGCTAAAAAATATCAAAAATAGGTAAAAAATTATTCATAATTAAAGTTAAACCAAATTTGATATCGACGAGAGCTCTCTAAAAATCGGCTTGGACGTTAATGTTTAATTTTACTATCGTTAGTGTTTATGATTTTTGTTTTTTTTGGATGCAATTCCCAGCGTGCAAGGCCATTGACTTCGGACCATGACTTCACACGCTCAGCTGATAATTTTCAAAGTTTGATCAGCTTTGATTCTCGCCAACTCAAATACAAAACAACAACACGTAAACCTCTACAATTCTCAGAAACTGTGTTAAGTCTAACTCAATTAATTATAATCACACTCCAAATAGATGGGACAAAAATATGAAAGCAAAATTAACTATGAAATGAAATTAACGTGCATTTTTTGTCTTACTCACATTTGGTGGGATTTGAGGCGCATAAATCGGACTATCCTCTCCAAAAAGATCTCTTCTGCCAACATAACCATAATTTCTAGAATATGTTATATTCCTTGATAATTCTCTCTGCCTTGAAGCAAAAGCTACAGGATCATCATTGTTGTAGAGCAAATTTGGTGTTTCGTCGTTAACACGATTTCCGGAGTCATTTCTCAAGTAAAGTCTTGGTGGTAGTTGAGGCGGTCGAGGCGGCAATGACGGTGGCGTAGAAATAAGTTCAAGTCTTTTAAGAAACTCTTGTCTTTTTGTTTCTGCTTCTGAGCTAAGTTCTTCATTTCCAAGCACTTCCCGAAGGAAGCATTCAAGTCCTGGCAAAGACTGGTTGATCGCTGTTTCAAGATAACGAGAAACACAGTCAGAAAATAGTTGTTTTCAAACATTTTCAACTCCTAAAACACACTCAACATAGCTTAAATTCCAAGCAGTTATCCTAACAAGTATTGTACATTGAAAAGAAAACAAAACTATGTTCACAAAGGTATTTATGAAGTCCGCTTATGAAAATAATCTCGCGAGAAAATGCTTTGAAAACACATCAAGTCGGCACGCGAAAACGCTCAATAAAACACTTAAAAACTCACCAAATAACTTATCAGACTTGTCCATGACTAGTCCAAGCCCTAACCCGGCATCTTGGCATTATGTTCAACCCATATTTACATGAAGTTTCCAGTCAAAATAATGAAAAAGTCACAGACTTTTTAACCACAGTCGCCATTTTCACTCGCAAGTTACATCGAAGCTTGTGTTGACCCAATGATCACATGACCTCAACCAATAATTCTGATTGGCTGAAATCATCTCTGTCAGTCATTGATCAATTTATTGGCACGAACATAAATATACAAGTATTGTTGAAAAAAGTTGCTTCTGTAACTATTTCTTTTGATGTTATTTTAGAGGTTTTTCAGCATGATATTTAAGATAATTTTGAATTTTCTTATCTAGCAATTAATGTGTTTGATTGAAATGTTGTAGATAAATATCGCGAAGTCGTCATTCACAGAACATGTCAATGTCAATGGGGGATATTTCAAAATCTATCATCATTCATTACTCACTTCTGCCGGTTGAAATAAAAAGCAGAGAATCGCAACAGACAGGAAAACACGAACAGTTATGATGTTTTCTCTTCTCTTCTCTTCTCTTCTCTTCTCTTCTCTTCTCTTCTCTTCTCTTCTCTTCTCTTCTCTTCTCTTCTCTTCTCTTCTCTTCTCTCCTTTTTTTTCTTCGTCTACTGGTAGTTCTTTATCTTATTGCTTTTTCTTTTTTCTTCTATTTTAAATTTGTTTTTCACTTATTTCCATTTTCTTCACTTTAAATTTCTGATCTTCGATCCGATAGTTTCTTCACTTCATCGCAAGTTTTTGAGATTGTTTTCAATGAAATTCTTTACAAAAAAAAGCAATCAACTGACAGACGTTTTGCCGCTTGAATGTTTAAAACGGAATCATGATTAATGACGATTGTTTCCGATTTTTGTTTTGTCTTTGAGTAATTATCATATACCGTTTTTTCTTATCAATACTGCACGCATGTGGCTTTGTCACGCAATATATATAGGACAAAAAGATGGACGTACTGATTGATATCAATTAATAACATAGTGAAAAAATGACTTGCATAAATTGCATTTAGCAAAAAAATACTATAAAATAAAAACAAATAAACAAACAAACGCACAGCCGACAAACTATTATAACAACTAAAAGTCTGGACATTGACACGGGAAAACAAATAAAACTGAACAAACAAACGGAAACTGCGCTTTGCAAAACCAGTAAATGTCAGGTTGAGAAGTAACTACCATTATTTACTACTAACTGGTTATTGTTTTCACTGTAATTTGCTTTCAACAAATGGAGCGTTTTCAAGCACAACGAGCTGTTCTAGTATTGAGTTCCAAAGTAGCATGTTAATTGGCCAGAGTCGAGAGTGCATGGCGGAAGGCAACGGACCCAGAAAATTTTCTAGGTGGCGAGAGGTGTGTGGGGAGGAGGCCTATAAAAGGGGGGGGGGGGGGGAGTGCACGTCATCCGTCCCTGGAAGGTCCTATGTGCACTATGATCCACAATATAAGAACAAATAACGCATCAAACCGTTAGTTAAAACAAACATTTCATACAGTTCCGCGACGACTGAAATGTAAAACTTTCACAACTCACCTTATCGAAGTTTGTCTTGGGTCTCAGCGTCCATTCGGCTAATGCGCGCTCATTAGCAGAGATCCTCTGGCTCATTAGGGACGGACCATTAGTTATTTGAGGGTGGGGGGGGGGGGGGGGGGGTTGGGCAATTTTAGTTTGTGCAGTATATTTTTTTCCTAAGTAATGGTTGTGCAGGATATTTTCTTTCTCCCTGCACGATATTTTTTATTAGCACATCTGCCGTGCACGATATTTTTTTCTCTGTTTAAGGCTTTGCTCGATATTTTTTTTTTTGTATATGCCCAACCCCCTTTCCCAAATACCTAATGGTCCGTCATTGGCATAACATAACACGTCATACGAAAACGCTCTAATAATGTATATATGTACCTATGAACAGATATTTTACGGACAAAACTGTACACAAACAATTGATATGTATCGCATAACCGACTCTCGGAAACAACTAGAACCTCTGGCATATAACTCCATTTTATGACGGATAAGTACTTGAGTGATAGCATCTCAAGTCAATATCACCAAGCCTAAGTCTGTTGATCAAGGCTTTACTTCCGTTAGACATTTCATGTTTGTTTGATTTAATGATTGCTGACCGCAGGAATGAATATTTTTCAATTAATAGACTCAAACTGGCAGTTTGTCTCATGTATTCGTTTCAGTCTTCATTTCATCCTGTTGACAAATAAATAAGCAGCTACTGGACGCTCTGAAGCATGCATTTTTAACTTTAGTAAAACGCTTGATTGCACAAGTGATTCTCGTGTGAGGCAAGGGCCGGGCTGGCTTGCTGGGTGTGTTGTTAATTAGCATTTCCAAGCGCTCTATTAATGCATTGCCTGAGTCACTCCCTAGCGTCCCTCCTCTATTATGACGTTCGAACGAAACCAAAGCGTAGACATATGACTGCAGTGTACAATTGACCTCACCCTCCCCGCCCCTAATGAGTATGTGCACGGGCTAGAACGGTAATAGATCTGTTGCTTCACGGGATTTACCCACCAACGTAAATAAAACAAATAAACAAGCCAAACGTAAACGAACAAACGACAAATCGAGCAACCACAGGAAACCCATGAAATAAAAATGAACTAAATACTAGCTAATAGTAGCTATTTAGCAACTATTTGCCCCTAGCACTCCACCAGAACATTGCTATTTGTTTTATTTGGGTGTTGTGTTCAGGTTGAGTGCTAGTGACAAATAGTTACTAAATAACTACTGAATGTTACTAGAGTGCATGCACTAAAAGTGTGCAACATAAATACCACTAAATAGTGCTATTTTATGCTAATTCTATTGTTTCCTTTCCTTTAATTAGTGCTATTTACTACTAAACAGTGACAACTGTTGCACACATTTAGTGTGTGCGCGCTTAAAGTGTGCAACATAAATACCACTAAATAGTGATATTTTATGCTAATTCTATTGTTTCCTTTCCTTTAATTAGTGCTATTTACTACTAAACAGTGACAACTGTTGCACACATTTAGTGTGTGCGTGCTTAAAGTGTGCAACATAAATACCACTAAATAGTGCTATTTTATGCTAATTCTATTGTTTTCTTTTGTTTAATTAGTGCTATTTACTACTAAATAGTGACAAATGTTGCACACATTTAGTGTTTGCTTTCTACTTAGCTTATTTTTATTTCATGGGTTTACTGTATTTGCCTTAAAAGCATAGCTTGAATTGAAACAAACAGAACAAAAATAGCAAAAGATTATATAGATTTATCACATTTGACTAATTGCATAAAAAATAATCAATTGATACACCAAAATGTTTGAATAAAAAGTTTATTTTTTTCATGGAGATTATTTTCAATAAATTAATTGGTTAGTTACTTTGTGGCTTTACAAAATGCTTCTTCACTGTAAATTTGAACACATTAAAGAGACAGTTACAATTTAATGATGCAATCAAAAATATCCACAGCACAGAATATGTGGCAAAACCAGGCAACATAGTCGAAACATTCGTGCATGAGCAATGTTGCCGCAACATTGTTGCCTCGTTTAACCAGGGTTTTTTAAAGATGTTTGAACGCCAACCCTCATTTCATGCTTTTGCTCCCATCAATCAAAACACCAAACATTACCGAACTGCTTTTGCACCTCATCTAAACCTGCTTCTCATATCAAAGTTTGTGCAAATTTCGATTGATTGGCTATGAATGGTTAGTTTTCTTTCAGGAGATAGTCAGAGTTTTGATTGACAGGATCAATATCACTAATATAAATTGTGGTAAAGTGTTTGTGTCTGAATTCCCAGAAATCGGAAAATTATAGTACAGATAGATAATACTAATATTTATATATATCATATAAGAAACTAAATAAAAATGAAATAAAACGTAAGAGAAAATTCTGCTCTTGGTGGGAATTTAACTCACATATTCAGGATTAAAAATACACCATTCCCAAATTGATGATCAGTCTCCCTAGCAACCATGTTGAGCATCATCACATGATGATATATTATAGCCTCTGTTGTAGCCATCTTATGTGGTTTGCCAAATTGAGGGCTGTAATGGAGGCTAGCTATGTTGCGTGACAACACAAAACACAACTGCAATGGAGGCTATGACCACACTGACTGACCCAGAGAAACATAACTTTATTTATCCTGTTAGGCCGGCATTTGCCCACATTAAAGCTCATGGATCCAAAACAGTTTAATGCAAATTCTATTGTTCAATTGGACATTTTTGTGACACTTTGACATTTATCTGCCATTTACTTTCCGTGCTTTACATTACTTCAAACCTTTTAAATTCAACAATACTTTTTTAAAAGGTTTAAGGAATAGAAAACACAGAAAATAAAAACATAAAAAGCCACTGTTCATGGTTCACACAAGTGTCCTTGTTGTAAATTGCATTAACAATTCTTGACAACTCATTCATGTCTAACTTGATTAATTAAAACTATTGTGAATCAGATTAAACAATTTGTTTTAAATTGTTAAATTCATTTGGAATAGTAAGAACCTGCTGATTAGTTGTCACAAATCTTGGATGATTCAAATTATTTATTAACCATCGATTAACTTTATCAATTCCAATTATTATTGATCATCAGTTTTCAAAGGGTCGTCAGTGAAAGGTTGTTCTTCAATAATAGATACTCCTGCCTTATCGATCTTGTTTTTAATACCATTAGCTGGTGTTCCAGTAACATACTCAATTGCTGGTATTTGTGAAGATAAGAGATGATCCACCATCATGATGTCTTTGCTTCTCTTAGCAACATCTTCAGCTTTTGTCCATGACATGTCAGCTTCTAGTTTATAGGCACCAAGGAACTCATGAGGACATGTTGAGCCCCAATCCTGGAACAAAAAATAAATAAATAAATAAATGAAATACCACAAAGAATTTAGTTCCTAAAAAGTTAAGAATAATTATTTTGCGTTCAAATCATTATTTCACAGTCTACATTATTTTATCTAATAACCATTTTACAGTGATATTTTGTCATTGTCCATTTGTATGTTTGTTTGCTTGTGTTTCTTATAAATTTGTTTATCAGTTTATTTGCTTTCTTGTTTGTTTGTTTATCTGTTTCTTTGCTTGTTTGCATATTTATCTGTTAGATTGACATGTTGACATGTCTGAAAGTCAAGATGCGTGTTTATTTGCCTGATTTTTTATTGTAGCTTGCTTTATGCTTGTTTCTGTTAGCACTGTGTATTTGCTTGTTGTTTTGCCTGCTTTACTTGCATTGCTTACAAATTGGATGGTTTTGCAGTTCACCTATTTGTTTGTTTATTCAATTGTCCCTCTGGTTGCTTTGTTTTGTTGTTTGTTTGTTTACTTTTTTTGTGTTTTTTTTTGTTGTTGTCTTTTTCAAGACACAATTATTTACAGTGAATTACTCAATTATTTCGTATAATTGCAAAAAATATTTATAAAGATATCTATAGAGCTGTAAAAGGAACTAAAGAATGGAGTTGCAGTTAATTTTTGAGTTTATTTAAGATAATAAAACAATGCAACAGACTATGTGTTGAGTTACCTGAGGAGATAGCATAGAGAAGTATGTTGTCTGGTTTTCCCGTCTATACAAGTAATACATTTGGCCAATCCTCTTTTTGAAGTTACATGCCGCATGATGAAGCTCTGCATCTCTTTTAGTTTCTTCAAGAACCTTCCTGGCCTGTGAAGGTGGCCATTATTAATATTATTATCATTTATCAATTAAATTGTTTTAGTGAGGAATGACCATGGGCAATAAATATGGTCAGCTAATATATGTCTTTGTTTAAGGCTTTGCTTGATTTTTTGGTAATATATATTTGCCTACCCCCCACCCCCCTCCCCCCATCAAAATAATATCTAATGGTCCATGCTAAGGTGAAGGATTCATGACTGAAAAATTATTTCAAAAACCATTAAAATACCTATATCATGTTTTATTGACCACATTTTAAATTGTATTGCTTGTGTATTACACTTTAAAACTTGACTTCCAATCCCAATAGCATATGATACATTTCTCATATTCTTTTTTATTACATCTAAATTCATTGTATGGCAACCCAGCATTTAAAAACTTTGTCTAGGTTAATTTGGTATTTTCTAAACCGTCAATCAATTTCTTAGGGCTGAGCTTGCCATTACTCGTTCTATCATAGGTTGATTTGCAATAAACCCTACCCCTGAATTGATTGACAGTAGAGGAAGTACCACATCAAAACAAAGTTTTGAAATGGTGGGTCACAATGCAACAAATATGGCTGTAATACCGTAATATTACCTGTTCCTGCAGGTGACGAATCTGTTCTGCAATTAATATAAGTTTATTGCTTGCAGCACACCGTACAAACTGATCTGCTTTTTGTACTTCTTGTGCTAGACAAACCAAGTCGTAAGGATCACTAAGACGATGAACTCTCTCTGGGTTAACAAGTTGTTTAGTTGCTGCTGAGCCAGTTGAATCGACTATATGCACATTGGTTGCTGCTAGAGCTAAAACAAAGTAATAAAATAAAATATAAAAGTGAATCATCAGTTGAAGCATTAACTACATCTACATTTATTGAGCTGGTAAAGTCTATTTGACACCGCACTATCTACAAAATGACCCGCGACCCGCCGTTATAAAACTTAGTGTTGATTTGGTCTTTTCTGAACCGTCAATCAATTTGATGGGCAGAGTTTGTTTTGAATTAACCAATGACCGAACGTGTAAGGGCAATCTCAGCCCTTTGAAATTGATTGACGGTTCAGAAAAGACCAAAATGAAAACAAAGTTTTGAAACGGCAAGTCGCAATACAATGGATTTGGCTGTAAGCTAAGTGAAAATTTACAATTATATGTTACAAATAATAAGACAATAATATAAACAGAAGCCAAATAAATATAATAAAATTGATGTAATTCTTATAAAATAGCTGTAATTCTATGATTTTTATTTTATTTTATTAATTCATCATTAAGCGATGCTTGGCCAAGTTTGATTTAAAGGTGAATTGCTTTCCACTATGACATTTGGTAGTTTATTCCATATCCTTATAGTATGTGGAAAGAATGAATAAAAAAGAGTTCTATTTGGCATTTAATTTATACATAAAAGTTAATCTGGATATTGTTCTCCTTGTTTCGAGACTAGGCCATTCTAGGCCGTTCACTAACTGTAGTGAATATACACATACAACCAAATGCAAAAATTCTGTAGTTTTGAACATACATAAAAAATAAACATTTCTCAGCAAATAAATTATATTTTAGAGTTGCCTAGCATCAGTACTATCTGACAAAAATATAGTGGTCGATATCCCATAATTTCTCCTTTGAAAAACGTATAAAGACAAAAAGCAGAAATATTTTCCTGTAAACAAGATTTGTTTTCAAATATATCTATAAAATACCGTTTATAAATAATTTTGGGCATCAATTTGGTGTCAATTTTGTAAATGTTTCTTGGCCATCAAATCAAACAAACTATCAATGCTATCAAACGATAAATGTACAAATCTATCGGAAATTTGGAAAGCTTTTTATAAAGTACATTAGTCATTACTTCGGTGTAAAACACAACTAAAGAATCGAGCAACAAATAAGCTCTAAGTTCAATGAACTGTGTTACGTCATAGTTTTACAACATACACACAAACTTGTTGGCACAGTTAAATTGTATGCAAACAAGTTGCATTTTAACGACCAAAACATTCTTAAATAACTATGTTACTAACCCATCGTTTCAGGATTATCCATGATGTAATTTTAGTTAAATTTCTAAAAGGAAAATTTGAGTTGCGCTCCTTGCTTCAAGAATGTCGTAAATTTACTTCGAGAAACACGACCGCTGACCAATATTATTATGTAATAAAAGACAGGAAGCCCAATGGGCATAATTAAATACACAGGAACCCCAATTAGAATGACATGATTTTCCAAACAAATTGGATGAGTCATTTTCTATTTTAAGAAATCAAGTAACATATTTTTATGCTTATGTAACCATTACTTTTAACACGAAAGAATAAATCCATACAAAAAAACGAGCGAAAAAAAAATGAAATAAAATCAGTTAGAAATGCGGAATGAAGGAATAAAAAAAAGAAATGAATGAATGAATGAATGAATGAATGAATGAAAATAAAAACTAGATGAAAACATGATAGCAAAATATTGTCAATGCCGAATACAATGACAGAACAAATATGTCAATATATAAACAAAACAAACAAATGAATAAAACTAATATTTTACACATCTCATCCACATAGTGGTTATTCTTAAGATGAATGCTCACACTCACTACCCCTATATTAATTATTATACACATCTCATCCATATAGTGGTTATTCTTGAGATGGATGCTCACACTCACTACCCCTACATAAATTATTATACACATCTCATCCACATAGTGGTTATTCTTGAGATGGACACTCACACTCACTACTCCTACATTAATCATTTTACACATATCTTTTCATACATGTTGATTTTGATGAGGAAAACCGGAGAACACGGCCGAGAAAAACCCTCAACTGCTAATGCACGAGAAAATAAAATAATGATGACCGGTTTAACAAAAAAGTACTTTCTCAGCATCGTCTCGAAAATATAACCTTATTATTATTTCATTCATCTTATTAGTTTTATATTACTTTTTTTTTTACATTTTAGTGACAGAATTTCGACGTTTGTCAAAAGAATAAAAGTAACAAAAAACTTCTTGAAAAAACTTGTAATGAATAAAAACTCCGACTATTATGTTGTAAACATATTCACATCATTAAATATTCATTAGTTTCTTCAATCTTCATTCAATATTGAGATGTTCAATTAAATATATTATTTGCTTTGTTGAAGTCGTATGACCGCGGCATAGCGCATATAGCATGTATATACACGTTTTTTCAAACGTGTTAAAACAAAACTATGTTGTGGCGAATCCACCGTGGGCGAGTTTTTCGGTTTCGACGATCAAAAATCAAAAATAGAATTAAAAAATATTCAAATGCTACATAATACATTGGATTGTTTTTTCTTGCGCGCAGTAATACGAATTTCGTATACTTCACGCAGAACTGAAACACGCAACATTACGAAAATATGTGAAACCGTACGGATGCTCTGAAAAGGGAAAGGGGTAAAAAATCAACCCCTCCCCCTTCCTGGATAAGATAAAGTTAGTAGCGAAATAGCAATGCAAAGTATTCGAGGAATACCCATGAAACATCCGGCACTAAACTTTTTATACTCGTTTTCATACTCGTACTCATAGGCATTTACAATTGCAGCTGTTGTTGTAGTGATCTCTCTATTGTTTCATTAGTTCAAAATAATCCGAACTTAGATCGAAGTATTTATACTATCTAAATTCGGATTATTTTCAACTAATGAAACAATAGAAGGATCATATCACTACAACAGTTTGCAAGTGCTTAACTTAGTAGGCTAAATGATATCTTGAAAGCTTCGGCTTGTCTATCTGTTTTTGATCTTTTCGTATTTTTGAATATAAAGGCCTCAGCTTTTCTCAAATTAATCGCACGCACCAGCACCAAGCTAGGCAGGTGAAAAAATGAAATCAAAGCAACAGAGTGTGTCAAGTGTTTTAATTTAAAGTCTTAGTTTCACAAGACTTCAAATAATGTTTTATTTACAATTGCTCTCTTTGAATCAATTTATAGAGTATAGTTTTAATGATTGAAAACAGCAATTGTCAAACGAATACGAAAATCAAGCACTGATATCGATTGGATCAAAACAAATTCCCTGAACATTGTAATAAAACATTGCAATTAAAAACATCAAGAAAAATAATTAATAAATCATAAAACTAACCGAAGAATTGGACACTGGGCATCAATAAACTGGAAAAACAATTAGAAAAAGATGCAGAATTGAGAAAAGTCAATATTATAAACCTACAGAAGCCAGAATTCAGAAAAACAACAGCAGCAGCGACGTCAACAAATACATTTTCCATAAACTACCATGGAATTAAAGACGAATCAATAGACTTCAGTTGCAAAATGTGAATTATTCCTGACGTCGGAGCATGCGTGCAAATTCTCTAAAAGGTATAATTTTGAAAGTAAAAAAGAATCCCTGCCAAATGTGGACTGAAAAGTAAAGACTGTGTCCAATACGTCAAGACGAACGCAGAAAGAGCTTCCTGAGCCGGGGAATAAAACTTGTTTGCAAGCCAGAGAAGACCACTCATATTTTGTGAACTATCTAATGGTTATGCCTGAATTCATGAAGAAAAAATAGCAGATATTTGTTTTCATTACAAAAGAAGTGCATTTGTAAAGTAAAGCTTGTATGAAGCAACGAGACGTTCTTTAAATTGATAAAAAAGGTTTTTAATGCTATATGGCACCTCAGTTTGATGGCGGGAAATTATCTGCAGGAAAAATCCGGCATTAATTGCTTTCATCTGGCTCAGAGTATAGAACAAAACAAATAAAAAACAAATCGAATTCTGTTCTGCAGCGATATAAAAGACGACGACGAGGAGAATCCAGGAGAAGAAGATTTGAACACTGAGAGCAAAAAAAAAAGAAGAAGGGCAACAAGAAGGATAAGAAGAAGAATTCCAACATTTTAAAGAGGATCAAGAAGCAAAAAACAACAGCAACAACATCAACTGACAAGAACTTAAATAGCAAAAAGAAGAACAAGAAAATTAACGGAGAAGTATCTAACATCTATACAAACTACAAAGAAAGAGATCAGTTTCCCATCCAGCAGAAACTGGGACGAAACTCAAATTTGCGTCAACTCTTTAGTGTTGCGTTGCTCATGTCGCTAAGCTAACAGCAACAACAACAGCGACAAAAGTCAGCAACTCAACAGCAAAAATTGCATAAAGCACCTTATCAAGTACTTTTCCAAGTGCATTCGTGCTTTAGTCCATTTCAGAACACAGGAATCATATCCCTAAGAGATGGAAACAGTAGCATTTGCGTTAGCCCGAAAAATAAAGTCACTAAACATCTGAATAAAATGTTTACTAATGTCTCCAACACTACTGCACTAACCGAGGACACAGGAATCCCATCTAGTATGCTGGAGATTGTTTTGTTTTCATTATTCTACATCATAATCTCAGTTACTGCAACGTTGGGTAATCTCTTAGTGATGGTAGCTATCTATACAACCAGTAGCTTACACACTAGCAGTAACTACTTCTTAGCTAATCTGGCATTGACAGACTTCTTGCAAGGTTTGATATCAATGCCATTACGAACTGCAGAAACTATTCTTTCCCATCAAGTTGTTCGCTCACTTTGTCAACTATCAATTCCTGTGTCGATCCTATTTGGCAGTACATCGAACCTTAACATATTATTTATTAGTATTGATCGATTTGTAGCCATCATTTTTCCTTATTTCTACCTACGACTCGTCACTACTCGTGTCGTCATCTCTGTCGTCATCACAAGCTGGATTTTCATGGTCGCGTTTGCGTTTGCACCGAGTGCAGGACTTGGAGGCCTGGTACCTACAGGACGCGTCATGATTTGCCGTTTTCCTGTCTTTTCAACTAAGACATATTTAACTACATTATTTATGATCGTCCACTTTATTCCCATAATCACAGTTATGCTAGTTTATGGGTTTATACTAAAGGCAAGTCTACGACATGCTCGGCGCATTCACGTACAACAAACTCCAGCAGGAAATCACTCCGAAGGTTGCGCAGAAAGTTATACAAACACCTCTACTGCACGCAATCAAGATCAACAAACAAATGATCACAAAAACAGAGCAAAGCAAAGTAAAGCAGCCCGTCTAGTGTCGTACATTCTAGGGTTCTTTATCGTGTTAGTTGCACCTATTGTAATCGTTGATGTAATAGAGATGTTAGGAGGGCCTAAAGCACCTGGACAGTTTGTTAAAGTAGCCGTTTGTATGATATACGCAAATCATTGTGTTAATTTTTTTGTATATGCCGGCTGCAACAGGGACTTCAGGAAAGCTTTTAGGAATATTTTAAAACCTGTTAGAGATTGTGTTTGTCGCTGCCTCAAAAATTGAGGAAATATGATGTAAACGATTTATATATACTTCTAAACAAATTCATTGATCATAATGCACGATATAGAACAATACGAGAACAATACAACTAATTAATGCCGCTGAGTGAAGGCAGCTGTAAATGATACTGTACTGATATAGAATTTGTCTTGACTTGCGTAAGATTTAGCTTGTAATATCTCGGCCAAATTACGTCTAATCTCGAAATAGCAGTATTAATCTAGACATTGATAAGTAATATACAATATTGGATCTCGTACTGTTTTAAATCCTCTCAATGAGGAAGAGAACAATACAAAATCATAGCCATGACCGAGTTTTTAAATCAGCAAGAAATTTGTCCTGATTTGCATACAAATTTAACTTGAATTTTCTCCAAAAAAATTAATATTTGTTGTTGAATATTTCAGCTAAATATTATTTTGGAAATGATTTTTTTTATAGCAATATAAAATATTCGCGCAACTGAACTTTATGAGGTTTAAAACGGCTCGCCTGCGGCTCGCCGTTTTAAATCCTCATACTGATATCAGCTGCTCACATATTGTATATATTACATAAACACTGAATACAACGTGTAAAAAAGCATATTTTTTGCGCTGGGCGTGGCCATTGAATTATAATACTTACACTTATATAATTTCTTCCTGAGTCCCGTACTAAAACAAAACGGCATCACTAGCTCAAATCAGATGAATGCAAAGTTTTCTCTGATTTGAAATATTAGGCACTGCAAAATTAAAGAATTGGGACAAACGACTCTTATTAGAAGCCGTCCGACTTAGAATGTAACATCTCTTTAATTTAAACGCAATAATTCTGTGTTCGTGTTTGAAAAGCTTACAAAATAACATTTATGTTTTCATTGCCTTGTGATAAGGTAATTATATTAAATTAAAGTATTTCTCGCCGTTGCTGCAATTAACGAGCTTGTTTACTGGTCTGACAAATAAGGACAACACATCTGATATGGAGTTAATGGCTATGAGGGAGCATCCCTCAAAGCCATGTTTAATGTAAAAATCTGATAACAATTTGACTAAATAATGGTTACAATGTAAAATTTAAAATGGACCAGTAAGGTGTGGGCAAACAAAAGGCCCAATCACTTAAAGAGGACAGGCGAGGGGAGGAGGAGGGCTTTTCAAGCTTACTGAACAGTGTTCTTGGCAATAATGACCTATCCCTGCTTTCACTACACCCTTTTTCCTTCCATGCGCCTCTCCTCGATAAGCATTAGATAATCCATATATGGATAGTAAAATAACTCTGGTCATACCGAATAGTACAAAGTACAATTTTTATATGATTACCAATTCTATAATTATAAACACCACGTGTGCACAACGGTTGATAAACTAAATATGGAAATTGCGATCAAATACGCGACCGTAGCTTATGGAAACTATACGATATACCCAACTAAAGTCACGCATTCTCTGTCACGTAACCGCGTGTAATGAAGCGGCAATAAAAACATAAAAATCCTATTTGTCCCAAATATTTAATTTATGTTTTCATTGCCTTGTGATAAGGTAATTATATTAAATTAAAGTATTTCTCGCCGTTGCTGCAATTAACGAGCTTGTTTACTGGTCTGACAAATAAGGACAACACATCTGATATGGAGTTAATGGCTATGAGGGAGCATCCCTCAAAGCCATGTTTAATGTAAAAATCTGATAACAATTTGACTAAATAATGGTTACAATGTAAAATTTAAAATGGACCAGTAAGGTGTGGGCAAACAAAAGGCCAAAGCATCATTAAGATAATGATGCCGCCCCACCCGAGGAAATTGCAGCAATGGTGAGAAATTAGAAAGTGGTACTTCAAAACTGTCGTGATTAACATGAAGGAAATGACGAGCAAAATTAGAGATGCCGACCCCTGTCGGTCACTTCTAAATTTGAACAAAAACTATAATAAAACACAGTAAGTCGTGCTTTAAATCACAATATTCAGAACTGCTGGCCCCTGTCAGTCACTTCTAAATTGAGTCAAGAACTGTAATATAAACAAAGTACATCGGGCTTGAAGGCAGAATATTCAGAAATGCTGGCCCCTGTCAGTCACTTCTAAATATTCTCAATCACTGTAATGCGATAAAACTAAGCTATAAGTATAATATACTGTATTATAGTATATATTGACGATCGTTGATACTGGCATAAGGGAAATTACCGTGAAGACGGTAATGATGATACGCGGATATAGCGTAAAAATGCATTAGACTTCCATCGGCCCAAAGTACGAATTTGCGTGTCGGACATACCTCTTTCTGCAGCATCAGAAGCAGCTCCGATCCGAAAGCTATGACCTTTGTAGCGAGAAGGATTGAGTCCACAACGCTTAATTGCCATGGTAAGCAAATCACAAAAATATTTTCGAGTAACTGGTAGGTCCTTCAAAATGAATAATGCACCTGGTGCGGAACCACGATAGTCCAAATAATCAAGGAGATATTGAACGGGACAAAAACTGAATTGTCGCTGGAGCGTCAACGAAAAATGAGGCTGACTGTAGCTGTGTTTATAGCGGCGAAATGTGACCTGAATAGACACAACGTGGTTATGAGAGTTAACAAGCTTAGTTAGGCTGTCAACAGTTAGTATAGCGTTATCGTGATTTGTTATCGCCATCTCACCGACGCGTAGAAAAGCGTGAAAGGCCAAGGAGCACATAGCCCGGAATAAACACAGCTCATACGGAGATGTCACAATCTCAGAAGCAATATTTAATAATCGGTGTAAAATAGGCCGTGTGATAGGTAATCGACTGTCGAGGCTGAAAGTGAGCTTACCATAACCTTTAAGCATCTGGACGATAAAAAATACTTTCGAGGGATCCTCAAATCCGAATAATTTGTGAGAGTAACTTAACGCAGATATATAAGTATTCACCGTGGACGAGGCATAGTTGCGATCAAAAAGGTATGCTATAAATAAAGCTAAGTGAGGTGCTGAAATAGGAAGAACTACAGGGACTCCGGGAAAAGTGGTGTGAAAAAAGGAATAAAATAAACTCCACGAACGACGATATGTCGGCATAGAAGATGGTTGCAGACTGGAACTAATTAGTCGCGAAACGATGACTGCCAGTTCCGAGGCTGCAGGTGAAGAGGAATTTCCGTGGGCGATTTGTCCATATACGCTGGTGCCAAACGGAGAAAATTGGGGACCTGTAGGCGAGATAAAGAATCTGCTAATATATTACGAGACCCTTGCACATGTTTAGCTCGAAATACAATATTATTGCGTAGGCAAATTAACACAAGTCGACGAACAAAGGTCATCAGATGTTTATCCTTACATGATTGCTTATTAATTACATGAACAAGAGCTTCGTTATCTGTGAAAAATAGTATACAGTTATTTCTCATCTCTTGCCCCCATAAGTAAAGACTGAGAACAATAGGATAAAATTCCAAAATGGCAATATTGCGATAAGCCCAGTCATTCGGCCATTTACCGTAACACCAATGCCTACCAAAAATAGCTCCAAAACCTAGGGCACCGGAAGCGTCCGTAAATAAGTTCAATTTATAAGAGTTAAGCCATTGATCACTTAAGAAAAAGGAGTGGCCGTTAAAATTAGACAGAAATGATAGCCAAGTACGTAAATCGTCCTTGACAACTTTTGTGAGACGAATTAAGTAATGACCGAACTTAATTCCCATTGTAAGGTCAATTAAACGTCGTAAAAACGCTCGACCCGGCTTGACAACCGAGCAAGCGAAATTAAGCAGACCAATTAATGACTGCAATTCCTTCAGAGAAACTTTCTTACGCCTAAGAAAACTCGAAATAAGCTGGATGCATTTTTCGACTTTGTCAAGTGGTAAGCGAGCCTCCATAGCTATAGAGTCTAGCTCAATTCCTGCAAATGACAAAATGGTTGACGGACCAACTGTTTTTTCGGGGGCTATTGGAATGCCCAAATACGAACAAGTTTGTATGAATAATTCGAGCTGCTGCGAACATACTTTAGGAGAAGAATGAACAATCAAAAAGTCGTCCAACAGATGTAGTATTAGCTTAATCGCCAGCTTATTGCGAGCTATCCATTCAACGGCGGTGCTCACTATTTCAAACGTTTTGCATGAACTAGAGCAGCCCATAGGCATACCACGATCATAATAATAAACACCTTTCCACTTCATACCCAAGAGGTGATAATCATTGGGATGAATTGGTATTATGCGAAAAGCGCTCTTAATGTCGGTTTTAGCCAAGTAACAACCTTTACCAGCCTTTTTAACTAACTGAATTGCATCTTCTATTTTTGCATATGAAACAGTGCTATGGTCGGGAGAAATGCCGTCATTAATAGAAAGGCCCTTGGGATACGATAAGTGATGAATTAAGCGAAAATCACCCGGAATTTTCTTAGGAACAACCCCTAAGGGTGATATCTGAAACTTAGGAAAGGGCATGTCATAAAAAGGTCCAGCTATCCTATGTGCGTCGATCTCTTTTTGCAATTTAGCGTCGACAACCGATGGCTGCTCTAGTGCTGAAACTAAATTCTTGGGTTGAATCGCAGTTAATTCGCCCTCGAAATGAATTCTAAAACCCACTGAAAACCCTGAACGTAAAAACTCAATAAACAATGACTCATAGCCCGCTAGCAGTGAGAGAAGTCTATCTACTCGCACCGGGGTTGGAAGGTTTGGGGGATTTGGCGGACAGAGGTTTGTTAGTGTTGGGACTAGATCCACTGTGCCCGGAGGAACGAAAATTACAATTATTGGCGGAATGATCCTTGTGACACTTGAAGCATGAATGGCTAAAATTGCAACCCACACAATGCATTCCCCGGTGATACTTGTAACAATATCCTCGGGGAATGGGAGCGTGGCGATCGTTCTTACTTCGTGTGGGAAGCGAACTGACAGGTTTTACCGACTGTACATGTGCCCGGAGCCACAATTCGCTATGGATCGAGCCCCAAGGGAGAGAATGGACGTGAGACTGGCGAATAAACCGAAAGTTTTCATCATAAAAACGCCAATTCTGCCCTCTTGCCGCCAAATCACGGATAAGGGACCCGTACTTCATGAGTGCCGGGGCATCGTGAGGATATTTCGATGTATATACCCCGACAAATATATGAAAGGCACTGAGCCACGTATCAATGTTGAGAATTTTACGCAACCTATCAGCCGGTTCTAACGTAAGACTAGCCTCGGCATTATCTAACGAGACACGATACCTCGGTGGCGCTGATGGATTAGTCAAAAGTGCGGCGAAATCCACGTACTCGTGGTTCCAAATCTTGTGCTTTACTTTCTCGGTAACCCGCGCGTCGATTGCTAGGCTGCTGGATATGAATGGATTCGCCAGCTCACCTGTGTGGGAGAGTGGATCTGACCTCTCCGGAACTACAACCACAGGAATGGGCTCCAGCTCCTTATTGGCTATGGCGTTGGTCGACGGATGTGACGGAATGTTCATGACTTTAGCTAACTCCTGGGTCACGTTTTGGGTGACCCTGGCAGTGACACTTGCGAGCGTGTCGTTCTCGATGGGCGCATCCTGTGACGTCGCACGTGTGCCACGTGGAGATTGCGATTTTCGTTTCTTGTGGGGATTGCCTTGGCTGGTCTGAGAACCAGTGCGTTTGTGGGGTACCTGGCGTGATCTTAGCATCATATCTTATCTGCAATAAAAGGAATTCAACGGCAGAAAGAATACAAAACCAATTAATAAACGATAATGTAGCCGAATCCCACTGCAAGACAATAACGTAAGGGGACAAGCCATGTCAGACAACAAAGGTCGACGCAATTTAACAGCAAGTCCCTTACTAAATCACCGAGGGGTCATAGGACACTCACTCAGACAATAAAGAATAAAGCCAACGCGGTCAATTGGACAACGCATACATGGCTATTCTGCAAGCATTACAATAACGAGACCAACTGGGTCTCGTACAGTAAGAAAAACCACAAATGGTGGTGATGGTATAACTGATCATGATAATGACTATGACAGAGAGGTAGGGCGTAAAAACAAGTATATATGACTGCTATAAATATTTTAAAGCCTTCAATATTGCACCCCTATAACTACGGTATAAGTAGGACTGACCTTTGATATTAAGATGAACGGCGTCCTCAAGATAAAGGTGTTTGCGAGAGCTAGTAAACGCCGTGTGGCGCCAACAAAAAGCGCTATGAAAAGGCTCAATAACCACGTCGAGGTATTGGCAAAGGATGCGCGCTTTATGAGAAAAAGTAAGCGCCTGCTCGCTGGACCCACCCCGAGGGATTACGTGGCAAACGCACACAACAGAAACAGCGTACTTGGAAATAAGCATATCGACAAGTTCTTCAATAGATGAACCGACTTTCTCGGGTGGAATGGAAGTCAAGTCGTTTGTACCAATTTCCAATATTATGATCTGGGGACAAAGGCGGCTAACCACACGCAGATCGTGTTGAACAAGTTTTGATACTGTTCGTCCCCCTATACCATGAAAATGGATATTGGCGACGTCCTGTAGTCCCAGATGAACGTCCGCGTGTGGCATGTGAGAAGAACGGACATCCCGATAAAAACGCTTTACAAAAGAATGGCCGAGAATGAGAACCTTGGGAACGCCCTTTTCCATAAATCCGGCTTTGCGATTCGAAAAATTACAAATAACTAAATAAAATGGGACAAATAAAGTAGATATTATATATAATATAGTAACGTACCTGAAGAAATGGAGGTGATGATAACAAAAACGAAAGAACTTCGAATTAATAATACGTTACGATTTTTTTCAAGCTTACTGAACAGTGTTCTTGGCAATAATGACCTATCCCTGCTTTCACTACACCCTTTTTCCTTCCATGCGCCTCTCCTCGATAAGCATTAGATAATCCATATATGGATAGTAAAATAACTCTGGTCATACCGAATAGTACAAAGTACAATTTTTATATGATTACCAATTCTATAATTATAAACACCACGTGTGCACAACGGTTGATAAACTAAATATGGAAATTGCGATCAAATACGCGACCGTAGCTTATGGAAACTATACGATATACCCAACTAAAGTCACGCATTCTCTGTCACGTAACCGCGTGTAATGAAGCGGCAATAAAAACATAAAAATCCTATTTGTCCCAAATATTTAATTTTCTTGCGTAATTTCAGTTACGTCGACTACTGGCACAGTACGGACGGTCACGGACACAATCTTGGGGTGAAATTAAGAATGGATTGTTTTCGCGGTTGTTTTGATTGGAATAACGTACCAAAACTTTTAAACTAAAGATAAGCGTAAAGCGTTTAGCGATGTGACTGAATTATAGTGCATGAATACGAAACTGTTATTACAAATCCACGTACTACTCCCATCACTTTTGAACACATTTTTATCTCTTTTTCATCACAATCCGGCACTCTATCACTAAAGTTTGTTTTTTGTAGATCTCGATCAGTTAATTCTTCCTACAATCAACACTTCAGAAATCTCAACACATAAATGATGTTTGCTCAGGTCCTTTGACGATACCAGTAGAATTATTAAACAAATTTATTGCGTCGTCGTATATGTTTTAAGAAGACAGTTGATGTATGGACTGCGTCAGGCTTTCTGAGAAATTACAATTGGAGAGAAAATGTACGATAACTAGCGGTTAAACTAGTGTGGACTGCGTCAGTGTTTCTAAGAAAGCAATTGGAGTAAAAAATGTACGATAACTAGCGGTTAAACTAGTGTGGACTGCGTCAGTGTTTCTAAGAAAACAATTGGAGTAAAAATGTACGATAACTAGCGGTTAAACTAGTGTGGACTGCGTCAGTGTTTCTAAGAAAACAATTGGAGTGAAAATGTACGATAACTAGCGGTTAAACTAGACTAAGTGTGGACTGCGTCAGTGTTTCTAGAAAACCACTAGGGTAGAAATGTACGATAACTAGCTGTTAAACTAGTATGTATTGCGTCAGTGTTTCTAGAAAACCATTTGCGTGGAAATATACAAAAGTAGTGATTAAACTGGTATGGACTGCGTTGGCTTTGCTTAGAGAACAATAGACGTAAAAATGTACACTTAACAAACGTCTAGTCAACAAATAATAATGAGTAGTATTTTAAACAAGCATATTGATTGCATGCATAATTTCTATAAGTACGTGATAGGCTACGTCTGTCTGAACGGTTTGCTTCCATAAACAAAGCCATCGTTTTATAATATTTGTCTTGTGATAAAGTAATGGGGGATTTCCTTTCAAATGCGTGTATACAAACTTAAGCAATGTAAATATAACATAAGGTTTTAATCAATGTACTTAGAGGTATGATTAATGGTGGAGGTGAGGACTTCGAAGAAGACCAATTTGACGAGGGAGGGAACAGAATCAGAAAACGATAATTAAAAAATAAGAATAGAAAAAGAAGAACTTGCATAAAGAAGGCGACAAAACGCGGAAGAGCAAAAATAGACGAAGAAAATTATCAAAAAAAGAAGAAGGACAATGAATTCAACGATGTTTCATTATGGACCTCTAAGGTTGATAGCATGCATCGAGAAACTCTTTCAACTCCTCTTTGAATACCGCTTTTCCATATGAATAAAACTTGTGTTTCATAACACCTAAGTTTAATTCATCTATTCAGTTACTGTAAACCTTGAAAAGATAAGTCAAGAGTTGTCAGTTTTTGTTCCAAATTATGGCTTATTTAACACCATATGGAAACGACGTGTTTTGCCGTCTTCAAAAGCCAGCATTAACATGTGCGCTGATTTGTGTGAATAAAGTATCTGAGAAGTAAATCAAAGCGAGTTCGTGGATTAAGACATAGAATTTAACATAATGAAACAAATGTTTCATGTTTTTTGAAGAGCTTAGTCTAAAACAAAGTCACGCTATCCCTTCCTCTTAACCAGCATGAACATGTGCTTTGATTTGTTCGAGGTGGATATTTGACAAGACGAGGATAAAATACATATAGCATAACAAGAATCAACAATCTATATAAGTCTTATCTTGAACAATTCAATGTCTTTTTCCCCTGTCTTTATAAGTATCAGAAACATTGGCTTTGATTTGTCTTTTTTCTTGTGTGTGTGTGTTTGTGTGTGCACTGTGTTTCTTTTTGTGTGAATTTTTTCCTTTTTTGAATGTTTTTTTTTTTTTTCAGAAAAGAGAGACGTAGTTAGTTCACTATGGCATTCGAAGAGTATCAGGAAGTGTTTAACCTAAAACAAAGTCTATTCACTCGAGAAACTGTATTCAAAATAGTGAATAATTCCTCATTAAAAGCTTGGATCCCACCTCTGCCACCCAAAAAACCAAATGTCAACAAAGCCACAACAAATTTACCCTCAGTACAAAGAAAATCAACACTTAGTAAAGCCAACATCCAAACAGCTATTCAAACATTATAAAAGAGTAATCGATAGTATTCAAAAGTTCATATTCTATTCATGTAGTATTTTGCTATTTAAAGTCGTACGTAAACGTCGACTTCCAGCTAAAAAAGTCAGAAACTCATTTTTTTAGAACAAATTAGAAGCTACATTGACTTCATACGAGGATTGACAGAAATGACGTCCACATTCACGGTAAGGAACAAAAAATTGTTTATATAGTATTGAAGTCTACAAACAAATATACGAAAAATAACAAAAATCCAAATTAACCAAATCCAAAATATATTTTGAGCGTAACCAAAAATGACAATTCAGAAACTGAAAGAAATGTGTATATTATATGTATTTACTACCTTTGCGATAAATGACTTTATATTTGTATTTATCCAAATGAATAGCAACAAATAGTTGGGTTATGTCGACAATTAGAGTTCTCAAACACCGCCTTCTGGAATATTTTAGAATCTCCAAGATGCGTTTTTCTATTGGAAAAAACTCTTTTGTGAAGACGGCAGCTTTGACTCATTTCAAGTACATTTGAACAAGTTCAAATTTGAGCGACTTTATTTTATTTGCATTAATTGTCTTCCAATAAGGGACATTTAAATTTGATGGCAGAAGTGGTAGAAACGTAAATCAGATATAATCCTACTTATAAAAAAATGCAAAAATCATACAAGAAATGAATTATCCCTTATTTTCTTTTACGGCTATTTGAAAAACACATATTTGAGAAAACGCCACATGATCAATAATATGTTATAGCAAAAAAAATATTATAACGGTGCATTTTATCTCTGATTCTTGACCATGAATTGATATTTCAGCATGGGTCAAGCGAACAAGTGGACCCTTTCACCTCATACATCCGCACAACCTTTTTCCCTCGTAGTCATGCTGGCGATTTCCTTTCATAGTTGAACTATTTTTTCTTGTTTCTTTGTTGCGCGATTCTTTTTGCAACACTTTCTATTGTATGTTTTTTATATATTTTCTGTACAATTAATGCCAAGTATATGATGATGGACAAGGATATTATATTTCTCACAAACTATCAATTTGTCAAATCTATATATACCTATATTTCAAAAAAACATTTTCGGTGAAAACAAGGGAATACAGGATTCCGGATGTAGATTTGACGACCGAGAGGTACTGTGGACTTCCGATAATCATAAGAAATAAGAAGTAATTTTATTCAAATCAGCGTCATTTCCTCAAGATGAAGATCTCCGATGGTCGATAAAATATATGTAACTATATGTATATTCTGTATCTGTTCATAAATAAAACATTACCCATAGACCTTTTCAGTCGTACAATGGACATCCTGCACATATATACTCTGCAACAACGCTTTAAAGGGACTACGATCTATCATGGTTTGATTAATACGACCAGCAAACAGAGCATTAAAAACTAGTAACATTCAGCGACACACACACACAAAAAAACAAAAGATGAAACAATGGACACCTTATAAGTAAAACAATTTTCAAACACTTGTAGGACGCAACATCAACTTTAGCAATTATGCAACTAGCTGTATAAATAGGACCTTTAGCCCTTGCCCATGGATTACATACACCTTTTCTGCGTTTGATAAAAACGATGCATTGTGGTCTAGATTCAGTACAAACAACACCATATACGGCATAATGAACAAAAGATGTTTGTACTGAAGCTAGACCATAGTGCACCATGTTTGCTATGGCTTGTCCCTCACTATCACTAACCACTGAATATCCAACCCAGGTCACAAAGATTCTGTATTTATTACTATTACTATTTGGGCTATCACAAGCGGTCATCGATGAGAATGGCAGAGGATATAAGACCACAGAATCAACCCAGTCAATTGATTACCATATATGTGGACCTTATATTCTGGATGCTTTCCAGTATGTTTGTATTTACAATAGAAAGAAAGGTAAGTCATAAGACATGATCTGTTCTTTTGTCACGCAATTTGTTGGGTGCGATGTATTGTGATGTGATGTGGTGCAAATGCGATGGGATGCGATGTGATGTGATGCGATGCGATTTGATGCGATTTGATGCGATTTGATGCGATGTGATGCGATGCGATTTGATGCGATGTGATGCGATGCGATTTGATGCGATGTGATGTAATGCGATTTGACGCGATGTGATGTGATGCTATGCGATGTGGTGCGATGGGATTAGATCAATATACGATATGATGTGATGTGTGAAATCGATAAAAACTTCTTTAGCTTTCCCGCTTTACATAATACTTTAGGCAATCTTGTGTTTTATTTTGTTAATTCCCTTCAAATCTTATGATAACGTTCTTGCATTTGCGCTCATAAGCTAGGGAGTACTAAGTTTTATGTACTTTACAGTTTACTGCAGTAGGAAAGTTAGTCCGAGAAATTGCAAATTTTTATCTAAATTAGATAAACAGACAGGAATGCGATATTCCGTTCTTTAATTTAGAACATCATCAGGCAATAGTGTGGTAAACATGTTAACAACTATATTTAAAGCAGGAGAAGCTATTTACTTATGAATTCGAGTTAGAACAATTGCAAGTTTACAGTCCACATTTTCTTGTTATATAATTGGTGTATTGAATCAGTTAATATTCTTGCACCTTAGAGTACAAATACTAAATGTGTGCAATAGAACACTTTTCAAGGATATACAAAAGAACTTGCAATAGAATTGGCACAAATTAGCACTATCTAGCACAGGGAGCCCGGCTTACGGGATAATGCCGACTCTCATGTCAACAACTAGCGATCGCGCTGCACGCAAGCCATCCGGCCGTTAATTATGAGATTGTAACGTAAATCATTTGATAAGACCTGTAATAAAACACCAGTAGACATTACACTAGCTAAGTAAATAGTGGTGTTTTATTATAAAATGAGGGTTTTTGCTGGTTGAAGCATAATTTTCGAAGACCCCTATTGTTATTCATGTGTTGTCTTTTGACGGGATTTGGCGCGCGCGCAGCTTTTCCAGCGGTAAATTGTTCGCGGGCACATCTTTCAAACGTTGTTGTTTTTCTAAAGAGGTCAGGACCCTTAAGTTATTACACTTTTGACCAGTTTTAAAAACCACTCTATAGCCTTCTTACGTAAAAAAACCCGATTTGCATGACAATAAATCTGACTTTCTTTTAGAAACTGCCGTCAATTTGGTAGTCTCTTAGGCATGGTTTTCACTCGTGAATAAGCATAAGCGCAAACACATAAAAGAAGAAGACAAAGAAATGAAGCCAAGCGTGTAACACAAGACATGAAATGGCTGGTTTCTTTTGTGTTCAATCTATCAGAGCCTAAAAACAAAAGAAACCAGCCCGCTAAACCGTGCTGGCTCACCTTATATAAACAGGACCTAAAAGGCTGCTCGATATTTCTTTCTGTGTCTTAGGTGCTCTACGATATCTTGGCGATGGTTTGCCTGATAGTTTGTTAGCCTGATTTGTCTGCCACGATCATGTTATCAATGAAGGTCTAAGACGATATTTTTTCTAGGACTTTCTACACTCTCCCCTCCCCATCGCCATCAAGTATCCAATGGTCCATCCCTAAGCTGGCATAGACGCTAGAGTAAAGATCAGCTAAATCACACACGTGATTGATATAATCTTCATGATCACACATCAAAGAGAAAGCGTACAGTATTGATTCTCGTTTAATTCCGATGTTCACGTGGGAACCTCATATTTCCGTAGCCGGATCAATGTAATAATTGCCGAAGGGCTTTATTGAAAATAGAAAGGATTACCGCTTCAATTTTTTTCTTGGAAATTGCCTCAATGTGTTTTTCTAGCTCTCGACCGACCCCTTCGTAGACTGAGGACTAGGAGGAACTTTGGATGTTTATGTGAAATACAGCTATTCTTGAATAGGTTGTCCAGTTGAAATACTGATTTAGCGAATAGCAATGTTTATTTGTAAAAAAAGGATAGATAAAACGGAAAAAAAAAACATCGTTTTAACGAGAATTCAACTTTTGAATTAACAGAAAAAAACGTGACAAACGAGTTAAAGCTATATTTCGTCTTTATTACAAAGACATAATCATGCTATTACATTACTGTTAATGTCTATTTGTACATCTGAAGTTTTCAATTTTCTTGTCTGATGGTTAGACTTAAAACAACAATACCAACCTGCTCATATTATACAATACATATTTTGTATATTCTGAGTCATCATATCATTTCTTAAAAAAACTAAATAAATTAACACTGATGAGATATGCAAATGACTTTGCTATTGACAGTCTTTCAAGCTGCGTCCAGGCACACTAAGCCGGATAAATTTGAAAACGCAACTTTATTTATCCGGTTGGACCTAATATGGCCTGATAACGACAGTAATGAAGATAATGATGATGATGATGACAATAATAATTATGATGATTAGAATGATAGTGATAATGATGATGATGATGGTGGTGGTGGTGGTGGTAGGGGTAGTGTAGTGCTCATGCCATTTTAGCTGCACCACCGAACAAACCAATGCTAAAAAACACTTTCTGGTTGATATTATAACAGTGAAAAGAGATCTGCCACTTACTGAGAGAAAGACTAATGCGCTTCAGTTCCTCAAGAGACGTTATAAAAGAGATTACACCATGGTGGAAGAATGTTGCGTCGAGGGCTGTAGATATGAAGAAATTAACGAATACTGCTATTTAATAGACTTTCACAAATAAAATGGAATGTTAATAAAGTCATAAGCAATTCTAACATATCCGAATTGGTTTAGTGCTTAATTACCCAAAGTGTTGTTCAAAAGGGTGTGGTCAATATATTTATTTCCATACCACTGATCGGTCGGATTTTCCGTTGGTTGGATAACTTCAAAAGGATATAGTGAATCGATCATGAACGATAGATCAACAAAGCTTTGAAGCAAACTCTAGCCTACAGCTGAATTATTCTTGCAGCCCGCCATTACTAATAGTTATATAACAGCAATTTTGTTCTCAAACACCAAGCAATTTCACGAGGCACATTTTATCTGTAAAGCGTTCTGTCTTTTTGGGTCTGGAATCATCAACTTCAATCAATCATCACTTTACAGGCCGGCTCAAAAAACTATCCGTCAAGCCCCTTTCCACTAACAAGGGAGCCCACTCGAGTTAGGAGCTCTCACGTAAAAGTATCGTTGCTGCTCGTCGAATCTCTTAGATGTCAAAATCATCATTTTGGTTTGAAATCACTTAGGGCGTTCAGAAAGACTTTCAAATAACGTTTAGTGTCTTTTAGGGTACAAACATTTCATCACAAAGCCAGAATTTTGAACATGACAATTACTAAAGAATCTAATCGCTCTACGTGTCAAACGTTTTAGCAATATCGAACTTCTAAAACAACTTTAGCTCTCCTGGTTGGTATGCTTGAGATGTTGGAAATTTGTTTCGCCACACCGTTCGAAAATGACGGCTCTAATCTCTTTGCTGACGAACATCACCGATACTTTTACACGGGAGAGCTCCCTCTCCACCCTTCCAAGAAGTCACCCATGCTCTGTCAAATATACGTATAAACAGTAACGATGATTGGAAATTGATGATCACTTTGGCGTAGCAAGAGTATAAGACCAAGTGATCGATGCATTATTACACATTCGATTTCAAGTATGTTACTCTAAATGCTATTGCTTGGGAATGTTCTAGTCAGCCTTCGTCCAAAAAGGCGTGATAATAGCTTTAAATCTTCGATATATCTCCTTCTAAAATCCTAATTCAAATGCATGGAGATGGAAAGAGTACAAGGCCACGTTAAAGATCGATGCATTACTACATACCCTTCTCAAGTATGTTGATCTAAATGCTAATGCTTGGGAATGTTCTAGTCAGCCTTCGTCCAAAAAGGCGGGATAATAGCCTTATTTCTTCGATTTATCTCCTTTGAAATCTCACGATCCTTCAAATGCATAGGAATATAATGGATTCTAAAAATATCCTTCAACTTATTGACTTAGAACAGTAATTCAAATAAGATAATGTCAATAGTAATATTTGGTGCGTTGGTGTCTCAAGGAATGTAATGAAGAATGAAGAGGATATGGGGTTTAAAAATAACACAGAAATCTTAGCCAAAAATAGAGGAACTTTGTTAACTACGCACAGTTAGGTATAGATAAGTACATTGGTTAGTCAAGTGCATTAGGTCACCGATAAAAAAACTTTCAGTAGTTAGCAATGACAAATGCATATTTCATCAAATTTTACATGGATGCCTTCAACGTCAATTAATACGCTGCGATGGTATACGTTTTAGTTGGTAGAAGTTGAAACTCACTTGTTTTTGTTAAAAAGTACATCAAATTTTCAACAAAAAAACTGAAAATTAATGGACACATTTCGGTACCTCTTTGACGTGCTACCACATACAGGGTTGAGGCGCATTGATAAAAGTTCTACATTGTTTTTTCTAAGTGGGTCTTATGTTCTGCATTGCAAGTATATTGTAGATATCAGCAGTATTCTGTGATTCTCAACAAAACAGCTTACCAAATAAATCCACAGGATTCGTAAAATATCCTTGGAAAATATATTGCGTTTGCACGCAATATACTCATCAAAGGGACTGTATCTAATTCGCTATAGCTAGGTTAAGTTTGGCAACAAACAAACAAACAAACAAACAAACAAACAAACAAACAAACAAACAAACAAACAAACAAACAAACAAACAAACAAACAAACAAACAAACAAACAAACAAACAAACAAACAAACAAACAAACAAACAAACAAACAAACAAACAAACAAACAAACAAACAAACAAACAAACAAACAAACAAACAAACAAACAAACAAACAAACAAACAAACAAACAAACAAACAAACAAACAAACAAACAAACAAACAAACAAACAAACAAACAAACAAACAAACAAACAAACAAACAAACAAACAAACAAACAAACAAACAAACAAACAAACAAACAAACAATTGATCGAACGAACGAGCGAACAAATGAATGCCAGAGTAAACTAGAGCTAGAGTAAACAAATGTTTGAATGAAATGGACAAAAACATTTCCATTGAATTTTGCAATTTCAGAAATATATCACTTCCACAAAATGTCAAATACTTACATTGAATTAATTTAGAACGAAATAAGTCACTAACTTGAACTAACTTGTTCTTTTCAAAGTCAATCAATGGAGCTCACAACGGGTTGAAATTTCTTCCGCTTTCGCTTGAATCATAAGTGTTTTGATTGAATGTGAAACAATTATTTGAAACTTACTGGCGCCTAGATAGGTTGTAATATATAAACCACTCAATCAAATGCTTCCTATGCGAGAAAGTCTAAAAATATAAATCATGCTGAGATTTGCTTTGATAATGGAATCGAAGAGTGGTGGTTGGCTGTCGATAAATGCAAAATCCGTGGGTGGATTTTGTCATATATGTGCTGAAATGTAGAGACTTTTATTGAGTAACTTGTTGCAATCAAGAACAGAAGCAAATTCGGAGAGAAGGTAGGTTATTAAATTATTAATTATATATTTTCATTTTTGAACTTAATAATAAAAAGTTGATAAAAATATTGATATATCAATAATATTTTTCGAAATGTGAAAAAAAGAGTTTAATAGTTTTTTGAACCCCCCAAAATGTTTTTTGTTGGAGAAAAAGTACGTTCTTGGTTTCGAATTATAAAATAATGCACGATTTGTGTATAAACACTTTCAAATATTTGCGTATATTCCTTACATATTACAAATCCAATTTTTGATTACTATTTCAAATTCCATTTACTTTGATTACAAAAATATCTGACTCTCCTCTTATTCTTCGTCTTCATTTTCTTCCTCGTCATTTTTTCGTCTTCTTTTGGTACTTTATCATGTTAACATTCGTTTTCTTTTGTTTTAACTTTACTGGTAACTCTTCCTTGTCTTTTTCTAGTTCTTTTCGTCAAGTCTTTCACCTTTTTCAAAATTTTCTCCATTATTTTCAATTCTTCATTTAAGTTTTAGCTTGTCTTATTTCAAGCTTATTTCATCTTCTTCCCGCTATTATGTATTTCATCTTCTTCTTCCTCTTCAGTTCTTCATATTTTTCCATGTTCAGTTCTCCTTCTTCTTGATTGTTTTTTCTCCTTTTGTGACTCCTCTCCTTTTCTTCCTTTTTTTCTTTTTATATTTTATTTCTTTCTCAAATTTTCCTTGCATATTGCTTATTCGGCTTCTTTTTAATTCTTCGATTATTACATAAAACTATTTTTTATATAAACTGTAAGACTTAGCCTTAATATTTGCGGCTTTTTCGAAAGAGATTGTATTCCCAATTTCCCACTTAGAGCTTGGGAAGATTTCGTCGATAAAGTTTATCGAAGAATCTAATAATTGAAGCGATGGCAGTGAATTTTCAATTGCGTACTTTGCGGGTTTTTGTTTTGAAGATTTTAAAGATTAATGAATCACATTCACGGAAGTCTATTGAGATCTAAATTGGCAATATTTTCTTTGGAAATACTGAAAAAAATAAATTATCAGAAAAAGTAGTTTTAGACAGCTGATAAAATGCTGCTATGTACAATTTGATTAATTGTATTTTATACATTGGCCTATTCCGCCATTTTTCATTTCGCTAGCCTAATCAACAAAAATATATATACATCAAAATTAATTATTCAGAATGGTTAAAAATAAATTGAATGGCACCAAAATAACTCTCAAAAACATGTATGAACTCTCTATAAAGCCCGATTTATACGTTGCGATTTGCCGCGCACGATTTGTAGCAAACGACCAGCCGTTGGTTCAAAGGCTTCTAAAACTAGCCATAGTTAATTCTAAAACAAGCTTTGGAACACATGCATGTAAATAGTTTGCGAAGTTATAACGACGTGGTGTCGCAGTCATTGCAAATCGCAAGCGTAAAATTGTATATCAATTGGGTAAATCATGTTCAAAACTTATCACAGGCGTTCTGAAAACGCTTTAGAATGTGCTAAAAAATGAAAAAAAAAAAAGAAAAAAAAAAAAAAAAAAAAAAAACCAGACCGAAACAAAGTTTAAGCCTGGTTTCCATGCAACGATATAATCCTTACGATCGCCGGATCGCTAAAAATGATGTCAACGATCGTCAGCGATTATATAGAAACACTTTTCAGAGATCTAACGCTCGTCAATGATTGCCGAGATAAGCTTGGGATCCTTGCATCAGTAATTCTAGCGATCCGTCGATCATGAGCGATTATGTGGCAACTAGGCTTAAGAAACAAGGAAACATAAAAAATAAATCTAAATAATTACAGTGAGGACACTCGAACCGTGAACACTTTTTGACACTTTTTCTAACATGCATCCTTCGAGTGAATCTATTTGAAAACATTTGAATTTTAATAACTCAGTGCATTTGAGTTCAGTCCTACTTTTTCAGAGAATTTGAAGCAGTAGAAAGCTCAGAAAATAAAAAGCTAAATAAGACGGTTCGAGTACCCTCACTGTAAAACTGACTGGAAATTGAAGGGAAAGGAATCAATAGTCCTGCGCTATTTTCATCATATCCCTAAAACAAAGAACCTACTTTATGAACGATGTAAAACCGTTTCAGTTTTTTTTAAAGTTTGATCAGTTCAAAAACTTAACAAAATAATATATTTTATTTTCAAGTAGTAAAATGTGGCGGTCTTTCTAGGCAATATTTTCTTGTCGGAATTTTCTTCCATTCAAAGACATTTATCTACAAGAATATTGTGTGTTGTGTTTTTAAAAAAAAATATGATCATAAGTTAAGTTAAAGTTATATGACAATTTATGATTTTTTGCCTAATTTGTAATATTTGATGACGTATAACTCATTAAAAACCACGGTGACGGTGATTTTTTTCAATCTATGAAGTACTCAACTAACTCTTTAATCAGTGACATAAAGTGGCAATTCTACTTTTTTTTAAATTCTGAAATCAGAATTCTAAAATTCTACTAAATCTACGTCCCTTGTTGATTTTTCCTTTCTTACAACGTCAATATTCATACCTTTTTATTGGATTTCTCAAAATATATTCAAATAAGCCAAAAAGGCACCTTTTTATTTGATAAAAGGGTAGGGAATTCAGTCTTTTTATTTGTCTAGTACAATTGATAAGACTTCCTACCCTTTTTTAAGTTTGATATTTTCAAACAAATCTTGCATTCAGATAAAAAGGTACCCTTTTCCACCTTTCACGAATTGAAGACACAAGTGCAAAAAGGTACCCTTTTTCTTGCTCTTCCGACATGTTTTCAATGGCTTAACTATTGATTAATTCCCTCATTAAAGTGTGACGTCATTGATAATTAACGATATTTAATTAGCAGTTTTTTCTTAAAAGTCATGTGACCCCATTTTACATCAATTAATATTTTACTTTGACAAAGACCGTGCTCAAAGTGCTTGCAACTTTCCGGTCAGAATCGACAGGATTTTCTCGCATGACAAATCACATGACAACTTTGTGTCGGAAAATAACTACCACATGATATTTTAGCGGAAAGTTGAGGGCACGTGACTTTTAAGCGGGAAATTATGCCCCTAATTTTAATTTGGCGGGAAATTCGTTTTCGTTAATTTTTAATGACGTCACGCTTTTAATTTGGGAATTACTCAATAGTCAAGCCATTTAAAGCATGTCGGTAAGAGCAAGAAAAAGGGTACCCTTCTTGCACTTGTGTCTTCAATTCGTGAAAGGTCGAAAAGGGTACCTTTTTATCTGAATGCAAGATTTGTTTGAAAATATCAAACTTAAAAAAGGGTAGGAAGTTTTATCAATTGCACTAGACTAGTAAAAAGACTAAATTCCCTACCCTTTTATCAAATAAAAAGGTGCCTTTTTGGCTTATTTGAATATATTTTGAGAAATCCAATAAAAAGGTATGAATATTGACGTTGTAAGAAAGGAAAAATCAACAAGGGACGTAGATTTAGTAGAATTTTAGAATTCTGATTTCAGAATTTAAAAAAAAGTAGAATTGCCACTTTCTGTCACTGATTCTCTTTACAGTTAAAAATGAACTCACTTTTCAATTAGTCATCACTAGTCTTAAAATAGACAATATCGAGATAAAATACTTTACACGCTTTCTTGTTTCAATATATATCAAAAAAGTAAATAAATAATTAAAAATAAAAATAAGCAAAAAAAAAAAACATTGACAATCTACTTTATTTATTTTTCAGAAAAATGTTTTTGTGTATAGGGATTATAGCAATTTTACTATTCGATACGTCATCATCACAACTTTATAAAGTTAATGAAATTGGCAAATCGAAAGTTGACGTTAAACTCTGTGGAGATCAAATAGTGCATGCGGTTCACCAAAAGTGTTTAAAAAAAGGAAAGCGAAGTATAGCTGATCACATAGGTATGGAAAAAATGATTATGATGATAATAAAATGATGACGGTGATGGCGGCGTGGGCATTGATATTTGATGACGAGGTTTTTGACATTGATGATAACGATGATGATTTTGATGGATGTTCTAATAACGTGTTTTTTTTTGATGGTTTAATTGATCTAGGCACTGGTGTACTTACAAACGGACATTTCTTCCCATAAAGAGGCTAGTACACCATGGACCTCCAGCTTAACGTCCTTATCCGAGAAGACGCGAAATTTCAACCATTTGCAAATGTGCAAAGGCAGCAATTTGTCCTCAATTGCTCTAAGACCCTGAGTGTTGCTCCGGCCACGCGGGGATCGAACCCGAGACGTCACGCATGAAAGACCAGCTAGGCTCAACCAATTGAGCCAACCGGTCTGCGGTTGATGATTGTGGTGTTGATGTTGATAATAGCAATGTAAAAATATTAAACAACTCACTTTAATTATTTCCTAACTTGGCTTTTCCCCTTATTTACAGAACAACAACTCAACTCACTAGAAATTCCAGGAAGCGTGGCAAAACGATTTTTCAGAATTCAAAAACGGATGATCAACGCTGTAGAGGAATGTTGCAATGAAGGATGTTCGAACGAGGAGATAAATGAATATTGTTTAATTTAAAGAATCGAAGTGTGATAATTTCGTTAATAAAATGACGCTTTGCTATGTGTTGTTTGTGGATTATTAATATCTTGCACTGACAGACAGACAGACAGACAGACAGACAGACAGACAGACAGACAGTCAGGCAGACAGACAGACAGACAGGCGACAGACAGACAGACAGACAGACAGAAAGCATCCATTCCGAAGAACACGAATAATAAATGGACAAAAAATATGTTTTAAAATGAGTCTAAACGACCGACATTTATATAAATTATTAGGTTTAATAATAGACTTTGTGGATTTACAGATCTAGGCCAACTTTGCGAGCGGACATTAGGATCTGCCAATAAGTTCTTTAAATAAATTCTTAAATATTCTCATGAATTTTATTTAGGTACATGTTAAAAGAAACATCTTACAATACCATATAAATCATTTATATTATGAATGTAGAACAATATCAGTATTTCCTAGTTACCAAAACATAGTAAAACATATCTTTTTATGACGATCTTAACTCAGCAGTTTATTCATTTATTATTCGTATATATAGTCTTTGGTCAATAAACCGTCGTGTGCATGAATCAAAATTCTAACCTAAGTAGAACCGAGTCGCTAAAAATCGTCCCTTGAAATGGTCCCTTGTAACAACACCACAATATATAAAACGTGACAAGTAACTGCCAGGTCAAACATTGCGGCAATTGTATGGCCCTAAGATTTGGAACACTATATCAGGGGACATAAAACTAGCAGAAAATGTTACTGCAGTAATATCCCTAAGAAACAGCTGAAAACTCATTTTTTAAACTAATTATGTTTATTATATATTAAAGTAAACTGTGAAAAAAGGATTCCTACCACTGAGAAAATATGTAAATTACATAAACCCCTAATAGTTAACAAAGTTCCATCCAGATGAGAATGCCAATACATTATTTTCACCCCTAAAAGGTACATAAAAGGTAAATCAAATACCAACAATTAATCGGAAAAAATGGTCCTAAAATTGAGACCTTGTTTTTGAATATCTGTGAACGCCCTACAAGGCAATAATTCAATTCTGAGAGTCTTAAAACCTCTAAGAGACCCTTAAAGGTACCAGGTTTTTTGACCATTAAAAGCCGGTACGGTGATAGAACCTAAACTAAGGTAATATCGAGATGATATACTTTTCGCTTTCTTGTTTCAATATATCAAAAAAGTAAACACATTGATATTTTTCTCTTAACCTTTCTTTCATTACTACACACCGAATGCATTCATAAATTACTACTTTACAATGTTCATTCTATGCGTACATATTTACGGTGTTCAACTTATCTATAGAGAAAAATATCGCTCTGGGATGCTCACGGTTGCCGTACACTTCACAATTCAGCTGCATTTCCAACGTGGTTGTCCTTGTGGTGTAGTGGTTAAAACATCGTACTAGAATATCGAAGACGTGGGTTCAAATCCTTCCAAGGGCGTATGATATTTTTCTCTTAACATTTCTTTCATTACTACACACCGAACGCATTCATAAACTACTACATTGACAATTTACTCTATTTATTTTTCAGAAAAATGTTTTTCTGCAGCTTATGGATTCTAGCGATTTTACTATTCGATAACAAGGCATTATTTTACCTGCGCATGCGCTGAACTGCTGAGCCAAACAATTGTATGGCGGGCTCCTCACAGGAATGACGCGCACAAAGCCTATATTGTCAACATGGCGCTTGTTGTGTAATATTTTTTTTACTATCGCTTGTTGTTCTTGCCTTCTTTTACAGATGTAAAAAAACAATGTACAATACAAACGTCTATTTCATTTCTTTAATATTTAATTCATTGACATTAACAAATAAACAACCATAAAATATTTATTCCAGCGATTTGAATCAGAAGTCATTGAATCATTACGCCAGAATGTCAGTGACAGGTCAATTTAAAGCCATGTTTTCGTCTCTTTGCCAAATTTTCCCAGTTGTTCTCACCTAATAACATAAAATTGTACACAACATAGATAAGAGAACAAGTTATAACTCAGTGGTTGATGTTCGAGAATTCATGTTATGACACAAAATTAAATATTCATGAACAACAACATTCAAGGTGAATTTAAACTTCGGACCATTGTAATGTCAGATCACCGATTTTGCAAACAAATAAATGGGATTGTAGCACACGAATTGGGAAGATGGAATTTAGAGCTGCAAGGCTATAATATTCTCTTGATTTGAAAATGGAACCGATATTCTGTCTGCCGCTAAAACCACCATCAATAATATTTCACTTGAAAACCCTAATTAGCCAAATTTTGCCAACAATAAGTTTCACATCACAATGATAAGGATGAAATTAGGGTCTCATCAGTAGAAATAACTCAGTGGTTGGTGCCCTCCAATAAGAGAATTTTCCCGTTTGATATAAGCTATAATTACTCCAGTGCACAATATCGAGAGATTTCAAACCGAAGCAAAATCCAATTCGGATAATCCGATTTCAAAACACATAATGAAATAAAAACATATTTATCATACACTTACCTAAATTTATTGATTAGAACCATGTCTTTTAGTAAAAGGGATGAAACAACAGCTCTTCTCAGGCAAAAACAAGCAACAAATGGCGAAGATTCTTCGCACATGATCGCAGAATACTATTATTTTGACTCCGTTTAGCGAGGCATCATCAATCTAATATTAAAGTTATTTAAAACTATACTGGACTTTTCTATGCTCCAAAATGTTCTTAAGGTGGAAAAAAATCCATCGGCATACCAAGCAGTTATGAAATCCGACAGCGAACGCTATGAAGATGAGGTGTCTCAAAAGGCAATTTCGCGCATGCGCAGGTAAAATAATGCCTTGTTCTATTCGATACGTCAAAATCACAATTTTATAAAGTTAATGAAATTAATTTTAGTCAACTCTGTGGACAACAAATGGTTGAAAAGTTGAGGATGCAGTGTACTGACAAACGAAAGCGAACCATGGCTGATCATCAAGGTATGAAGCAGTGGGGGAGGGTGAATCCTAATGTTTATATATAAGCCACCCTCCCCTCCCCTGGTACGAAGTGAATAATGATGATGATGACCACGGTGTGGATGTATGTGTTGATGAAATGATGATAAAGTTGGTGACAATAATCAGTGATAATGATAAAGACCCGGGAAGTTGGGGGGGGGGGGGGTGGGCTCCGGGTGTAAACGATCAGGGGGGGGGGGGTGGTACTCTGGGTGTAAACGATCTTGGATGCTCGTCGTATCTCTAAGGAGTAAAAATCGAGTGTTCGGTCTCTTTTAGGGTTTAAAAATATGAAATTTGCCAAATTCGCAATTTTTGGAATCTTTTAGGGGTTGAAGCCCACTGAAACTCATGGTTTTGGTATCTATTAGAGATGAAAATTTTGTGAAGCAAGTCCCTTTTGAAAAAGGCCCGGCATCTTTTAGGGGTATTTTTGAAATATCCGAAAAGCAACCCATATCGTGTATCGTTTATATGTCGATTCTCCAGAAATTCCAGGAAGCCTGGCCAAGCAATTTTTCAGTGTTCAAAAACGCACGACCAACGCTGTAGAGGAATGTTGCCTGGAAGGATGTACGTACGAGGAGATACATGAATATTGTGATTATGTTTAAAGAATCGAAGTGTGACAATATGGCTAATAAAATGACGCTCTGCTATATGTTGGTAGTTTTTTTTTTCAATTTCGCGTCTGCGAAGACAGACAGACCGACAAACTATATAGTTTACTGAAATTAGAGCGTTTACACATAACGAAAAATATTATGCTAAAAAAATGCTAAAGGCCGGTACACACTAGGCGACAAGTCGCAGCGACTTGTTCCCGCGATAGGTCGTAGCGACAATTTCCCCCCGTGTGTACTAGGTATTTTTGGCGGAAATTGTCGCAGCGACAAAATCAGATGTATTGGCGACAAATATTGAACCAATTCACACTGAGGTGACATGTCGTGACGACTTGTCGCCTTGTGTGTACCGGCACTAGGCGACAACTGAAGTCGCAGCGACTTGTCCCCGCGATAGGTCGCTGCTAACGAGCTGATTGCACGTGGGAATGTACACTTGCACAAAGCGGAAACGCAAGTTCAATCAGCTGATTATCGTGAAAGTATATTTTTTTGGTAGAAACAGCATTAAACGTTGATTTCAACTACTTTGATGCATCTTGTTTATATGGGCTTGTTGTCCATCGTACTGTTTTGACATAAATCTAATTTTCAAATTTTGGATCTAAAAAAGCAGTACCAATCTATTGCATAAGTAATGTACAATATTCGCGTAATTTCTGTATAAGGTTTCAAACAGCTTGCTTGCAGCTCGATGTTTTAAATTCTCATACAGATCTCAAGCTCATATTGTATAAATTACTTGTGGTTGTTATTAAAAAAAAGACAATCGTAGTTATTTACAATTCTTGGTGCACTCTGTAAAACTAAAAAAAAATGATTAAGATTAAAATTAAAAGCGGTCTATTTCTGTACATCATGGTTATTGTAACTGATAGGTGCCAATGTAAAACTGTCGGATCGATTAGATTCTGGAAAATAAAGGAAAAAGAAAATTGAAACAAAATATAAAGAACGCAAAAAGAAATTCAAAGAAGCGCATAAGCGGCGATTTTGAATTGATCACTGAGTATCAAGTATATACTCCTTGCAGTTTGTTGGAATGCAGCTCAACCTGGAGGACAAAACAATGGATTTCAACTCTCAAGTGGGCAAAAATCTTTTGATTTGCCCTCCAGATGGGGCTACTTTGACGTCACATGCAAGGAATCTATTGACCAAAAATAGTGTCATAATTATGCTTATTAGTCTGAACATTTTGGAGCATGGAACCACGCGCGCTGCTAGTTTCTTATGATGAAGCTTTTTGCACGAGAACTGCGCTGCTCATTTTGCAGTTTTGAGTTAAATAGGTCCTGAGGCTGTCCAAGTTCTACCAGATGTACAATTTTGAAAATGTCAACGTTAACGCCGAACTCGTAACAAAATAGTTTTGAAATTGATTTAAAAAATAATGAATAATTCATGACCATTTTGTCCAATCAGATGATCCTCGCTGGTCACGAGGAAAGCACTCTACACCACATTACATCTCCAGCGCATACAGAATCAGTCCCTCATCTATCCCCCTGTCTGAATTTGATTATTATTATATATATATTATATACTTACTGCGTTTATAACAAGCCAAGAGTATTATGAGAGCTGTTGCGATGATAAACAGTATACCAACAGTTACCCCAAGAATAATGACGATCACCAGGTACTCCTCTGAAAAGAACACAACCATTTTAAAAAACTTTATTGGAGAAAACAGGCGAAAGAGCGGCCGAAATGAATTGTGGACAAAAGTACTCAAGTCTTTAGTCTTTAGTCTTTAAGCGTTTTGAATAATTTTTTATATGACCTAATGGATAATTGTGTGACATCAAACAAATTTAGTCATGTGGAAAGGACTATGTACTCTTGCAGAAAAGGACTACCGTTGGTGTAGTCTCGAGAAAGACTGTTGGCGTAGTCTTGACAAAAACTGTTGGTGTAGTATTGAGAAAGATCGTTGGTGTAGTCTTTAGAAAGACTGTTGGTGTACTCAAAATGTTACCTTCTCTTGTATCCTTTGACTTCAAGGATTCTGCAGTTGGCTTCACTAAAAATAAAAAAATAAAAAAAACAGACAAGAACATGACGTCAGTCTTGTGTTTGCGATCGAACTCGTATTCTCCTAAATCCCCTGAAGAGGCGGCCGGATCCAAGGGGGGGGGGGGGGGGGAGGACATGGGGGTCGGTGCCCTCATTTTGATTTATTTTTTTTATGATTATTTTAATGTTTGATTGATAATAAGTATTTTTTATCATTGCCGGATCCGTCCTTGCCTTTGCGTCCTATTAGCAATATCATTTAAACTGAAGAAGTCTGTATATTGATTAAGGTTTGATTATGGTTCCATGGGTAATTGATTGGTTTGGTTTGACTTTAGTTTGGTCTTCGCCCAGTGTAAGGGAATTCAATATTTTTTTCCTGGGTGTGCCGATTTGCAAGGTTTTGGATTCAAGCTGACTAAGGTCTAGATATTCCGGATCGATCCAAATGGAGGATTCTGCATTCTAAAGGTAGGGATTCTCGACTCCTGATTATGGATTCCACATTAAAAAAAAAAATCAAATCAAATGAATATATATTGAAGAAAAAATATATAAACAAAACAACATTGGATAATTTGTTTAGGTTACATACATGTATTGAATAAAAAAAAAAATTTAAAAGTTGTTTTCAATTTAGTATACCTTTCATTGTTATAATTACTCCCATCGAATAGTTGGGATCAACAGAAAAATTTCCCATCTTTCCTGACGTCACTTCCTCTTGTATTTTATTGATCACGTGATTTACATCTTGCAGTGACGTGGAGTTAATTATGACGTCATAGTCTACTATAACACTGCCACGCCTTGAAAATACAATCAATCAATCAATCAATCAATCAATCAATCAATCGATCAATCAATCAATCAATCAATTAAGCAATTAATCAATCAGCAATTTAATCAATCAAGTAATCTATAAGCCAGTCTAATAAATGTGCATAAACGTACCTCAAATTTGTTACCCTGACCTTCCAAACTTTCTTCTTCTTTGCCATCTAAAAACAAGTAGATAAATTGTGATTTGAGCCTAACAAAGCATGTTTTAGGGGCTGTTTATATGTAGTAAGTCAGACCAGTTTAGTAGGCTGGTTTCTTTTGATTTTATACGCTCTTAGACTTGAACACAATACTAGACTTCAACCAGGTTGGCGCTCTCCATATAAACAGCCACTTAGAGGCTATATTTTACTACAACTACCAGCAGTCTTCGTCAGTTCTCTTTCCTAATCACATTTTTAATCCCTTTGAAGATTACCAAAAAATTGTTGCTAATTGCGCTGCAGACAAAAGTAAGCAAAGCATTCTGGTAGTTGTAGTATATGACGTCATAATGCAAATCGCGTATTCAATGCGTATGTTCAGTTCTGGAACATCCACCGTTTGACTATGCAGGCATTTCAATTCAGGCTTTTTTGTTTTGAACTAAGAGAATATGAGGTAAGAGAGCTTATCTCCCGTATTGGGCTATGAACTAATCAGGGGATCTTTTCATTCTATTTTTAAACCGAAGTTGTTTCGGGAACGGAACGTGATTGGCCAGATTGCAGGAGGCGCGGTCGCATCGTCAAAACACCTCAAGACAAAAGTGCGGAGAGTGTTAACAAGTTTCTAAAAATAGCACGACGAGTAGAGCTCCTAATGTTTTCCGGGGAAAAGCTCTCTTATCTCATACTCATTTGTTAGAACATAATTTAATAAATAAAGACAACACACAGTACAATTTACAATGTATAAGACATTTTGAAAGGGGGGTGCGCTAATAAAAACATACTGATTATCAAACAAAAATTTAGAAGTAACTATCTATAAAAATAGATCAGAATTGATCCGGCCCTGTACAATTACAACAAAGATACGAGTGAATGTAAAGCTTACTTACGTTCTTTTCAAAGTTTTCCTTGAATTTCAAGTAAGTTGATCTCCGTCTGTCCTTGAGGACCTCGTACTTGATGTTGACAATTTTTACACTGAGAGAAACTTTAGCTATATGTCAAAAGAAAGCGTTTTAGAAGTTGCTCCTTCGCATGCTGAAAAGCTCAGTCCATTATCGATGGGAAATCCACAGCTATTTGCTATAGTAAATGGGATTTTTAATACGACATCATTTGGTAAGCAACACCTTGTCCCCGTCCCCGTCCCCCTCCCCCTCTGGACTTTGTAAAGAAGCTCCGCGGAGCTTAAAGAAGAAAATGTGATTATAAAATCAAAATTGATTTACTTACTCAGTGCATTGTAGTCCGTGACAGTATAGTCTGAAATATAATCAATATATATATATATATATCAGTAACAAATACCTAGCTACCATGATATTATGATAATATCCAGGCATCAGTAATTTTGGGGCTCCTGCGCACCGAAGGAAGCAAATGAACAATATTTGGATTAAATCGAGATTCTAGTACAAATACTACCACTTCCAGAATGCTTTGCCGACTTTCTTTTGTGTCGCAATTATTGTAAAATGTTTTTTTAATCTCTCAATGGCATTAGAAATTCGAATAGGAAATAGCATTTGCAAAGATAGCTGAAAGTGGTAGTAACATGACGCCATAATGAAATTGGCCTGTTGAAAGCTGGAGGAGCACACCCTTTGGGAGAGCCCTGGACGGCTCTGCTGAAAGTGGTAGTAACAAGACGCCATAATGAAATTGGCCTTTTGAAAGCCGGAGGAGTACACCCTCTGGGAGAGCCCTGGACGGCTCTGCTGAAAGTGGTATAGTAGCATGACGCCATAATGAAACTGGCCTATTGAAATCTGGAGGAGTACACCCTCTGGAAGAGGCCTGGACGGCTCTGCTTGTTGTACCTTTCAGGACAGGCTTTTAAAAAGTCTCTGAAATATGCAGTAAGTTGTTGTGCGTAGCATCTTTATATATACGAAGTCTATTAGCTAGAAACTAGTAAACATCGTACGTGATTGACAAACAAAGACCCCGGGGGGTACTCCGAGGGTAAATGATCGGGGATGCTCGTCGTATCTTTTAGGGGTAAAAATCGACGATTTGGTATCTTTTAGGGTTTAAAAATATAAAATTTGCCAAATTCTTACTTTTTTGCATCTTTTTGGGGTTGATAAAAACTGAAACTCGTGCTTTTGGTATCTTTTAGGGATGCAAAATTTTCGATGCCACGCACTTTTGAAAAACGTCCGGTATCTTTTAGGGGTATTTTTGAAAAATTACGTCGAGCATCCCCGATCATTTATCCCCGGAGTCCCCCCCCCCCCCCGGGACAAAGACTCCGTAATCCTACCGTTAAAAGTTAAGACTGACAACATGAGCTGTTTTGAACTATAAAGGGCGCCTGGTTTATATTCCTGTGATATCAATCTTGGAACACTGCATTCTAGTATCAGTTTTAAGTTTCTATCATTTTAGAGTAAATACGAACCCTGACTTATTCGGGGCGGATTCCCACCTACCCACCCCTCCCTTACAAACAACTGGTACTTCATCACTTACCAGGGAGAGCCGATGGAGCAAACGCTGTCGAGGATGATGTCAATTCGGACTTCAGCATAGTTGTCGATGGGAGTATTATTGGTGGCACTGATGATGGTAATGATGAAGTTAATGATGGTGATGAGGGTGGTGATGAAGAAGATGATGATGATGATGATGATGAATGTGATGGAAATGATGACGTTGATCGTGATGATGATGAAAACAGTGATGTGAATGGCGGTTTTGATGGTAAAGGTGGTGATGGCGATGGTTTTGAAGTTAGTGATGATGACAATGTTATGATATATGATCTAACTGATAATGATGTTGGTGATAGCCGTGATAATGATGATGAAGATGGCGACGATGATGACAATGATGACGATATTGTTGATAGCTGTGATGGTGATGATGATGGCGATGTTAATGATATTGATGATGGTGATAACAACGATGACGATGATGATGATAACAACGATGACGATAATGATGATAATGATGACGACGATGGTGACGGCGATGATGGAGTTAACTGTGACGAGCTCTCTGCAACAGAATAAACACAAGCATAACATATTTAGGAGAATGCAAAGACATTGTATCATAAGTCCCCAACATCCCATGGAGGGATAAGTACGATAAGATCTGCAATAAGCAAAAATATGTTTCCATTGTCATTACAATACAAGATATACTAAGTAGATATTCACCTGAGCCAGCTACATATGTAGTAGCACTGGACAGCGGTATCGATGACGTCACGTTGCTAGGCAATATAGTATCATTCGGCAAGATGACAACCGACTTGTAACCTTGGTGATCGTGCTGTGTCTTGTAGGGAAAAGGGTAATCGGCAGTAGAATGATATGCATAAACAACTAGCATAGCTCCAAGCTATTAAATATAAAACACAACAAACGACATAGTTTAGTTTCTTAGAATTTCCTTCAACATAGGTGTTTCACACTAAAAATGTGAATCAGTTAACCGCGGAGAATGTAAATTATGCTAACAATGTAAATTCAAATTCAATTCATTAAAGTCCACTTGTAGAAGAAGCACCGGGTAAGCATCGATTTGTGAGTTAACCAATACTTCATTTCGTCTTCTAGGTCATTTTTTGTGTGTGAATGTTTCAGATTTCGAACATATGTGCATTATCTATGTACGCATTTTCTACAGATGTCAATCAATAAATATATTTGGAACCGTCCATCCAGTAGTGGTCGTCGAATCAGTAGGGCAGGGACACCATACACGATAGCTTCCGCCAGTTACTGTCGACACTGCAGATAGGCAGTTTCCTTGCCTACTCTAGTTCGAAAAATGGTGAGTTAAGTCGCGAGTCCTGTGCAATGTGTATGAATTGTGGAAAGACGAGACCACAGTTTTGTTCTTATGTGAGAATAATTGATCTGCTGATCAAGCAGTCCACTCCCCGGCCAGCCAGTCACTTAAGATCATCTATTCACTCCAGGAGGGATCCAAGATTGATTTCTGGAGAGGGTGCACAATTATGAAATAAAATTAATGGTACAAAGAGAATGACAATCGCTGACACCATTTTCAGAGATCCGGCGAGCGTGAGCGATTATATGGCAACCAGGCTTAACAAACAAATTGTTATGCTAATGTGCCAACCATAACCACAATAATTTTTCAGAGGTTCTACTGAAATAACGGCCAATCACTGTCTGGTTGGCACATGAACAACAAAAGCTTACGTCAGCTGAAGTATTGCTATTAACTGCATCATGCAAGAAATTACCTATTGGCAAAAGAATCCCATCATAATACATATGACATCATACCTTCAGATCAATGTCTTTGTCATCTCCTGTAATTCGTTTCCTGTAGAATTCTAGTGTAGTCGTTCCATTTGTTTCTTCCCAATAAGTCATGTTGTAATCTTGGTGTATGTCGCCAAGTGGCTCCATGTAGCCAGTAGTGTGGCGATCCTGATAATAGAACATCAGTCAGTCAGTAAGTAAGTCAGACCGATCGGTCGGTCGGTCAGCTATTCAGTCAGTCAGTGAGTCAGTCAATCAAATGAATGAATAAATCGGTTGATCAAACACATTTTAAATTAATAACGCACGACCACTTGAGAGCCATGTTAGAAAAATGTAAAATCATTAAAAAAAAAAATAATAATAAAATGAATAATAATCACCGTCCATGACGACAGGAAAAAGAAATGGCTACTGCTCGAAGGCACAGTTTGCGGCATGGGAAAAATAGAAAATATAAACACTAACAAAAACACAAAAATACAGAGACTTGAGAAATGGCATCAAAGAAATGAACCCAAAGCTCGAAGTAATACAGGTTAACATAGTTTTAGACTTCCTAGGAAACTATCACAAACAACTGAAAACCAAAGTGCAGAATCACGTCACCTCTAGAAACCTAGATGAACAACTACAAAATTACATCATTGAAAACGAAGCCAAATATATACTGTTAAAGAGCCAAAAGTGGATACTATCCCAAAATGCGGAGATTGTTAAAGTACTTATAGATATTAGAACTATCATAAGAAAGAACAATAGTTTAAGAATAATGTAATGAAAACATGAAGAAGAAAGAACTCTTGAACGAACGCTAACCTAAGGAAGTGATTGTAGAATGAAGAAAGTAAGCACAGCTTAGCCTACGTTAACCGCGAAAAGCTGTAAAATTAACCTAGCACAATTCAAATAAAAATGCCCATACTAATAAATAAAGAGGAAAAAACAAGCAAAGAGATCTTTGCTATATTACATTATCTGTCTTTATGCTCGAATGGATGACGTGCTTTCCAATAGCGGTGTCCTTCCTAAAATTAATGATGATCGCTCCCAATACTTGATATTTAATGCACCATGAAGACTCTTCTAAAAAGTGCACAATATTATCGTGATCATGTGAAAAGATTTTCAAGGACAAGGATTTTTTTTAGGAAACGTTTATCATTACAAGGTGATTATTATAATTGCATTATAATCACTGGCTCTTTATAACCAAAAATTGTCGCATATTTAATTCTTAAGTATAATAATAGTAATAAAGTCTTTATTATATAGATTACACGCACTAAAAGTGTGCAACATAAATACCACTAAATAGTGCTATTTTATGCTAATTCTAGAGTTACCTTTCGTTTAATTAGTGCTAATTTACCACTAAATATAGTGAGAACTATTGCACACTTTTAGTGCGTGCACTCCAACTATTTAATTTTAACACTGCGGTAATTGAAACTTTCTTTACATAGCTGTGATTATTTAAACTGAAGAAAAGCATTAAATTTATTTGCAAGACAATAAGTGAGGAGGGAAATAACATACTGATGAAGAAAACTGAGAAGATGACGAAGGAAAAAAAAACAGAAAAATAAAAATAAAAGACTGCAACTTTAAAAGTAGTTGTAATTTTAAAAACAAACTATTTCATCAAATAAATAATACAAACCGTCAAAATGCCTTGGCCGTTCACTACTTTTCCTATAATTACATCATAATTTTCCATCTCGTATATTTTATGAGCGAAACCAAAGCCAACCCATCCAGTCGCCTTCACTTGAAGACCAACAAACAACACATCTTCGTTGAAATCATAGCGCCAAGAAAACTTGAATCTCTCCTTTGATCCATCCAGAAATGTTGAATTTGTGTAATTCCTGGTTAGCTTCGCAGTTACCAAAATTCGTTGGAAAATGCTTGCACATAGGATAGCTAGAGCAAGGGAATACATGTTTTGTCGAGTGGATTCAGTAATCCCTGACAACACAAGGTGATCAGATCAGTGTTCGCATGACTACTTTGTCGTTAAGATGACAAGTTGGATCGTTATTAATCAAAATGTGATCAGACGAACAGCCAATATCACGAATAGGCCGTTTTATGGTCAATTTAGGTTAAGAAAGGGATAAATCGGATACAAGCCACTTGCTAGAATGGACATTTGGTGGGAAAAGATTCTGAACAAAACAGACAGACGGACAGACGGACAGACAGACAGACAGAACAAAAGTTGAATATTAGTTATTGTATTGAAAAAGTATTTGATGACTTATTTACAAATGAATATTAAATCACTTATCAATTTATAAATCAACGTAGATATTATACAAAGCTTTTAAAATGTAATATACTTCAGGGTCCTGATTACTTAAGCAAAATCTTTCAGAAAAAATGAGAGTCCCGCGCAAATAATGAGAGTGTTGGCTGGTTGAAGAATATTTTTCGAAGACTCATTGTGTTATTCTTAGGTTACCTTTTGGCGGGTTTTGACGCGCGTGCGGCGTTTTCAGCGGTAAAGTGCTCGCGGGCACAGGTTTCAAGTGTCGTTGTTCTAAAGTGGTCAGGACCCTTAAATCATTTTATAGACAGTAATGATAATATACAAACAATAAATCCGCAGGATAATATTTATGCGTAAAGACAGAGGCAAGCTCAATCATCTGATTATCGTGAAAGTTTTACATTTCATTAGAAATGCATACAATGTTTGTTTTGACTTTACAGTCCTTTTGAATGACTTTATTCTTTGTAATTTCGGTGATTATTACACCTTATTGCATCCCATTACACTTTGTCTTAGTCTTTTCACAGTGGTTTTGAGCGGACCTTTTGCTTTTCTGGCGGGTGCACGTACACACTGTGCCCTCACCCTTGGTTACGGCACTGTTGGGAGTATCTCTAGAGACTATTTCCATCAACGTATGAAAGACTTATGGAGCAAGCTTTTTTGATAGGATATTTGCACCAATTTGGAGATTTTACATTTTTTACAATTAATTATTTACAAGAAAGATTTCAATCTACCCTGAGGTCCTTTACGTTATCGACTATTTTTTCTTCAGAGGACTAAGCAACACATCCCCACACAACTTGATGTGGTAGTCGGTTTTACAATGAAAGACAGAATATGTCTCAATTTATTTCAGAATAGCAATTGCTAAAAAGATACCAAGCAGATATTTATTAGCACTGGGCAGCGGTATCGATGACGTCGCGTTCCTAGCCAACATGGTATCATTGATGATAACAGATGGCAAGATGACAACAGACTTGTAACCTTGGTGATCGTGCTTTGTCTGGTACGGAGAAGGATAATCGGCTGTAGAGTGATATGCGTAAACAACTAGCATAGTCCCAAACTATTTATAAACAAAACAAACAACATAGTTTAGTTTCTTAGAATTTCCTTCAACATAAGTGTTTCGCGCTAAAAATGCGAATCAGTTTACCGCGGAAAATGCAAATTATTCTAACACTATATAAGTCAATGTAAATTAAAACTCAATTCAAACTCAATTTAAAAATACCTTTGCAAGGACGTGATTCGCGCCGTCCAAAAGTTTGGACGAATAAATTAAATCACATACCGGCTATTAACCGGTAAAAATTGAGGCTACGAATAAAACGTCCTTGCATGCAAAGGTTTCTTTTGAGAAATCTCTGATAAGCAGGGTATAAGAAAACAAGCCCTCCAAATCATTTCAGGAGGGGGTGTATACCCCCTTTACACCATTGCTGAACCCCCCACTGTACTCGTTCGCTAGCGCTGGCGCTTTCGTTCTTTGATACGTGTAACGAGTAAACCAATTACTGGGTCATTCACGCATTGATTCATCAGACTGAATTACGAAGAATATTAGCAATTTGATACCAGCATCCTCTGTGAATTTTCTTTCATATTCAAATTCTTAATCCCTTTGGAGATTAAAAGAACAATTTGCACTACTCGCACAACAAAAGCAAGCGAGTACAGCATTCTGGTAGTTATAGTTATCAACGTCATCATGAAAATTGCCTAAAATACATATGACGTTATACCAGAAATACGAACAGAATTGGCAAAACAATCCCATAAAAATACATATGACGTTATACCAGAAATACGAACAGAATTGTCAAAACAATCCCATAAAAATAAATATGACGTTATACCAGAAATACGAACAGAATTGTCAAAACAATCCCATAAAAATACATATGACGTTATACCAGAAATACGAACAGAATTGTCAAAACAACCCAATAAAAATACATATGACGTCATACCTTCAGATCAATATCTTTGTCATCTCCTGTAATTCTTTTCCTGTAGAATTCTAGTGTAGTCGTTCCATTTGTTTCTTCCCAAGAAGTCAAATTGTAATCTTGGTGTATGTCGGCAGGCGGTTCCACGTGGCCAATAGTATGGCGATCCTGATAAAAGAACATCAGTCATTTAACTCGGTCAAATGCCCAAGGAGGGGGAGGGGCTCCGATCAGATTAGGACGGGGATGCTCGTCGGAAGTTTTGAAAATGACGTAAAAGGTACCAAACTTCCATCCAAAAGGGCGTGCCAATACATTATTTTTGATTTTGAACATCCGTAAATGCCCTAAAAGGTACCAACAATGAGAGTCTGAAAACCTCTAAGAGACCTTACCACATCTCCTATTTTGATCCCTAAAAGGTACCACGAGCATCCTCTGCCTCCTATATATGGGAGTCACCTCCCGGGGTCACATGTCTGAATGAATGAAACAGGCATCGTTTTCACGAAGCCGCCTATTTTGGTAAACGCATATTTTCTTACCCGTTTAGGCAGGCTTTGTGTAAACGCGATCGAAACAGTCGATATATCAATTCGTTTAATTTAAATTAATTATGCACGATCGCGTGAAAGCCATGTTGAAAAAGTAAAAACCTCCAAAAAAGAAAATAAAAAATTGATTTTTTCCAATAGCGGTGTCTTCCCTGAGGCTTTATAAACGCTCGCAATACTTGATATTCAATACACCGTGAAAGCTCCTCTTTAAAGTGTCAATATCTTCTTGTGAAAATATTTTCTAGAGCAATTATTTTTAGGACTAGGGTATGTATATAAATACATTATTACAATTGCATTAGAATCTTGCTGTTCAATACAAAATTTCGCTGCACTTCTAATTTCAAAGTATAATAATAATTATAACCGTGAACACTTCGCGCTTTTTGAACACTTTTTTAACATGCGTCAATTGTGTCAATCAGGTTTGAAAACGTTTTTATTTTGATAACTCAGTGCATTTGAGTTCAGTCCTACTTTTTTAGAGAATTTGAAGCAGCAGAAAGCTCATTATATAAAAAGGAAAATAAAGACAAGTGTTCATGGTTCGAGTGTCCTCACTGTAGTATAGTTGTGATTGTTTACAGAAAAGCATTATTTGGAAGATAATAAGGAGAGAAAGGAAAGCAACAAAATGCCGATGAAGAAAAAAATATGATAATGATGAAGCAAAACAAAACAGAAAAAGAAACAGAACAGACAGCGACAGAAATTTAAAAGCAGTAGTACTTTTAAAAAACAAACTATTTCATTTGATTACGAAGTTTAGCGATAAAATCCTGCTAGACAACATGTTTTTTAACATGTTTAATATATATAAAATATACAATAAAATGACAAAAGAAAGCGATAAAAACTAATAAAAGACTTTAGCCCGAATAGAGTCACTTTGAATATTTAAATTAGGTTTCAGTTTGTTTATGAATAACATTTCATTTATTTATAAGCAGTCCCATTTAGATGAACATTTCTTTAAAATAATAAAATGTTTTTGGCTTAAAGAAGAAATGTCCCCATGTTTTTCTTTTAGATGCTAGCAATAGATGATGTTTTCAGTTTATGTTCCTCAGTGCGTTGAAATGATACTTGTAATTTTTTTTACACTTTTGCTCATTAATATTCATGTACATAAGCTCAGCAATTTTTATTTTCTTATCACTTGATAATGATATTAGCTAGCATCGAAACGTCGTGTATGTTATATTTTATATTTATTAAACATGTTAAAAAAATGTTGTCTAGCAGGATCGATTTAATTGGTAAACTTCGTAACCAAATTATTTAAGAAACCAGTTTTAATCAAAACTATTTCATCAAATAAATAATACAAACCTCCAAAATGCCTTTGCCGTTTACTACTTTTCCTATAATTACATCATAATTTTCCATCTCGTATATTTTATGAGCAAAACCAAAGCCAACCCATCCAATAGTCTTTACTTGAAGACCAACAAACAACACATCTTCGTTGAAATCATAGCGCCAAGAAAACTTGAATCTCTCCTTTGAACCATCCAGAAATGTTGAATTTGTGTAATAATTCCTGGTTAGCTTCGCAGTTACTGAAATTCGTTGGAAAATGCTTGCGCATACGATAGCTAGAGCAAGGAAATACATGTTTTGTCGAGTGAATTCAGCACAAAGTGATCGCATGTTGATATGACAAGTTGGATAGTTATCAATCAAAATGTGATTAGACGAACCGCCAATATCAAGAATAGGCAATTCCGGTAAAAATAAAGTTAGAGCGGATGCAAGGCACTTTCTAGAAGGCACGTTGGTGGGACAAGGTTGACTGGACAAAACAGACAGACAGATGGATAGATAGACAGACAAATGACTGCGTTCGGTGTGTAGTAATGAAAGAAATGTTAAGAGAAAAATATCATATGCCTTTGGTGGGACATGAGCCGCCAAGGGCATACGATATTTTTCTCTTTTTATTTCTTTCATGGACAGACAAACATGAACAGACAGACAGAACAAAAGTTGTATATTAGTTATTTTATTAAAAAAAGTATTTCATGACTTATTTACAAATGGAAATTAAATCACTTATCAAATTTATAAATTAGCGTGGATATTATACAATGCTTTGAAAATGTAATATACTTGAATCATTTGGTAGATAGGAATGATATCAGGCAAACAATAAATACGCAGAATAATGATTGGCAATTAGTAATATATATATAAGAAAAATAGTGCTAATTAGCACTAAATAGAGTGCAAACACTAAATGTGTGCAACAGTTGTCATTATTAAGTAGTGCATAGCACTAATTAAACAAAAGAAAACAATAACATTAGCATAAAATAGCACTATTTAGTGGTATTTATGTTGCACACTTTTAGTGCGTGCACTCTATTTCACAGGTATAATATTTGTACTCTAAGAATTAGCATTTATTTTTCCTAACGTTTCACGGCTATATTGTTTGCACTAGTCGTTTTCAAAAATCCGCGAAACAAATCGTAATAGCTATAGTTTAATAAGATGTGATAAAGCGTAATAGATTCCTTGCAGTTTGTTGTAATGCAGCTCAATCTGGAGGACAAAACAATGGATTTCAGCTGCAGACAGTAAAAATGGTTTAACTTATCCTCCAAATGGGGCTGCTTTTACTCTATACACCAAAACACAACATAAATTAAAAAGAAGATGTATACAGTATAGCGGTATAAGGTGTAATAACACGCTAAAGTGTATTTTAAGGATTAAAAAAAAACCCACATTAAAACCTGTGAAATACACGTTCACGTGTTGTCGTTTATTGCACACATTTACTACACTTTACTATTGCACTCCAGCTATTACGACTTTTTACACAGATCCAAGAATTACCATCAAATAATTAAAAAAAATGTTACTTCTTTTCGGGAAAAAAAGTAATCCGTTCTTCAATAATTGAAGGAAATGATTTTTCAAAATTTTTGACGAAATATCTAAGATGACTTTTATTATACTTATTTTAAATCCTTTTTTTTCTTTTTACATTGTAAGCATCCAGGCCAAGCTTCTGAACCAGTCAGATTTTAAAATCCCTTCACTTAACCACTGGTGTATTTAGATGGATGTTCTCGCGTGTTAACCAATTACGTACGGTGCTAGTTGATAAAGTTTCTTTCTTTTTTTTCCTTCACATAACCACTGACCAGTGTATATAGTGGACGTGCGTTTTCGCATGTTAACCAATTACGGTGCTAGATGATAAATTCCTCTGTTTTTCGCGTACATTCCAGTGTAAGCACTCGGCCAAGCTTCGGAACCAGTCGGAAATCTGATTATGTGAATTGACGGATGGTACAGGATGGATTGACGTAGTGAGACACACACTATAGAAAGATGGTAAACACACATTCTCCTTTTATTTCATGTTATTCATGTCCTTTACGTTATCGGCTATTTTTTGTACTGTTTTAAACTATATTTACGACAGAGCCCTATTCAAGCGAACCAATGTTGCTTGTAGGTTTGGATGGCGTGGGGGATGGGAGGGCGCGGTTTTCTGTGTCAGCTGGGTTCAGAAGGATCAGTAACACAACCCTACACAAGTTGAGGTAGTAGTGTTCTAGCAATTGCAAGTGAACGTTTGAGAAAAAGCGGAAGGTGGCATTTTGGTTTTCCCCTCTAGAAGAGTACTTGTATTTTTTTTATAATAAAAAAAAAATGAATTTTCGACAGACCTGTCTCCCTTGTTGAGTTCTTGACGATTTCTTCCATCAAAAGACGCCCAAGCAGTCTGTCTGCTATTTTCATTGACAACAATCTGTGAAGAAAGTGATACTTCATGTGAATACACCTGTTTCAAAACCGTTGTCGGAGATAATGTAATTTAGTGCTTATATAGCGCATTTAACCTAATGTCTCAATGCGCTTTACAATGTCTAATAATTATAGTATGTCATCCAGTTTTACAAGCATGAGGTTGATTAGTAGTTAGTATTTATTAGTGTAGGCCTATCACCGAGGATGGTCGTTAACTACGTCCTCAGTCGTTCTTTTACGTCCCCCGTTACTGGTAAAGTGAAAGTGGGGCGAGACGGGACCTCCAGTTTATCGTTCTTATCCGAGAAGACCCGAAGCCTAACAATTATAAATCGAAGAACATTCTCCTCAATTATTTAAAGACCCTGAGTGATGGCCCTGCTGAGGGTTCGTACCCGCAACCTCCCGGTTAACAGCCAACGCTCTCCCAACTGAGCTAACCCGTTAAAAACATATTCTTCTTCAATTTGCCAAATACAACACCAGATGATACTAGGTCGTGATATAGCGTTTTAAATTGGTTAAAAATTGATTTTAGAGGCATATCATTTTGAGAAGTTATTGACATTTTCTTGGCGTACTAGATATTACAATAATTAAATGGCATAACTAAATTTGGGATTTTTTTCTTGTACATGCAGTTGGTTAGACTGTACTTACCTTTACTTCGACACCAGCTGGTAATATGATAGGTCTGAACGATAGGGAATGAGGACAGACTGGCGTGATAAGAATGGCGGGAACGCTTGGGTGTACCATAGACGCACCTGCAGCAACAGCATATGCAGTACTTCCGGTTGGTGTAGATAGAATGACCCCTGTAACGCAATCAAATGTAACGCAATTACATGTAACGCAACAACATGTAACGCAACATATCAATGTAACGCAATCACATGTAACGCAATATGTCAATGTAACGCAATCACCTGTAATGCAATATGTCAATGTAACGTAATCACATGTAACGCAACATATCAATGTAACGCAACATGTCACGCAATATGTGAATATAACGCAATCACATGTAACGCAATACACAATTGTAACGCAATGGATTTTCTCCAATACAAACTGAAGAATAACGTTTTCAAAGCGCTACTGATAGTGCATTCAGTGTGGACGTAAAATCTGAAAGTTTATACCACATCTGATATAATGGCTATATCTCGCTGTAGTGACAAAGTGTTACTCACCGTCCCCCTGTACGGATGTAATATAATGGTCATTGCAATAGATATCTAAGTAACAGAGATACGACGATGGACCTCGATCAACTACGACTTCGTTTAAAATCTGCAACAGAGACAAACGTATCGTTAACATTAATTTATGTCAGTATTTGCAAGACAACGTTATTGATTTGACGATGAAGATTACGAGTAGCATTTTAATAGGTGATAGTTAAACAATAATAATAATAATAATAATAATAATAATAATAATAATAATTTATTTCTTGTTAAGCGCATCCCAATATTTCTCGATGCGCTGTACAATTTATCAAATGTTGTTCATTATTTATTTATTCATTCAACTACTGTTTCACTCATTCATTTATTATCTCATTCATTCCCTCGTTCGTTCATTCAATGATTCATTCATTCTGGCATATGTATACGAAATATGTCATTGTAACGCAACAACATGTAACGCAATATGTAGATGTAACGTAATCACATGTAACGCAGTTCATTTATCTACTCAAAAAAATCATCTATTGTTTCAACCATTGATGATGCTGAGAAGGAGTTTAGGCCTGGGCTACCGGTGCTTTGAGTTACTAATTATATCTTACTGTGCATTGCTGAGCATTTGCAATATCATGGTGATCCTGTTTGGTGACGGTGCATTTTAAACGACTTCTGAGAGTAAGAGCTGAATTACCTAAAGTAATAACAAAACATCAATGAAAGGTAGCATCTTTTATACAAATCTACTATCTTCATTAGGAATTCCTTTTCTGACTTTCGAACGCAAAAGCTCTGGTCTCAGCTGTACGAAGCATGAATAGCGCTATCCACAGGATAAATCCCTATCCAGGTGATAAATTGTAAATAAATCCTATGGAGTGGATAACTTTATCCAGTGGATATTTTTATCCGATGGATAACATTACCCAAGCTTTGTACAATCGGCACCTGTTTGTACAAATGATGTAATGACATCTACCAGGGTCAAAGTGAAAACAGGAAGCCCATCTTGTCAAAAAAAAAAAAGCTTAAAAAAAAAAAAAAAAAAAAAAAAAAAACGCACGCAGACGAGGCGAAATAAAAGGATACTATTCAAATGTTTTACGCAAAAGTCCACAGATGTGTAACTCGTTTCGACTTGTAAGTTGCACGTCTCCATAGCAACATATCACAGACCATGTCATGTTCATCAACAGCCCTGAAGCGTGATGACGTTTAGACCCAGTCTCTACACCATTATATTTTTAAGAATTCTTTCATGTTAAAATTTTGTATTCCCTGAAGAATACAGGAACAATAGTCATAATTAGTGAGAGAAAACGATGCGAAAAGAATTTTGGTCTAGAGACGTGGGTAAAACATCATCAAGCTTCAGTCTTATTGGCAAGGCAAGGTCAGTTAAACCACAGATCAAACAGTTAAACCAACAGCTACAACACCATGAATGCTGTGCCCGTACTAAGTATCCCTTTTACCTTCTAGAACGCGAGTAATATCTTCTCTAAAGTTTTCAAATTTGAACGACGTGAGAAAACCAAGTGATCCTAGATGAAATGCCATAATTGGCGGGCAACTTTCCTAAATTAAGAAATCAAAAAAAAAAAAGTTCATATAAATATAGGTTATTGATTGACTAGATATCTAATACGGCTGTGTATTTTACGCAGTATTTTGGAGAGCCAGGGCCAGCAATGTCATATAAGATGCAAAAATTAGGAAGATGATAGTTTGACTCAGGGGCCTGATCTTATAATCTATCAATAAATCAAAGAAGAAATTCAAAATTATCAGGTGGAGCAAAGAACAACCCTGTGCGCTGATTGGCTGAGTGTGCAAGTCTAATTTAAATAGCTCACTCATCACTCAGAAATCACATCTGATAATATTTAAGATTGGCATTTCTAGTTTAGAATTTCTAATCAACAATGCCATTAACATTCTCTGACTATGAATTTGTGTATATCTAGAATTGGTTGGTACGTGGGCATCATTATATAATGAATATAACAAATTGTTAACACATGCATTTTTGCCCTGAAGATGCGCGATTAGCGCGAAAGCTTGGCTTATAAATAAAACGTGGAAAAAACAACTAATTGACTATATAATTTGCGTATATTATACCTGGAAAAGTGTCGACGCATAAAGTAATGTCCCATCACCTCCAAGGCAAATAATGAAGTCGATTTTGTTCTCTAATTTATCACCTGAAAGACAGTTACCGTTACACCAATATATGCTCAGTACACCAGCTTTGAGTTCTTCTACGCGCAGGCTAAGCCTCAGTTGTAGGTAAATCCACAAACGATTGGTGCATTGCCACGGGATGTACCTCGTACAAAACAAAGTATCACATACTATCGAGCGCATAAGTTTCAAAAGCTGCCAGCTGACTAACAAGGAAAACGGGCTTATTGAATAGGCCACGTTTCGAATTCTTCTGTGCTCAGTTATCAATGCAACAATATATGCTCACTATAGACCAGTTTCGAGTTCTTCATTGCTCAGACTAAGCCTTGATTATAGGTATTAAGTAAAAAAAAGAGTTGAAACAAAACAATTGGTACTTCTATTGTTTGTGGGCGAATGCATATACACAGGATGTACTGAATACTCAGAATACAATATAGAATATATATACCATGCTATTAAGGCTTAGCCTGAGCAAGAAAAACTTAAACTGCTCTATATTTGAACAAAACCTTGTCCCTGATAGATCTAATAATATATTCACTTTTATGTGGACCATTCATGTGCACTAAAATTAAAATCATAGTTTAATGTTATTTCAATAAAAATGAAAATATTTATCTTGTACATTGTATATTCTTCTGAAGAAGATGCAAACCCTCACTTTGTTGTTCAATGTTGTTGTCCTATGTACATGTGTGTTGGTGGGGAGGGGTATGTGTTCTCTGGGGGGGTAGGGCAAAGTTGGTTGCAGTGGTATTTGGAACTATTTCTTACCTTCACCAATGGTAATAAGCTCATTTCTAACAGAAGCAAATGATGCATCATCTGCAATACACGGTTCACTAGATATCACATCTTCTACATAGACTACCATATGCCTCTCCTGCAACAAAACAGGCCAACAGTACATCAAACTATTGCAGTAGTCATACTATCTGATACATTAGCTCATGGAGCAAGGATTGCACAGTTGGTTAGTGCACGATATTCTGTGCCAAAAGCGTTTTTAGTCGTATCGTATATAAGGTACTTAAGCATGACTGTAAAAACTGGTAAAAACAAAATTTAAGAAAGGTCTTGGCTATCCAAATGTCAAATATGTGGCAGTTGTCAAAGATCCCACACTAATGTTCAAATAAAAAAAACATTCTCTAAATAGTTCTATATGAACTCACCAGTGCAAAATGTTGTTGTGCATTAGTTAAAGTCAAAGTAATTCAAAGAATGTTGCCAGCTTTCCAAACATGTGAGAGATGTCAAAGATTGCCTACACTTAAATAGTTAATATTACATATAAGAGAATTCTCTAAATTAATGGTACTTGAACTATGAACTCACCAGCACAAAAGGGCGTAGTAAAATGTTTTTTTATAGCTTGTCTAGAAATAGGATGTATAGTAAGTTATCATTTCTAATATCAACAAATTACCTCAATTAGCCACTGGCAAATTTTTTTAAAGCTTTGGGTTACTTCATCCTCGACAGGCTTTTTAATGATCAACACAGTTTCTGCTGATTTTTGCCACTCAAGAAAGTGTTCTGAAGGATCAACTTGGTACCTAAAAGAAAGTGGATGAATGAATGAATGAATGGATGAATGAATGAATGAATGAATGAATGAATGAATGAATGAATGAATGAATGAATGAATGAATGAATGAATGAAGGAATGAATGAATGAATGCATAATTTGCAGGGACTGACTATTGTGTACACAGGCAAGTCTTTTTTGGTCAAGTTAATGATCAGAAATAATAAAATCAATTCTTACTCAAATACGTCAAATTATTTCAATCACCATAATTAGCCCCCCCCCCCCCCCCCAAAAAAAAAAAAAAAAAAAAAAATCAGAAAGTATTATGGGGCTGTGAAAGTAGGAAATGGAATCAGTCTTTGAAAGGAAAGGAGTAGAATGGCAGGGCTACAAATAAAAGCATCAAGGGACTGCCCATTCAAATTTGCTAGGCCATATCAGATTTTGAAAGGACAAGCTAGTTGACAGGTCATCTTATAAACTTATCTTGTAGGATGTATTGTTTTTTAAAGAAAATATATTATTTTTACAAATTTTGACCTAGCTTTCAAAAAGTGGACAATAATGACACACCAAATATGCATTTGAAGGTCACCTTGACCGCTGTATGTCAGGCTGTTATTTCATTGAAGCCATACATGTGGTAGAAGCTTACTTAGAACCTACCCAATATGCACTCCTGTATCTAATAAGTGACCTTTACAACCAAACTTGGGATCTGGATCTGGTGGATTGAGAAGTGTTTTTCTTCTTTCTGGCCTTTCTTCACTTAGTTCACTGAAATTCAACAAAATAAGAGAAATTATCAATTGCCGTCAAAAAAGTTGCACGATTGTATTAATGAATGAAGAATGCCAAAATAGATAGACGTGAAATGTAAAGGCAATACGCCATGCAGATTTGGTTCATGAAAAATGTAAAATGAGCATATGTATGTGCAGTAGATAAGAATGTCATTTGTGAGTCGTGATAATTGCCCAATAGGCCTACATGGTGAAAGATGGCCAACTGACCTCTTAACCACAAAAAAGGAAAAAAAAAATGTTTGCCAGTATAACTAGCAGCTGTGGACAGCTGTTGTGGACTTTTGGGCCTCGTCAGCAAGGCGCAGCTAGAGCACTGGCATGTACCCACTGTAGAACGATAATTGAAATGTAAAAGGCAATATGCCTTTAGGTTCATGAAAGATGAATAAATGAATGAATTGATAAATGAATGGATGAATGAATGAATGGATGGATGAATGGATGAATGAATGAATGAATGAATGAACCAATCAATCAATCAATCAATCAATCAATCAATCAATCAATCAATGGATGAATGGATGGATGGATGACTGAATTAATGGATGGATGGATTGAATGAGTAAATGAATGAATGGATGGATGGGTGAGAGAATGGATGAATGGATTTATGGATGGATGGATGAATGAATGAATAAATGAAAAAAATGAATGAATGAATACAAGTGGATGAATAAAAGAAGGAATTCAGTGAAAGTAGTATCAATATTGATTAGAAACATTTGATAACACACAGCTGGTACACATTTAGCGTATCAACAATTATAGTCAAACCCTTATCACCTCTAATGAAAAATAAAAAAAAACTACAATAAATGACAAGACTGGATAATGTTTTTACTTTCCATTGCAAATAGCTAAGCAGTCAATCAATTATTTACAATATAAACTTCATGGAAAAGAAATATTTTGATTACCATGAATCCAATGTACTTTTTATCAAAAATAAATACAAATTATACAAAAGTGCTGATATTTTTAAGATGAATTAATAGAATCGTTAACTTCTTGTAAACATTAGTGATAAAATAAGTAGAAATTAATACGTGCAATGGTTAATAATAAATGAGATTTAGATTGAATGAATGAGCTACAGTGTAGACAAATAAGATAATTTGAATATTTACAAAAACAAATGAAAAAAATAAATATAAGAAAAGTTCTATTGTTAATACTTAAAATTACTTCTTTCTAAATCTAACTTTTCAGTGGCAAATTGTTTTGAGCTGAAATATCATATAGGTAAAAATTTAACTGAAATATTTACGATTTAATATTGTGGATTAATTTCTAGTAGTTTCTTAACGACTCACAATAATTTTCGACACTATTGTACAAGAACGTAAAAATTACCATAAGAACAATAAATTTCATCGCTAAAATCCATTAACACATTGAATTGAAGCACAAAAAAAAAATTAAGCTACGTCTTCCTAAACATAATTTATCGTTTATAAACTTTATATTTTATTATTTTTCGACAACTTGCTATATCATATTTGTTGTGAACGCTAATTTCATATCGCTGAAAATCGATCTTGCTTTTAACAAACGAAAAAAATATCACAATCATAAACAAATTCACTACTATCAGATCTTTACAATAAATAGCATTGTACTAGTTAGCATTCTGATATATATATGCGATAATTCTCCAGTTTGACTCAAGAAAGCTAGGCGACGAAAAAAAACTAGAATATCTAATTTGCAAATAATCTTTTTATGCAAGAATACGTAAATTTTAACATTAACAGAAGCATTTGAAAAATACTATTCTAAAGTTATGAAAAAGCTACCTTTTGTATCAATGAATAATTTTCAACATAACACAACAATGCATAACGTACGTGACTTTGAATAAAATTTCACGTTCGATCGAACATTAATACACAGCACACCAGAGTTTATACCAATATATCTATACAGATTTTGAGCAAAAGCTTGTCTCAAATTGACATAACCGTTGACACAGCTTATTAGACAATTTGAAAAAGCTAAGAAGTTGTTAAAATACTGCAAATTTACCTTGTTTTCGATGACTTGTTTGCCTTTTTGGAAACCTTCCATGAATTCGGCCTTGGAGAGGTGCTTGGAAAAACGTCGCCATTGTAAAAGTCGTTCATTTTCTTTAAATGTTCTATTTTCTTCTCATGACAGAGAAATAATCGAGATGTTTAGTGTTGGATTATATCTGTGAAATCTAGCGATTTTTTCGGACGTGTTGAGGGGCTAGAATCACAAATTATTACTGGTATCTCTGCACAACTAATCGGCAGACCAAACTGCTAACTCACGGTTTGAGCCCACAGTCAAAACAAACCGCTGAATTAATTGAGGCTTTGAATGCTTTGGTTTCCTCACAGGTAACCCAATCTCGCCACTTATCTCAAGGGATGTATGGGGATTTTTAGTTAGGTCGAAAATATGTCAATAAAATATCAATAAAGGTACAACAACTCACGTCATGTGTCAGTCTGTTTATTTTTCACCTTCATAAGAACTTCTTGCGAATTTCACTCACGTAAAACTGCTCATGAAAGTGAAAAATAATTAAACTGACACATGAGGTGAGTTGTTGTAGAGTGCACGCACTAAAAGTGTGTGTCGAAGTTTTATGGGTTCTTTTACTTCGTATTATTACTGATCAAACATGTGCTCTCATCGAGCCGTCGATTGTTAGCTTATTTACATATTATATGTAGATTAATGTCCATATATGGGGTGCTATGACATCCCCCTCTTTTTGTTCAATGTGTTCAATGATAATCAGTGTTAATCAATATATGCAAATGTTCAATGTCAACTTATATAGACAGGTTACATGCTTTCTTTTTTATTTACAAACGTAGTCTAATACGAGCTTTGGTTGTGCGACCATATCTGGTAGTGTAGCTTGATGTCTGATTGTTCTGCTCCATTGCTTTACAATTACTTGTGGGTACATCTTGGTCATGAGTATCTTTAGTTGTCTTAGGTCTTTCTTGTACCAATGCTGGTTGTTTACTGGGTGAGTCTTTGGGTTGGTGTCTGTTAAGTACAGGTGCGGTTTGTTGATAGGCTGCCATTTCTGGTTCTTTGAGTTGGCTTAGCCTTGGTCTTAGATGTTCCCTAGTTCTCTGGTAGAGCTTACCGTTAATCTCGACAACGTATGTCCTTGGTTCACTTATAGGGTTTGGTTTTGCTGCAACTTCGCCTTTGTCCCACGTTCGTTTGTGCGTATTGTAGACATATATTGGTTCTTTGACAAGCAAGGGTCTTTTGTCGTATTTACTAGCCTTTGTGTCATAGTATTCTGCTTGTTTCTCTTGGAAGAGTCTGTTGGCTTCCTTGTGGTCATCGTTGTATGGATGGGATGACTGCAGAGCATGGTTGCTGCTTGGGATAAGCATACGGGGCTTACGTCCGTACAAAATCTCGTAAGGTGAAGGTATGGTGCTTGACAGGGGTGTGGTTCTGTACATCCAAAGTGCTGTGTAAGGGCAAGCCTTTTCATCTAGGGCTTTCCTCCACAAAGATTTCCATGTTCCTATGGCTCTTTCCGCAACGCTGTTCGCTTGGTGATGGTAGGGTGAGCTGAATGTTAACTTGATTCCACTGTTTTCACATTTCTCACGAAACTCTTTGCTGATGTACTGCATACCGAAGTCAGCGTGGATGTGTGATGGTAGTCCGTACTCTGACAACACGCGTGCTGGAAGGGGTTGCATATAGTGTTGGCTGTCATGTTAGAGATGAGACGTACAACTGGGAATCTAGAGTAATAGTCAACAATCATTAGATACTTTGAACCATTGAATTCAAAGATATCAGTTCCTAACTTTTCCCAAGGTCTAGATGGAAGATCTGGTAGCAGTATGGGTAGTCTAGCTTGTGCTGGTTGGTACTTGTTACAAGTTTCACATTCCTTTATCATTTGTCTTGTGTCGTTGTTGATTCCTGGCCAGAACACAGCTTCTCTTGCTAGTAAGATGCATTTGGTCTCTCCCTGATGACTGTGGTGGATTGTATCCAATACTTGCTTTCTCAAGACGGATGGTATAAGGATTCTATCTCCCTTGAGGATCAAGCCATCTTCTAGTACAATATCACATCTAAAGTTCCAAAAGTCTAGTATTTCGGGTGGGCATTCCTTTCGGTGGGTAGGCCATCCCTTATAAACAATGTCCTTCAACTTCATCATCTGAGCATCTTGCGTAGTTGCGTATTTGATTCTGTTGATGTCGACCGGGCATGGTTTGTCTGTGATGAAGTGAACTTCACTCTGAGGTTGATTTGTTTGTGTATTTCTGTCAAAGCATACTCTTGACAGCGCATCTGCTACTGGAATTGTCTTGCCTGGTTTGTACGTGACTTGGACTTTGAACTTTAAACATCTTAGCAGTAGTCTTTGCAGCCTTCCTGGGGCTTCTGAAATATTCTTCTTGAAGATCTGTTCAAGGGGCGAATGATCGGTTTCCACGACTGTTGTCCGTCCTAACAAGTAGTACTCGAACTTCTCGAGGCCATAAGTTACAGCTAAGGATTCGCGTTCAATGTTTGAGTACCTCTTTTCAGCATCTGTAAAGTCCTGGATGACATTGCTATGATTCTTTCGTTATTATCTGAATCGATTTGGCGAAGCCATGCTCCTAAACCTTCTTGACTTGCGTCGCATTGAAGGATAGTGACTGTGTTAGGGTCTGGGTCATAATAAGACATTACTGGTACTGAACAAAGTTCCTCTTTTATCTTGTCAATGGCGCTCTGGTGGTGTTGCTCCCATTTAAAGTGTGTGTTCTTCTTAGTCAGTTCTCTTAGAGGTGCTGTCAGCTGTGCTAGCTTTGTTGAGTATCTGTTGAGGTAAGTAATCATTCCGAGTATGGTGAGTAGTTCCTTGACATTATTCGGTGCTTGGATGTTCTTAATTGCCTCTAATTTATTGCTTGATGGTTTGATTCCTTCTGAAGTTAGGGTGTGTCCGTAAAAGTTTACACTTTGTTGTTTGAATTGAAGTTTGTCTGAATTTAGGCTCACATTGTTCTTTCTTGTCGCCTCAAGCATGTTTAGAAATGCTTGATCGTGTTCTTGCTGCGTTGATCCAGCAATGATGATGTCATCTGCGATTCCGGTTACGTTTGGTATGCCTTTGTATACCTCATCTAACTTGCGCTGGAAGACGTCTTGAGACACGTTCACTCCGAAGGGCAAACGTTTGAATCTGTACCTTCCAAATGGGGTGTTGAAGGTACACAACAGACTTGATGCATGGTCTAGTTCCACGTGCCAATAACCTTTACGTGTGTCAGCAATTGAGAAATATTGTTTGCCATGTAGTTGTGGTAATATTTCGTCTATGGTTCTGCTGTAGTAATGTTCACGACGTATGTTCTTGTTCAAGTCTTTGGGGTCTAAACACAGTCTAACTTTCTGTTTACCATCTTCAGTTGTGCTTATGTTACAAACTATAGAGTTGACCCACTCTGTTGGTTCCGTCACTTCTGTGATAATATCATCATTGATCATCTTATCCAGTTCCGCCTTGTAAAGTGGTAAGATATGTACTGGAACTGTGCGTGGTGGATGGATAACTGGCTTAGCGTCGTCAATAAGTTGAATATGATACGTTTCTCCTGGAAAGCGTCCTACTTTATCGAAACAATCTTTGAAATCTTCCTTGACAATTGACTTAGAGAGTTCACCTATCTGTGCAGCTTGTTGCGCTCTTGTTGAGGTTGTGTTTTGTTCATACAGGTGGTCGATGCTTACTGTTATTATGCCAAGGTCCTGGGCTTGTTTACATCCTATCATGGATGGGTTGCCGGGTGCTTCGACTACATTGAACTTGGTCTCGATCGACTTGTTGTGGCAAGACACTTTAAGTGTTGCAACTCCGAGGTTTTGTATCTGCGACCCTCCATATCCTCTCAAGATACTGTCAGACGGTTCTAAGTTGATGGAGATCGGTAGGACCTGAAGATCATCAGTCGTAAGTATGCAAGTGTCGGCTCCAGTGTCAATTTTCATATTGACGTCACATTTATCATTAAGTTTAACACGTTAGTATATTTTGTTCTGGTGACTGTTCACATTATACACTTCGTTTTCGGTTGAAACAGACCCTAGTATTACTGTGATTGGCTCAGTGCGCTGGGATCGGCTGGGGCCACTAACACGAAAGACAATTTAATATCGAAACCGTTTCAACTCGAGTGGAATTTATTGTACTAAATTAACTCCTTTAGTAACTCGGTAAAACATTGTTTTGGATTAAACCATGTGCTGGCCGCCATCTTGTCTTTCCGAATCCGCTGACCAGCTTCGATCGCTGCGACTTCATGCACTTCTCTCAACGTCATTTCCGTTTCCGGTACACTCAGTATCGCTTGAACCTTCTTCCTCGTATGTGTAGGCATTACTATGGAATTCTGTAGTGTCGTCAGCTTGTAGGTGTATATCTTGACCTTCGTAGTTTGGGTCGTCAACGATTTCATGTAGTTGCTTTACTTTTCTTTTCATGCAGACTTTAAAAAAATGTCCTTTCTTTTTGCAAAAATTGCAAGTAGCATGGATAGCTGGACAAGGTGCTTGTTTATCATGTTTTGCGTCACATCGAAAACATCCGTTAGACTTGAATTTGAATTTTCTTGGTTTTGGTTCTGACTGTCGATTTCCATTTTCCCGCCATTTTTGGGATTCCTGTGGTCTTGAGTGCGAGCTTTTACTTCGAATGGAGTGTGTCTCTTTGTTGTCGATTTCACTTTTACTTGTGATGATTTCCATCTGTGCTTTCGTGCTTTCTTCCGTTTTAGCGAGGTCGTAGACTTGTTGAAGTGTTAGTTTATTTCCTAGCGATATGGCATCCTGTCGAACTTTGTTGGATTTGAGGCCAAATACCAAAGTGTCGCGTAATGTCTCGTCTTTGAACTGTTGGTCGTATCCGCTATCGTCAATTAGACTTCTTGCTTTCGTAATAAATTCTTCTAAAGACATATCCTCTTGTTTAAGACTTCGAAGTTGAAATCTTGCTAAAATGTGGTTGCTTTTAGGCCTAGTGTAAGCTTCTAAGTGTTGAAATACTGGATTTAATTTTAACTCGTCGCCATCGTTGGCCCATGTCGCCGTGTTGTATATTTCAAGACCTTTATCGCCGATCCATAACAGCAAAAAACGTACTTTTTTCTGCTCTGCCGACTTCTCTAATGGTCCATCAAATATTAGTTCACACTTTTGTTTGAAAAGCTTGAATCTCTTGTGAATATCGCCTGGGCTAGACCAGTCCATTGTTGGTGGTGTAAATCGGTCTGACATAATTGATCAATGAATTCTTGAACTTGAATGAGTTGAAATTGACTGTTTGTGGAGCACTTGAAGTTGAAATTTGAAGTAAATCGAAGATAATTACCTTGACTTTCTTGTTTCATCCCACTTCTGACACCATGTCGAAGTTTTATGGGTTCTTTTACTTCGTATTATTACTGATCAAACATGTGCTCTCATCGAGCCGTCGATTGTTAGCTTATTTACATTTTATATGTAGATTAATGTCCATATATGGGGTACTATGACAGTGTGCAACAGTTGTAATTATTTAGTAGTAAATAGCACTAATTAAACACAAGAAAACAATAGAATTACCATATAATATCGCTATTTAGTGGTATTTAGTTGCACACTTTTAGTGCGTGCACTCTACCTCTATTGATATTTTATTTTGCCACATGTTTTCGACCTAACTAAAAATCTCCATATATTCCTTGAGATAAGAGGTGAGATTGGGTTACCTGTTGTTTGCTGGGAGAGCCCAGTCATTTGGTGAAGAGTACAAACATGAAATGTGTTCATTATTAGTATATAGCGATACTTCATGTTCATCAACAAACAAATTTTTATGCTGATGTGCCAACCAGAACTAGAACAAGCTCTTAAAATAACGGCCAATCAATGTCTCAGTGGTTGCACATGAATAACTGAAAGAGTCATCAGCCTAGGAAAATAACAAGTTTTTTAATTCCATACATGTTTCGGCCGTGGCCGCCATCATCAGTGGATGTTGATGTTCATTACAAGTAAGATCTAGATTTATAGTAATCGAGCACGTGAGAATATTGTGCATTAGAAAAAAAACAATACCTATTATATAGCTGAATTACACAATAAGAGCCAAGCTTTGTGTGTATAAGTTGTTGACTTAGGATAGGTTGTTACTGTTAAGGAGACAATCCCTTAACATTTCTTATTCTCATTCCATTCCTATTTAGTCAACTGAGATAGATGTGTGCATGCAATTACTGGATGGATGATTAATGCTTTATTCCTTATTATCTAAGGAATGTATTTTACTTAGTGCTTTTATCTTCTTAGTTTGTTTATCCGAATCTGATTGTTATGATTTGGGATATCAGATTGGGTTGCATCCGAATTCCATCACATCTTATTGTGCACACACAGTTGTTTCATAGTTTATAGTGAAATCTACTTTAAGGTTTTACATATTTCCACTTTATGGTTTTGCTTCTTTTATGCAAGTGTTTCTTTTGTATTGTTACATTAGTTCTTATTAGTTTTACGCGTCAAGTGTAGACCTTGTGTGGCTATAGCTACGTCATAACACTTAAATGGCTTTCGAGTATTGTGAACGAGCCAATCATGGTGTAGCTGGGTCATACACGGTGTCACAGTACAAGAATAGCTGTAGCGTGTAATTAGTTCAGAAGTGTGCTGGAGTAACAACGGATTAAACTTCTTATAACCTACCACTTGGCTAGTTCACCCCTTTGTGGAAAACTACATTCTCACATTACCACTGAATATGCATTGCCTCTTTTTAACTGAAAATCAGTTTGAGCGGTGTTAAGGATAGTGAAGCTTTGTTCTGAATTTGCTTTTTGACACTCTGATGAGGCAATGAGGTGTTTAAGGATGTGGGAGTTCTTATCCCCAGAGAGGTGTTCTTTTATGCGTGTTTTGAGATGTCGACGCGTTTCGCCGATATAGCAAACATTACAGTTTGCACATGTAAATTTATAAATAACATGCGACCTCATATCCTTGGGAATTATATCCTTTACGTTGAATAAGCTACCTACTTTACAAGTGGTAAACACAAGCTTAATATCAATGTTCGAACAATATTGCCCCACTAATTTGTTGATTTGTGTAACATTACCCTGGGTACCAGAGGCCGCGAAGGACTGAGAAAAAGAGGAGCCCAGGGTAGTGTAACATTTGAAAACTCACCAATGTAGGGGAGTTTGTAAAACCTAATGTTGTTATTACTATGTTCTTTTTCGAAGTTGGATTCAGGATTCATAACCTTGTTAAAATAATGGTATATAACTTTGTCAATAAACTATTGGGGATAGAAATTTTTCTTAAGTATTTCAACTAGGTTGTTGATATCAACATGAAAACTTGACCATGTATTATTGATCTTGTAGATAAGATCAATCAAAGTGCGTAATAATCCAACTTTATATGAAAGTGGTGAAAAGCTAATGTATTTGGTAAACAGACCCACAAAAGTGTTTTTTTTTTCTGAATATGGATGTTATAGTATGGTCTAAATGCTATTCTACAAGTAAAAACGGAATACTTTAATAAAAGAGTTTCAAATTCCAATCAGAAACAGCTGTTTCAATTTGTTGATAGCCTCTGCTTTTGAGCTTGCTCAGCGACTCAACAAGTACTTCTCTGAAAAGATTCAAGCACTACGAACTGAGCTTGACAGTCAACCAACAAGGGATCTTTCCTTACGAGTAAACGAGCGGATCTCAGAAACATTAATGTCTTCCTTTGAAGTTGTATCTAGTGATGTTGTGATGAAAGCCATAAATAATGCTCCAATACCAACGGACATATTAAAGAAATCTCTTGGTGCACTACTTCCATCCATTACATCTATGGTTAATCAGTCGTTGCTAACGGGTATTTTTCCACAACAGTTCAAACATGCACTTATCACACCATTGATAAAAAAGCCTGATGCTGACCATGAGGTACTCAAGAACAACAGGCCAATAAGCAACTTACCTTTTATAGATAAGAGAATGGAACGAATAGTGTCGACTCAGCTTAATCACCATTTTTTGGTCAACGACCCACTGCCAGGGTGTCTCTTGTCGTGTCAGTAATTGTAGGGCCGCTGTAATATCTGCATAGTGCTCAATGTATCGTGATACGTATTGTGCCATACCGGCCATACCGAGGAAGCTCTTCACTGCACTTGCGTTTTGTGGTGGGCTAGCATTTTTGATGGCTTCATATTAGCATCGATCATAACCCCAAGATATTTAACACTTTTTACTTCTATTAGATTTGTATCATTGATTTGGAGATTGATCTTTGTTCTAATCTTTTTTTGTGATGGGTGGAAAATAACAAAGTTAGTTTTGTCAATATTAATAGTTAATTTGTTTGCACATAACCATTGATTGATGAGAGCTAAATGACTATTAGTATATTGTTCAAGTATATGGAGACTTTTGTTTTTACAAAATCAATTTGCATCATCAGCAAAAAGATGGAAATCAAAAAAAGTAGAGCAGTTTTGGAGGTCATTTATATATAAAAGAAAGAGTAATGGGCCAGGAACTGACCCTTGTGGTACACCATATGTAATGTTACAAAGTTTTGATTTAATACCTCCAAAAGCAACATATTGTTTCCTGTCACCCAAATAAGAGGTAAAGAAATTCCCTTTGATGAAGAAAATTACCTCCATAACGATAGCAGGCTAGCTTCTTGTTTGAATCGTCGTTTCGCTTGTCTTCACCGTTGCGTGACTTTGCTTGTCTGTCACGTGGTCTTGCTCTGTCGACCGTGTGCTTGGCGGGCTTTCGATGGAATTTCTTTGTATCTGTCACTATATTTACTTGAGATTCTGACTTTTCTACTTGAGTTGCTTGTGATTCACTAAGCTCCAAAGCACGACCGTGTTATAAGAGATTTTTTAAGTCGAAGTTTTCACGCAAAGCTCGTCGTCTTAGGGCATTTGAAGTGCATGTAAGGATGAAGTGTTCTGTAATTTCTTTGTCGGCATTAGCGAACTCACATGTTTTGGCGAGTTGTCGTAATTATCTCGTGTGATACGTATCAAGGGATTCTCCTTCCTTCTGTTTAGCTGAGCGAAAGGTATATACTTCGTAGGCAATGTTGACCTGAGGGTTAAAGTATTCGTTAAGCTTCTCAACAGCTTTCTTGTAGTCTTTTTCTTCGCCAGTATCGGCAAGCGTGTCAAAAATGTCGTCAACATTGGGACCTGCATAGTGTAAAAGTAGCGCTCTTTTCTGCTTTCCATCAAGTTTGAGTCCAACGAAAAGCCGTTCAAGTCTCTTGAGCCATTTTTCCCATCGCGGACCGGCATTGCCGTCTAATAAAGCCTGGTTTCCATATAATCACTACGATCGCCACAATCGCGGAAAAAAGTGACGAGCGATCGCAGCGATTATATGGAAACCACTACTTCAGCGATCTGAGCGATCGTGGCGACTGTGGCGATCTCGATCGCTGGGATCGCTCGAATTCTATCTCGGCGATCGTGGCGATTGAGTTCAGCGATCGTGGCGATCGTAGCGATTATATGGAAATTAGGCTTTAATGGACGTCAAACGGAGGACATTCAGGGAGATTCAGAGCCATCCTGGTCGCCAGTTGTCACGTTGCTCGTAAAAGTACATTTAATTAGCTCACAATATGTGCATATGATTTACATTAATTATGATAATTATAGTAACAACATCACATTATATGGTATGAAGTTATTTTTATTTGACGGGTTAACTCACTTCACTCTAACAACAATGGAATTAGAGTTTGTTCTTGTTTGACTAATTTAGTGATCATATCACAAGTTATTGCATAAAGACTATGAAATACACTTAAGCATAATTTATAACACCCTTCGTCTTTTGCCATTTATCAGTATTGCCAATATTTGATTACTACGATTTATTACACATTGTTTTACAGGTTTTTACAATGATATTCCTTATGATGATAACTCGATTCTCGCAGCATTTACTTTCGAAAGAAATCGCTTGTTTCAGTAAATATACATGTGCAAACTGTAATGTTGGCTATATCGGCGAAACGCGTCGACATCTCAAAACACGCATAAAAGAACACCTCTCTGGGGATAAGAACTCCCATATCCTTAAAGACCTCAATGCCTCATCAGAGTGTCAAAAAGCAAATTCAGAACAAAGCTTCACTATCATTAACACCGCTCAAACTGATTTTCAGTTAAAAATAAAAGAGGCAATGCATATTAAGTGGGAACAACCTATCCTAAATCAGCAACTTATACACACAAAGCTTGTTCTTATTGTTTAGTTCAGCTATATAATAGTTATTGTTTTTTTTTCTAATGCACAATATTCTCACGTGCTCGATTACTATGAATTTAGATCTTACTTGTAATAACAAGGCATTATTTTACCTGCGCATGCGCTGAACTGCTGAGCCAAACAATTGTATGGCGGGCTCCTCACAGGAATGACGCGCACAAAGCCTATATTGTCAACATGGCGCTTGTTGTGTAATATTTTTTTTTACTATCGCTTGTTGTTCTTGCCTTCTTTTACAGATGTAAAAAAAACAATGTACAATACAAACGTCTATTTCATTTCTTTAATATTTAATTCATTGACATTAACAAATAAACAACCATGAAATATTTATTCCAGCGATTTGAATCAGAAGTCATTGAATCATTACGCCAGAATGTCGGTGACAGGTCAATTTAAAGCCATGTTTTCGTCTCTTTGCCAAATTTTCCCAGTTGTTCTCACCTAATAACATAAAAGTGTACATAACGTAGATAAGAGAACAAGTTATAACTCAGTGGTTGATGTTCGAGAATTCATGTTATGACACAAAATTAAATATTCATGAACAACAATTTTCAAGGTGAATTTAAACTTCGGACCATTGTAATCTCAGATCACCGATTTTGCAAAGAAATAAGTGGGATTGTAGCACACGAATTGGGAAGATAGAATTTAGAGCTGCAAGGCTATAATATTCTCTTGATTTGAAAATGGAACCTATATTCTGTCTGCCGCTAAAACCACCATCAATAATATTTCACTTGAAAACCCTAATTAGCCAAATTTTGCCAACAATAAGTTTCACATCACAATGATAAGGATGAAATTAGGGTCTCATCAGTAGAAATAACTCAGTGGTTGGTGCCCTCCAATAAGAGAATTTTCCCGTTTGATATAAGCTATAATTACTACAGTGCACAATATCGAGAGATTTCAAACCGAAGCAAAATCCAATTCAGATAATCCGATTTCAAAACACATAATGAAATAAAAACATATTTATCATACACTTACCTAAATTTATTGATTAGAACCATGTCTTTTAGTAAAAGGGATGAAACAACAGCTCTTCTCAGGCAAAAACAAGCAACAAATGGCGAAGATTCTTCGCACATGTTCGCAGAATACTATTATTTTGACTCCGTTTAGCGAGGCATCATCAATCTAATATTGAACGACTGGAACTTAAGCAATAACCTTAAAGTTATTTAAAACTATACTGGACTTTTCTATGCTCCAAAATGTTCTAAAGGTGGAAAAAAATCCATCGGCATACCAAGCAGTTATGAAATCCGACAGCGAACGCTATGAGGATGAGGTGTCTCAAAAGGCAATTTCGCGCATGCGCAGGTAAAATAATGCCTTGTTACTTGTAATGAACATCAACATCCACTGATGATGGCGGTCACGGCCGAAACATGTATGGAATGAAAAAACTTGTTATTTTCCTAAGAATTATTTCAACACTGCTACTTAATAGATCATAAAGAGTCAGCTGAAGTATCGCTATTCCAATCACAAAACGAAAATACAAAACACGCAATAAAATAGCAAAGCACATACAATAAAATGCAATATATTTTTTTAATATAATACACGAACTGTCAGATATGTAGTTTTCACCTTTGTTTGCCTGCGATTGGTTAAAAATATAAGTTAGCCCTTCTCATAAGCCCGTGAGAGGGTAGCCTGTGTACGAATTTTCCCCGCAGGGGTGAAGGGGTGGAAACGGAAAAATCCCTTGCCAATATAGAAAAATCCAGGATCTTGAGAAAATGGTCTCAAAGAAATCAAATTGCTATAGGGGGTGAAAATAGCGCTAACGCAAAAGCGCCATTATTCTTTAATGTACTAACTTGTATGTGGTATGTGGTATTTTCCACTAAAAGTGTATATGCATTTCTCCATTTCTCGTAACATGATAATTATGTGTCATAGATATTGAGTGCGCTACCAAGAAACACAACTGTGACCCGAACGAAAAGTGTGTGAACACTGTGGGATCTTTCAAGTGTACATGTCAACCAGGATTTGAAGGGAATGGGACGCTCTGGGTAGGTAAGCATGCAAATAAACAAACAAACAGACGGACTGACTGACAGACAGGGAGACAGACAGACAGGCAGACAGGCAAGCAGACAGACAGACGCATTGTTTTTGTTCACTAATTATAACTATTGTTTCTGTATTTTCGAAGGAATAAAACAATTTGAATATGAAAAGATTTTGAAAAATGCTAAGCTAGTATAAAGACGAGGATAAACCGTCAACTCACTTGAAGTCTCAGTTCTCACATGAGACTCTCTTGATTGCGATAATACTATGAACAAACAATAGCGAACTAAGAATTCTTGTGGCCTTGTAGACCATTCAGTTTGAAGTATACGTAGTCGATAAACAACAAAAGAAAACAACATGGATTTAGTGTTAACTATTAGTTTGCAAATTTTGAAAAATCGTAGCGCGGTTGTTTTAAACTATTTTTTAATAAACTATATCCTATCTAGTGCCTAGAATAACAAAGATTGCGATATTGTGCTCATTTTCTGTGCAAAATAAATACATTTTGCAAAATTAAGATTAGAACGTGAAACTACGCGTCTTGCTTTCTTTGTTTCTGTGCCAAGACCGCCCGCTTCAACTGTAAAGTGTTTCTTAATCAATACATATTTTCCTACCAAAGTGTGTCTGGGTTTTTGAATTCTTGCTTTCATTATTTTTAAAAAAAATTTGAAGTTTGAGGTTAAATAATTTTCATGATAAAAGTAAATCCAGTGGCATAACTCAAAAAATCAACACACGATCGACAAACCCAGACACTTTAGTAAAAAGTACGTTATATTGAGAGTCACCATGCAAAATTTGGTTGAAATTTACCGAAAATATTTGGCACAAGAGTCTAATGTATCATATGGACAAATATAAAAAATCCGGCTATTTTGAACGAAAAAGTCCGGGACGTATCCTTAAGAATGTTGTCGTTATAAGGATTGTACCTACCATATTTGACATTAGAGTAATTCAGCAAAAAAATCGAGTTTCTTGAGTAAAAGCATACATAACAAGAGACGTCTGTTAAACCTAAAACAGGACCCTTGTGTATTTCACCACAGGAAGCCCGAATTCGACAACAAAAGATCATATGACTGCCGTTTATCTGCTAGCAAATAGTGCTTGAGCATAAGGCCATAGTTAATAGATGGAGATGGTTGAGAAACCAATTGTTATGTCTATGTTTCACTATTGATGTTGAATTACACTGGGTACCAGAGGCCGCGAAGGGCTGAGATAGAGAGGAAGAAGAGAGTAGCCCTTCGCGGCCTCTGGTACCCAGTGTAATGTTGAGTGGGTCCTGAGGGTGCATAATGTTTGACTTATTCCCATCCGAAATTGAAAAATAACTAATTATAAACATTGTCTATGTAGTTTTGGTGCGAAATGTTCAAATATCTGTCGGAAATCTTTAGGACAAGAAGCCAAAAGAAAGATTTCAGTCTCATTCGCTCAGCCATAGCCAGCAAGGCTAAAACAATGCTTAAACAAAAGATTGTGCACTGTCACGCTTGAAAAACTTGTACAAAGACTTATAACAATAGAAATAAAAATATAGAATATAAAAATAAAGTATCGGTGTTAATACACCCCAAGCCTAAGCCTTCCTGGCCGGGATTACGACTACTTGACCAGATACAATTTTGGCGGTTCTGTTATGTCAACTCGGCAACAATTCACGCTCACCGGTAGCTCTATTTGTCAACACGGCAACAGCCCTGACAAAAATTGCAACAAACACTCTTACAACAGCCTTGCTGTCCTGCTTAAATAACAGTAATCCGACTCGCAAAGAGATGCTTTCATTTTTTTCATGGGTCTTCAAATGTGCAGCATAGCATCGTCACACTTTCACACAGTCAGACACACAGCCTTGTACTGGTACGAGACTGTTTATATCTTTTAATGCTAACCATTTTCTTGATTTGTTTTTAAGTGAAATTATACTCAAATTTTGAGATTACGATTTGAAATGTCGATTGCCAGTGTACAATTGTACATGATATAATGTAAATCAATTGAAAAATATAAAATGGGGTTTGCCTGTTTGTTGCTTTAATTGTTAGTTTGAAATGTACACTAGATTGATTTTGACCTTATTTTTGCACTTTGGACCTATTTGAATTACATGATAAACATCAAAAAGGGGGTTGGTCATCCCAGAAAACAAAACAAACAACAACAACAACAGAAAATTAAATTTTCAACCATATTGACCTAAAAACCATCGCCCCTCTCTACCTAATAATATATGAACGGTCCCTAAATGTTAAAAATGGAGTTTAAATGTTTATTCAGTTGTTCACTCAATATTTGCAAATGTATAAAAACAGCTACATGCCAGAACGGAGAGTGACATCTTTAAAAACTACCTGTGACATTTAAAAAAAATCAATGGAGTTTTGAAAAAAAAGAATAATAAATTATGCGAAAACGTTCGAAAATAAATAATGAATTATGAAGACAAAAAATGCTAAGGAATAATGATTTTTTGCGTTAAGCGACTGTGCTCGTTTTTCAGTTCAAATTTAACTGGCTCCAGAGTAACTTTTCGTTGTGCTAGCTTATAGCTGACAAATTTTACAGAGGATAAAGTCACAATGAAGGATTCCCGTTCAGGTAAGATCTTTTTTTTAATTTTCAATAAAAATCATATACAACGGAAGAGAAAATTAAGCGAGACAATGCATAAAGAGAGTGGAAAAAAAAAGAAAATATATTGATATAAAATGAAAATCGACAAGAAAAGAGTAGAAAGTGTTACAGGATAGAAATAAACATAAACTTATCCAATGTTTGGGTACATAGACTTTTATAAAATCATCTTGAGGTAATTCCGTAGAAATAAAACTGCCCGATAATTTTTTTTTTATACTCGTTCTAAAAAACAATTTTGAGAAAAGCATTCAGAAAATACAATAAAAAAGAGAACAGAAATAATAACACAGTAATTTGTCCCTTGAGAGCAAAATGCGTGTTTTGTTTAAATAGCTGCACTTTATTTTATGAAAAACGTATGAACGGATGTATAAAAACTTTGTGATCTTGAAGAAAATGACGAAATACCAACGTGCGCACGAACTGATAACGAAAAAGTCCTAAGCTGAAAGTATTTTGGAAACTTATCAAAATCTAGCCTGATGATCTATGCTCAATTTTAGATATAATTGATATTATACCATAACAAATAATTCTATTAAATAAAAAACATAGGTCACCGTGCTAGTTTGCAAAATATTGTGAAAAATATTGTCATCTTGATGTGAAAAAAAAAGGTTTTCCAAGAGAAGACTGGGTCGAGTTAAAAAATTATCGCGTTTTCTCGCTCGAAAATATCGCAATCAGATTCTTCGGATTTTTTATTCAAAGCACTATTCAAACATAATTTCACTAGATAACATGATAAAAGTTCTAATATCACAACTCTTGAAATGCGCAGTGCAAAACTACGGAATTAACTTAAAACCACCAACTCATTTTGGCTTCAAAAAATGTTTTTTTCCTGAAACCTTTTCCACTAATTAAAAGTTTTTAGTATAATATAGTATAGCTTTTACAAAAATATATTTGGTTTGGCTAGAAAGCTTGATATTTTGTTGAGATGGGCAACGTTTAAAGATATCGGCTTTGTGGGTTATTTTTGGTCAATTGGAAAAAATGAAAAGCATTCATTTTCGTAAATTACTCCAATTTGCAATCTCGGGGGTTGGAGGTGAATAATGAATAATAAATAACGGACCTAAATTTTCTTGGAATAATGAATTATTGCCTAAAATACTTTAGGAATAATGAATGTCGACGAAATGATAAAAAAATAATACATTAAACCTGGTATATTACGTATTTTTATATTTTATTGTTATACATATAAAATAGCACCCGGTTGATTTTTGTTTTTTAGCGTTTAAATTCTGCATGCCCTTCGGTCGGGCTTGTTGTGAAGACAAAAGGCAGATGCAAGGGGGGAGGGGGTGGAAGACATGCTGCTGTCACATTAAAAACAAATAAACAACTTATTGACTTGGGGTCAATTGTTTGCTTCATCGGTACCTTGACATAAGATCTCGTACCCCGGCAAATTCTATTTTTCGAATTCATTTAATTTGGCCAGTGCTGAAAACGAATAAAATGGGAAACTGCAGAGGAGAAAGCTGAAATCATTCCTCGAGGCATAAAAGTCACAAAAGGTACTTCTATTAAGGTTGGTGCCTATTATTGTCATTGCGCATCGAGTACTGCGCATGCTGCTGACGAAGTTTGAAAAACAAACACTTTCAAAGGCCGATCGTTTTGTGTTAAAAAATGTCCAGAAACAAGCTAATTTAGCAATCAATTTATTCACATAAACCTCTTCCTAAAAGAAAAACATTTAATCTTTGCAAAACTGACCTGAAAAATGCACTTTTGTTTAAAAAACAGCTTCAAAAGAGACTGTTATGCTATCAAACTTCCGACAATCTTTCCCCGGGCGGCATCTTGAAAATCTCCCAAAATGCATTGTTACTTCTTCTACTATCTAGGGATGGGTAGGGACTTTTGTGCAATTTTTGCAAATTTTGGTAAAATTTTGTGCTTTTACAACGATTATCTTATTAAATTGCACGGGTTCCCCTACTTTTCATTTATTTGTGTGATAAAGTGATAAAAAATCTTTCATATGGTGAGTTTTTTGAAAATTTAAAATTGAAAGATCATAGAAATATTGGTGATTTCTTTTAGGGTAGCTAGTTTGAAAATGTTAATATTCATGCGTTCAACTGCTCTCGAAAAAATATTTTTTTTAATTTTCTTACCTTTAAAGACATTTATCTACAAGAATATTATGCGTGTTATGATTTAAGAGATATTTCCTTTAGAAATTAATATTATATGACAATTTATGAATTTTTTCCCTTCCAGTTACAATTTGTCTAATTTGTAATATTTGATGACGTATAACTCATTAAAATGCACGGTGACCTCAATTTTTTTCTTTCAATCTATCAAGTGCTGAACTAGTTCTTTACAGATAGAAAGGAATTTCGAGAAAAAAATCACTTTTTAATTAGTCATCACCAGCCTTAATTCACAAATACTGTTCAGTTCATCGATTTCAGTATATTGCTAAATTTTGCCGCCTATTATGATTTATCATTATCATTTTATTATGCCCAGCAGCAAAAAAATAAATAAATAAATAAATAAATAAATAAATAAATAAATAAATAAATAAATAAATAAATAAATAAATAAATAAATAAATAAATAAATAAATAAATAAATAAATAAATAAATAAATAAATAAATAAATAAATAAATAAATAAATAAATAAATAAATAAATAAATAAATAAATAAATAAAAAAAAAGAGGAAAATTGATGAATTAACTACCGATCATGAAGCAAGCCATTGGACTGCTTCAAATTTTGAAAGTCCTTGCAAACCGAGTGTCTTTTGCAGCTATGCATGAACATTTATGTTTTCACTTGCAAGCTCAGTTATAAATCAGCCAGTCTGTATCAGCCGATAAAGATGTAATAGATCGTTTTTGTCATGTCTATTCTTCGTTTGCAACCACGTGATAATTCAGGCAAAATGTTTTATTTCAAATCCTACAGAAAATCTACATTCATATCCTTTGAGAGCATTCAAAACAATGTAATTTTGACAAATTTGAAGCTTCTAGAGCAAATAATTACTGAACTATTGACGATCAAAGATTTGTACTATTTGGTAAAAATGTACGGCGTCGCCACGTTGGATGATGACTTATATAATCCAAAATGGCGAATAGTACTTTAGTGGTCTAAAAATAAGGCAAATTCAGTATTTTAGATCAGTTTTTTTGGATTGTGTACTTGAACTGAATCACCGGGAGTCTATTTGAGACAAAGTCTTATAACAGAGATGAATTTATCGCGATATTTATCCTTCGATTCGAATTATTACGCGATAGCGTTGCGTGACACAATTTAGACCTAAATATCTCGCAAGTGAACAACATTTTTGGACCCATATTCATACAAAGTCTTTTAATAATCGTTAGCTATAACATATAGTGGGAATGTTTCAATTTGATTAAAAATGAATTTTTCATACTTTTGGTGACGTCACATGAAAACGAAGAATTAATTGTTTTATTTTGTCCCTGACTATGATATTGGTATTCAAACAATTAATTTTTATTTCACTTGTTAACTGACTTATATTTGCAAAAACCTATGAAATACACTTATAACACCCTTCCTCTTTGGTATTCTATTGCCAATATTTGAATAGATACGATTTATAACACTTTGTTTCACAGATTCTCGCAGCATTCCACTTTCGACAGAAATCGCTAGTTATATTTCTGTCTAGTACATATTGAAATGGAACTCATTTAGCATACAAATTGCAATTTTTAACTCACTAGATTAAAAAAAACAATTATTTTAGTTATCTTGGGGGAATATCTGCGTGAAATTGCACTTTGGAGCCATTTGACTACATGATTAAAAGGAGTCACTGAAAGCGGTAAGACATCAGATCACGTCATGTTGAATTTAGATTTTTCGATATTTTGAAAAATGTTTCGTTCAAAGCGTTAATGAGGCCTGTACAAATTCGAACATTTTGTTATTTTTTGCTTTATTTCTCTTCGCTGTTGAATTTTAGTGCAAATCTTTTGCTTGACATCGGTAGCCCAATGTATAAGGAGCACATTTAAGCACATTCAAAATATTTGGTATTGACCAAGCTTAGTCAAGAGATACTTTTATGAATGATGCCCATTTTCGAATGTTAGACGCTAAATTGACAAAAGTGGGTATACTTTAAAAAAATTCCCCGCAAAATCCAATACGGTGACCCCATTTTTTTATTTTATATTTTGATGAAAAACTCAAAATGTTTTACCGTAGAAAGTTTTATCAAAATTCTATGGCTAGTTCTATTACTACGGAATTACCTTAAAGAGGATTAGGGGAGCCAGGCAAATATTCAACCATAATGACCTAAAATCCATTGCCCTTCCCTACATAATAAAAAATGAAAGTTCCCTAAATGTTAAAATTAACATATTATATCACAGATAATTTATCTTCAACCCCCGATATTTCTTCGATTTTTTACCACGAAAAAAGCAATATTTTACCTTACTTAGTAAATAGCGATTGATGTTGTTAGACTAAGGCCTACTTACCGTTAAAATGCGAGTCAAAACTAGAATTGGCCCGTTGTCACAACGATATTTGAATGATGTTTGATTTTTACTGAGTACCCTTCTTAAATGCTTGTATCGTCTTGAGGAAGTAATTTATTTTTCTCAAACTTTTACAATTTAACTATTTTCAAGGTGGATGTCTATTCAATAAGAGGTTTGTTTTTCTTAAGTTATGCGTGTAATTTTGTACACTATAAAATTTAACTATAACCGTTGTGAAAAACTACAATATTTAAAAAGTTCAAACAACTTTATTTTTGGCTTATACACTTTGCAATGTTATGACACCTTCTTTTCGTTCTTTAAAAACCTTAGGTGATAGATCATTTAGTATTGCGGCTTCTACATTATGGAACGCTTTGCCTCTCTTTATACGTAAATCTACTACTATATTAGAGTCCAAGAGACTTTTAAAAACACATTTCTTTAAAAAAGCTTATAATTGATAGATAAATTAAAAACACTATTATTTTATTTACTATTAATTATATTTATTCTTATATATATTCATATACATATTACCACGTTTTTTAGATAATTTCAGCATATTTTAATTTGTATATACACTTATTCTAACAATATTTTAGTTTTTAATTTATTTTATTTCCTTCCATTTTTGTTTTTATATAATTTGTAATTAGATGACGCATATGAGCATATACACATGGAATATGCGCAAGTCACACCAACATCCAATATGACAGATAAAAATCAACAAAAGAAATCACCAAAGAATTTCATGAAGGTCAAGAAATCAAACTATGTAATCAACTGTCTTCCCAAGGTCTATTTTTTAGAGCTGTATTGAATAACTCCCTTCCTCAGTTTAATAAAGTCTGGTCACTAGCACAATGTAAACTACCAAAAAACATCTACAACTTTACCATCCGTTACATAAATAACACTCTTCCCACACGTAAAAATTTGGTTAAATGGGGCATCTCTTCATCTTCAGATTGTTCTCTGTGCTTACAACCAGAATCAATTCTTCATGTTGTTGCTGGTTGTAGTTCCTACCTAAATCAGGGTCGGTATACTTGGAGACATAATTCTGTCTTGCAGTTTATCGCAAACTCTTTGTCAGCAATCAAAGACATCATCCTGTATGTTGACCTGCCTTCTTTCAACTCCCCTTCAATTATCACTGGAGATAGTCAACGACCAGACCTCTTGATAACCACTTCAGACAAACATCTATATATACTCGAACTGACCGTTGGACACGAAACTAACTTATAGAGAAAAACTTATTGAGAAAACAAACTAAGTACAAAGAACTATTTTCTTCTAATAACAATGATTTCAAAAATATTAGCTTCATAAATTTGTCAATCAGCGCTTTAGGAATTTTTTCTAAAGAATCTACAACGTTTCTTGACATGCTGGCTGATCTTGGTTTTGACGATAAGACCTCCAAGTATATAATCAAGAGCATTTCAGCTATTTCGATAAGGTCAACATATTATATATTTTGCTGTAGGAACAAGGATTGGCCAAATCCTGAATTACTTAGCTATTAGTTTTTTTTTTTCTTTCTTCTTCTTTTTCCTCAAACTATTTTCTTCATATCGATTCAAGTAGCAAATTGTAAACTGCCTAGGTATAGTGAGGTTTACAGTTGTATGTGCAAAAATATGAAATAAAAGTTCACATTATTATTATTATTATTATTATTATTATTATTATTATTATTATTATTATTATTAATATTATTATTATTATTACACTTTTGAATGCTAACTATTACAGCTGGATAGGGCGGGTATCCGTAGCCTATCAGCCTGACAGGAATTATGTTACAATGAATCAAATATAATGCACTTAGCTTAAAATGAAAAACTATACAGATATCTTTTTCCTTATTGCACATATTTCTCGTTTTTATAAAAATTATATCTCTTTATATATTAATTTAAAATGTCCATAATGTTCATTTGCAATGTATAAAACTAAGAAAGATTATAATGTTCAAATTATATAAGTGTTCATAAAATGCAGTTCTGGATGATTAGAATGTTTTTAAAATGTGACCAACTTAAATGTTCTTGCAATGTTCAATGTACCATTCAGTACAGCTTTCTGCATTCCCCCTAATACATTTTTGTATCTTACTCCAAAGATCTTCTTCATCTCAGCTTCCAACTCTTTAGACCATCCTCCAAGAACGTCTATAATAATGTTCACTTGTGAGATCTTGTATCCTGGGTGTTTTCTCGTCAGCTCTAGCCTAAGTGCTCCGTATTTCTCGGTCTTTTCCTTGTCTTTCTTGTCTCTGTTCTTTATCCATGGGCAACTCATTTCTGCCATGAGTACTTCTTTGTTCTTGTGGTTGATGAACCGTGCGTCCACTCGGCTAGCTCTTACAAACGTGTGCTCCGCCAGCATAGACAGGTACGTCCCAATAGGCTTCAGCGTCTGTTGACTGGTAAAGTGGTTTGGGTTTAACATCTGAGAACCATGGAGGTGTACTATCAGCTAATTTGAGATCTGTTAACATCTCAAAGAAAAACACCTTCATAGCCGCGTTGTGCCTATCCAAGTACTTGGACTGTGCTAAAGATGGACATCCAGCCAGAACATGTGCCAGGCATTCCGAGCTCTCTCCACACATTCTACAGTCGACATTGTTCTTATCAGTCGATCCAGTCTTGTAGGCTGTGTAGACCTTAGTTGGGGTGAGCTGTTCGTACAATTCCATAATACCTGCTATACAGTGAGTGGGGGCACATGTCCACTTCGTCAGCAACGCAAAGCAGCTTTCTTGGTTTAGTTGTTCGTCTATCCATCTTTCTTTCAATATACTCCCTTGCCAAAGTTGGTTCTTGATCTTTTCCACGAGTTTGTTATTATTGGATTTCTTCAGATGTTTTTTAATATGTTGGCCCTTGATCTTTAACTCCTGTTCTTCTACTGGGCTACATGACGGTTCAGGGCTACTCAGGTTCAAATCTGTTCCCAGTTCTTGGGCGAACTTCTTTGCGTCACTAACCAGAGAGGAGTATCCCTTGTCCCTAGCTCTTTCTTCAGACTGTCTAACGGTCTTCATCATAGGGTCTGGGTTCTGGTAAAGCTTAACAGCTGTCTTGATCTTGATTAACTTGTATTCTTGCTCGATTGATCTTAGTCCTCGTCCTCCTTTCTCTCTGGGTAGATATAGTACCGCCGTAGAGCTGAGTGGATGTCGTCCTCCGTTCTCGCTGATTATCTTTCTTGTTTTTCTGTCGATGGTACGTAGCTCAGTCACTGGCCAATGCTGGGTCCACATAGGGTAGGTTAGTACTGGAAGTGCAAACTGGTTTGTAGCCTGGACTCTGTTGTAGTCTGATAAAGGGCTTGTCCAAATCACAGATAATCTTTTCAAGTACACATCTGCTGCGTCTGTAAGTGCTTGCTTATCATCTTGCAACACAGACTCCTCAATCCCTAAGAACTTGTAGTTGGACCCCAGCTCAAGGTTCTTTACTGAAGTCGCTTCGTTCAACTTCAGGTCTTTTGCGTCTTTTGCGTCTTTGACTTGTTTCCCTCTGCGCACATGAGTTACGTTACATTTCTTCGGATTCCACTGAAGCCCCATATCTTGCATAGCGTTGCACGTGGTCCTGAGTACACAGTTGAGTTTACTTTCAGACGCGGCGAACACTTTCAGATCGTCAATGTAGAGTAAATGAGTTACTCTAGTTGATAATGGCTTGGACAGCTTGTATCCCTCTGTAGCACTTAGTAGCCAAGCCACAGGGTTAAGGCATAGAGTAAAAAGGCGTGGACACAGGGCGTCGCCTTGAGGTAGTCCACTGTAGAATCGTATGGTGGTAGATGTCTCATTTCCTTGCTTTGTGGTCGCTACAATCTTAGTATTCCAACTTGCACTGAGATGTTTGATTACATTGCCTATCCATGCGGGAACCCTGTGTACATCCATAATCTCATATCAAACTTATTCCCCATATTGTGGAATATTTGCTCAAACTATCAATATCAATTCTGTCGAAGCTTATTTGGACATTAGTTATAACACAAAAAGTTATTATAAGTAAGTTATAGATGTTACTTGTTGATACTGCATGTAAACATTGGAATTTTGCGATTTGACTGCGAAGAATCGCCATTGCCGGCTACAAAGTCCTCTGCTATTGCCTACACCGACACAAGAAAGACGGTTATAAATACGGCAAAGAACTCCATCTTCACTTGCTATTTGCCCCATCGAATTTTGTCGAAAAATAGACAATTTATATGTCAAAATACAGGAAATTTTATGTAGAATTCGATTTTTGCGGTAAAAATGGCCTGAGCATGCGTATTAGGGCGTAAGGTGACGTTTTCGTAACGCAACTGGGTCACAGAGGTCAATTTCTTTTGTAAAAGCACTAAAAGTTCTCTGTTTGCAAATCTAAATTGCCCCACGAAAAGTTTGCTGTAATGGCTTGAAAACTATACAATATGACAGCTATAATAGTGTAATATTTGATCACCGTGGTAAAAATGTTGTTATTTCAAAGGGTTTTGAGTAAAACGGCAATATGCTGAAAATTTTATGGAATTTATACGGTGTTTATATGGAGTCTGAAGTGGAGCGTGACACTCGTGACTTCAAAGGGGCTTTTGCGACAATAAGTTTGATATGTATCAGCCAGTTATGGTCAACAGAGTCATACGCTTTACGTACATCAACCCAAGCCATGCTTAGATTGCGTTTACCACGATGACAGTCCTGAGTAACCATCTTGTCAATCATAAGGTTGTCAGTAGTTCCGCTACAGCCATACTTTGCTCCCCTTTGTTCACTTTGCATCAAGTCGTTCTCATCCAGATGTTTATCTAACGGAACTTGGAGACATGATGTGTACCACTTATAGATGTTATTGAGACAGGTGATGGGTCTTTGGTTTTCACTTGAAAGAACTCCTGGCTTCGGTATTAGACGTGTTCTACCTTCTGAAAACCATAATGGCCACGGGTTTTGTTCCTTGGATATAGCTTTAAATGTACAAGTGATGCCATCATGTAGTGAGCTAGCACGCTTCCACCAGAAATTAACCAATCTGTCAGGGCCAGGCGCACTAAAGTTTCTTTTCTTTAGTACAATCTTAGTGGCTTGTGGGGTTTCTAGATTCCAATGTTGTTCTGCAGTAGTTGATACTTTGTCAGCAATGACTTGCTTCATCTCCTGAAGCCATCCAGTTTTCTCGTTACCAGCTCCTCTCTTCTCCCACAGTTCTTTCCAAAATCTGCTAACTTCCTCAATGTTCTCGAAGGTGTTAGTATTATTGCTAGTAGTGTTGTTGAGTCGTTGATAAGTTGGTCGATCCTCCTTCCCCGTTACCATCTCTGTAAACTTTGCATATACCTGCCTCGCATCTTGTACAAATTGGCTATTCAATGATCTTGCTTCCTGTTGTTTCTTTTCCCTGTTGTATTTAGTCTTTAATTTCCTTAGTTGTGATTTCTTCTTCTCCATGTAATTAACAAGTTCAGCCGATGTAATTGCTTTGCATTCTTGTAACAGAAGTGCTCTGTTTCTCTTTCCTTTCTTAGTAAGCTTTCTCTACTCTCTAAGCCTTTATAGCTCTGACTTAGCTATAGATAGTCTCTTTCTAATATCATTTGCTTTGTTTTGAAAATCCTTCTTTTTCCTGTCGATTCTGGGTTTCTTCGTTTCGCCTTGTGCAGTAGGTTTTTTCCATCCTTTCAAAAGTAGAAAAGCGACAACTGTTGCATATAGAACACAATTAACCATCCATAAATACCCAAATGGATCCTCAACCGGCGATATGTTTTGACGAATTATTAGTTCTTCCACAGTATTGTTGATAATAAGAATGTCATTCTTTGTTGGTCTTTCCTTTTGTTCTAGTGTCGATATCACGGTTTGAATAATCGCCTGGTTGACCATACATTATCCTAAACAAATTCGATGATTCTTCTGTAAGCGCACGTGCCTCCTCGGTTTGGTGGTTTTGAATAGTTGTTGCTTGGCGAATATGCAAATCTGTCCCTAAATCTTCCTGATTAGCATTTTCTTCGTTCGAAATATCCTCAGATTTTATGATATTTCCATCGATATTTCGTACACTTTCGCTCCTTTGCCGTTTCCCCACTTTATCTTGAATTTTGCTTGCTACATCTCCCAATGTTTTCTCTAAACGAGCGGCTTGATTTCGCAGATTATTGCGAGGTATTGCTAGATGTTGATAACCTTGTTGATCCCAAAGCTCCTTCATAATCTCCATGTAGCCTTTCTTACGAGTACCATCCCGTGATTCGGGTGCATTAGCTTTTACCATCTCTTGAGCTTTTCGTTTACATTCGAGCAGTGTAGAATTCATTTCCTCTGTCCACTTGAGTCTTTTATTGTTCTGAGGTTGAAGTTGATCACTATCATCCATCTTTTGTTGTAGATATCAATTGTGAAATAATAATTGTAAAGAAAGGTAAAATTAAAATTCTGGTTTCCTGCGCTCAGAGACACCAAATACCTCCCCTGTTCGGTTTGATAACTTCCAAAGCATATAAATACTTGTTCGAATGTATGATGGTGCTCCTAGTTTGGCTTGCTTTTGTGTTAAACAAGATTTATAACGGAGCCGTTAGAATCCGTCTTCACTACTCGCCGCCATTATTATTATTCATTATTATTATTATTATTATTATTATTATTATTATTATTATTATTATTATTATTATTATTATTATTATTATTATTATTATTATTATTATTATTATTATTATTATTATTATTATTATTATTATTATTTTTATTGACACACAGTAAAATACATTTTTACATGATTTTCTGGTAACATCCCCAGTCAAGCTTTGACCTAAAGCCTCAGACTTACAATCTACAAAGTTTTTTTTTTAGCCTATCCCCTATGTTTTCATTTACACAATTTTTGTTCTTTTTACGAAATGTTTACATTTCAATCTTTTAGTTCAAGAACTTTCCTTAGTATTCTTGCAGTCCCAAGCAACGTAGCTTTCTGTAACAGCGCAACTTTTACTTTCAAACCTAGCTTTTCAAGATATTTCTTGAGGTTTGTAGACACAATTCCCAACGCTCCAATCACAATAGGGACCACTATCACCTTGTCAACCTTCCAAACTCTTGAAATTTCTCTTTTTAGATCTTGGTATTTAGTTATCTTTTCCAATTCTTTTTCTTTAACACGAGCATCTGCTGGACATGCTATATCAATAACATAGCATTGTTTTTCCTTGTAATTTAACAACACGATGTCAGGTCTACGATGTTTTATTTCTTTATCAGTTTGGATATTAAAGTCCCATAATAGTTTCACCTCTTCTGTCTCTATGACGCTTTCAGGACTATGCTCGTACCATTTGTCAGCGTTTGGTATACCATTCATGTGCGATAGCTCCCAATGAATCACTCGTGCTACGTTATCGTGACGTTTTTTGTAGTCGTTCTGTGCTAGCTTCGAACATTCACTTATTATTATTATTATTATTATCTAGATTTATTTTTCCTTTCATCATTTTACAACAATATAGAACCATGTTCATCCCTTGAGCATAAGGCATCTATATTTACATTTTGTGATTTGATATTATTTATATGATAATGTCCTCCTTAGTATATGGGCTGTACCAAGAAGTACTATCTTTTGCAACTCAATAACTTTGATGTTTCCTGGTATTCTATTAATAAAGGTATCTAATCCCTTCTTTATTAGTCCAAGGGCGCCTATAATCACAGGTACAGTTGTAGCTTTCAGGCCCCACATTCTTTCTATTTCAATTTCCAGGTCTTTATATTTAGATAGTTTTTCCATAGTTTTAATAGAGATGTTTCTTTCTGTGGGTACAGACATGTCTATCAATAAACATGTTTTGTTTACTTTGTCCTTAACTACAATATCTGGGCGGTTTGCTGTGATCTCTCTGTCAGTTTGTATCGGCATATCCCATAGGATTGTTACTTGATCGTTCTCAGTGACTGTCGTTGGTTCGTGTTTGTAGTATCTTTCTGTAACGTCTATGTCATAATATTTACAAAGTTTCCAATGAATATACATCGCTGCTTTGTTATGTCTATGTATATATTCTGTTTTAGCAAGTTCTGGACATCCCGATACAACATGATCGATTGTTTCTTGGTGTTGACTGCAGATTCTGCACATCGGGTTACAGCCATCTTTAAGAATCTTGTTTCTGTAGTAGTTTGTTTTGATACACTGGTCTTGAGCGGCAATGATGAATCCTTCTGTTTCAGATTTCAGGCCAGATGTTTTTAGCCATTTGTTAGTTTGTGTTTGATCCACATCGTTGTCATTAAGGCGTCGCGGGTATTTTCCATGTAGCGGTTTTTCCTCCCAGTTGTTCTTTAGTTGTTCTTGAGCTTGTTGTTTCGCTTTCACTTTTGTTCTTCGAGCATAATTGGTAGATGGTTCGTTTGCTGAAGTTTTCTCTACGACTGGTAGATTAAGCTCTCTTCGAAACTTCTTTGCCTCGCGGTGTACAGAAAACAATTTCTTTGTCTTGTCATGCTCTTTAGCTATTTGAAGTAGATGATCTTCTTTGTCATTGAGGTAAGTACCAAGGCCAATCGTAGTGGTCTTGTAAGAAGTTTCAATTTGAATGAGACCTCTACCGCCTGTTGTTCTTGGCAAGTATAGTCTATCCACATCGGCCTTCGGGTGGTGCATTTTATTCATCGTTAACAACTTTCTTGTTTTTCTGTCTAAGCACTTGAGTTCTTCCATTTTCCAGTTGATAATGTTATAGCTGTATGTTACGACTGGAACAGCCAGTGTGTTTATAGCATCAATCTTGTTGGTAGCGTTCAGTTCTGATTTTAAAACTAAACGTATCCTGCGGTAATATTCTTTACGAATTTTTTCTTTCATCATGGCATGTTGTATACCATTTCCTTCGTTCACACCAAGGTACTTATACGTTTCTTCTTGGTCCAGATCTTGAATAGTGGTTGTTACATCAAGTTCGATGTTTTCGGCACGTGTTAATTTTCCTTTCTTGAATGTTGCTTTTGCACACTTGTCTAGGCCGAACTCCATTCCGATGTCATCACTGTATCCTTTAACTATGGTAAGTAAACCTGTTTGCTCGTCGTTTGTCTTTGTGTAGGTCTTTAGATCATCCATATAGAACAGGTGATTGATGACTTTATTACCTGTTCTATATCCGTATCCACTCTCATTCATTAAATATGATAATGGTGCGAGGGCGATACAGAAAAGCAGAGGCGACAATGAATCGCCTTGGAAGATACCACTGTTGATATTGATGTTACGTGATGTTATTGTTCCTTTTACATGATTAAGTATAAGTGTTGTATTCCACTTTGTCATGTTGGTCGTGATGAATGCTATCATGGTTGGAGATACATGATACATTTGTAAGCATTTCAATATCCAGGTATGAGGAACAGAGTCAAAGGCTTTCTTGTAGTCTATCCACGCTGTGGTGATGTTTTTCTTCTTAGCTTTGACTTCTTCCATTATGGCTTTGTTGATAAGTAGTTGGTCTTTGCACCCATAACTGCCTTTTCTGCATCCCTTTTGCTCAGCTGGTAGTAGGTTATTGTTGATGAAGTGCGCATAAGTCCGAGATGTTAGTATCGATGTTAAGATCTTGTACATCGTCGGTAGGCATGTGATTGGTCGATAATTCTTTGGATTGGCAGTTTCTTCGTTTTTTGGTAAGAGGAAGGTCGTACCAGATGTTAGCCACTTCGGACATACGTCAGGATTTATAATACAATCATTATAAGCATTTGTCAAATCTTTATGTAAGGCTGTTAGATGTTTCAACCAGAAATTTGCAATACCATCTTTCCCTGGTGTTTTCCAGTTACTAGATTGTTTGATGGCTGTCACTGTTTCTTCCAGCGATATTTCTGGCCAGTCTTGCTCAGGTGTTAGTTGATTTGCTTGTTCTATTTGTTTTATCCATTCAGTGTTCTCGTTGTGACTTTTCTTTCTCTCCCATATATTGGACCAAAAAATTTCAACATCTTCTTTTTCAGGTGGTGTTTGAACTTCTATCTTCTTTTTCCCGAGATCTCGGTAAAACTTTTTAGTGTTTTCTTTGTAGAGCTTGTTATGGTGGTAGAACTTCCGTTTTTTGTCAAGTCGACGAATCCGCTGTGATTTAGCTTGCAGTTGTTGTTTCAGACATTCTATAGCAATTTGTATATCGTCTTTGTTCTTGATGTTATGCTTTTTGAAGATAGATTTTCTTTTCTTCTCATTTACGTTGTCTGTATTCTTGCTTATTTCACAAAGAATGGATAATTCCCTGCGTATGTTGCGAATATCATTTTCAATTCGCTTTCTCCATTTAGGGATCGTTGGCTTATTTTTAGCAGCTTTCTTTCGTCTTGTCTTTATGCCAAGAGAATCGATAATTGATGAGGCACTAGCATAGCATAACTCATTGACTTCAGTAATAGTTAGATTATTTTCAAGATTCTGTTTGATCTTTTGAAGAGCTTTGTTTGCTAATTCTATTACTGCTTTGGTGTTCTTGTTATTGTTTACTTTAGATAACTCAGGTCGCTCATCAATCGCTGTCTCTTTTACAATCTCCCATTTCCTCATGATGTTGGTTATCATTTCTTCCACCTCTTGGTCTTGCTCATCGATGTTTTCTTCGTCGTCCTTGATTTGCTCTTGTTCAGCTGGCTGATCCTCGGGATTATCCACTGTTATAACTTCATCTTGTTCATTAGCGTCATTACGGTCTGAATGAGAGTTACGAACTGTTTCATTTTGATCTTTCGTTATATTGTTTTTAATAGCTTGCAATTCAATGTCCGTCAGTCGCTTGTTTTTGATAATGTCACGTCTTGTATTTGCAAGTTTATTAGCATCCATATTAGGTCTTGATAGAGGATTATTTTCGCGCCAGATGTCATAAGCGGCTTTTGTTATTGATGTTGTTGGATGGTTTAGAGCTGTATAGTAAGCTTCAATCACTTTTTTATACTCTTCCCTTGTCCATTTATTACGAGTTTGAATTAGTCTTTGTTGTTGTGCTTGATCAGGGCCTCTTTGAGGAATGTCCTCGGCGTGGTTGTCCTTGTTAGCATTTTGGGCAGAGTTTGTTCCAGAAGATGACTTTTCGAACACAGCCTGGTCCCTCGCTGTTGAACGCGCTCCTTTTTTATCCGGTTGACGAGCGATACGGGTCATTTTTTCTTTATACATTCAGTTATTTATTATTCTTCATGCACGAGCAATTTCAATCACATTTGTTGCTCGCGCGGCCCTGACACATCGGGCGTGCGCGTGCACGTTCTGTTTAACGGTAATGTGCGCGCTGGCTCCAGATAAAATGGTTGCGAATCAAACGAGAAATCTAGCTAACGGTCAAAATAATAATAATAATAATTACAATAAAATGTTTTGATTTTATAATTAAGTTAATGTTATTAGAAGAAATAAGAGAGAATGTAGATCTGTTTGAAACTAACGTGTGTTAAATAAGAACACAAATAAGATCTACGTTAAAATTATATTAAAATTGCAAACAAAGCCGATGATATTGGAAAGTGTTTTGAGAACTACTCTCTTTTTTTAGTCGAAGAAAAAAAGAAAATATAAGATAGAAAATTGATATGAGATGCAATACTATCCTAGAATATATAATATTTCAGAACAAGTCCTTATTTAAATGAACTTGATTTGAGATAAACAAATCAATTAAGAAAAAGCAATCTAACAATGTTAAACTAGCTATTTCCTCGCGACTATGAATGACACGATAGTCTTGAAAAACTTATTTGAAATAAAAGGACTAATCAATTTAAATTGATAACAAACTAAAACTAACCTTTAAAATCAACTTTAGGATGCTAGATCCTTAAGATTTGTCCAAATAGCTATTAAAATTTCAGTAAAAAACGGAGCTCAGAGCGACATAACCTTGACAGCCGGTTGCACGCGCGTGATATTATTATTAATATTATTATTATTATTATTATTATTATTATTATTATTATTATTATTATTATTATTATTATTATTTTAATTGATTTCAACTCAAGTAAGATTTTACAATTTCACCGGGTTTAAACTATAAACCTTGGGTATAATCTGGCTAATTACAGTGATAATGTTTTTCTTAAAATACGAGCTGTTCCTAACAATGCTACTTTTTGGCATAGTTCTATTCTTAATGTCTCTGATATCTTGCTCACATTCTTTATCATTCCTTTTCTGATTAGACCAAGTGCTCCAATTACTATGGGTATGTTAATTACTTGCATGTCCCACATTCTAGTTAGTTCAATTTCTAGGTCCTTATATTTAGATCTTTTTTCAAGTTCTTTCACTCCTACGTTGTTGTCATTTGGTATTGCTATGTCTATTAAGTAGCATGTTTTTTCAACCTTATCTTTAATAATGATGTCAGGTCTGTTCGCAGCAATCTCTCTGTCTGTGTGTATAGACATGTCCCACAGTATTGTTGTACTGCTACTGTCCATTACCCTCTGTGGAGTGTGATCATACCAATTCGTAGTAACTTCGAAATTATTTTTCTTACAGATGGTCCAATGGATGTAACTTGCTAGTTTGTTATGCCTTTCAAGATACTCTTGTTTCGCCAGCGCAGGACAACTTGAAATGATGTGGTCAATAGATTCATTATGCTGGTTACAAAGTCTACATTTTGGGTCTGTTCCATCCTTGATTATTTGACTATGGTAGAGTCTTGTTGTTAGACTTTGGTCTTGTGCTGCAATAATGAAGCCTTCCGTCTCTCCCTTCAGTTGACTACTTCTCAGCCAGTTGTTCGTGCTTTCGATGTCTGTGTCAGCTTTTTCTAGTCTTTGGATATATTGGCCATGCATTGGTTTGTCTCTCCATTTCTGTTGCATCTCTTCATGATATCGCTTTTTCACTTGATTTTTGAATTTTCTCACATTTTCTGTTACTGTACAATCATTACACCTTCCTTCCGTTACCGTTATGCCTTTGCTGTATTTCTTTGCTTCTTTCACAATGGATGACGTTTTCTTTGCGTTTTCGTGTTGGTATACTATTTTGATGTAGCTGTCGTCTTTTTCATTCAAATACTTGTCTAGTCCCACTGTTGAAAGTTTGTATGTCATTTCAAGCTGCAGCAGTCCCCTTCCACCTTCTTTCCTGGGTATATATAGGCGCTCAACATCTGCTCTGGGATGGTGCATGTTATATATAGTAAGCATTTTCCTGGTTTTACGATCCATTCTTCTAAGGTCATTCAACGTCCAGTTTATAATATTAAAACTGTAGCTAACTACAGGAACCGCTAAGCTGTTAATTGCAGTGATCCTGTTGATTGAGTTAAGCTCGCTTTTGAGAATCATTCGTATTCTTCTGTAGTACTCTTTGCGGACGTCTTCTTTCATTTGTGCATGTTGTATTCCATTCTTCTCTTTCACACCAAGGTATTTATAGAACCCTTCTTGGTTTAGATCTTTGATGGTTATATCCTCGTTGAGTTTGATGTTATTCGAACTGATTAATTTTCCTTTGACAAATGTTGCCTTAGCACATTTGTCTAAGCCAAAGTCCATTGTAATATCTTGACTGTATTGTTTTACGGTGTGTAGAAGTGTTTCTAGTTGGTTGTTGTTACGGGCATACAACTTCAGATCGTCCATGAAGAATAGATGACTGATCTTTTCATTGTAGATATCATACCCACATGTCGTCTTATTTAGTTGGTTACTCAAAGGCATAAGTGCAATACAAAATAGAAGTGGGGAATATGAATCTCCTTGAAAAATGCCATTGTTTATGTGTATTTCGTCAGATCTAATTTCGCCGTTATCATGTGACAGTATAAGATTTGTTTTCCATTGTGACATTGAAAATTGCAGAAAGTTCCTTGTTACGGGTGAGATCTTATATATTCTGAGACATTCTGCAATCCAGCTGTGTGGGACGCTGTCGAAGGCCTTTTTGTAGTCGATCCAGGCTGTGCTGATATTTCTACTTCTAGCTTTTACATTTTCAAGAATCATTTTGTTTATTAGTAGCTGGTCTTTACATCCATATGATCCTCGACGGCATCCTTTCTGTTCGACCGGCAGCAGATTATTTTCTTCTAAATATTGATAAGTTCTATTGATTAGATAGAATAGAAGTTAGAGCTTTGTAGGTGGTGGATAGGCTGGTAATAGGCCTATAGTTCTTAGGATTTTCTGTTGTTTCATTTTTTGGTAGAAGATGTGTAGTACCTCTCGTAAGCCATTCAGGGGTCTTTTCAGGTTCTTTCATAATTAAATTGTATTCGCTGACGACTTCGCTGTGTAGAGAGGTGATGTATTTAAGCCAAAAGTTAGGTAATTTATCCACACCAGGCGATTTCCAGTTATTTCCTTTCATAATGGTACATTGGTATTCTTCTACTGTTATTTCTTTCCACTCTTGTTCTTGTAGGTCTTGATGTAGCTCCTCTTCTTCTCTTATCCAGCTCGCCTCGACATCATGTTGTTTCGTGTCTTCCCATATCTTCTTCCAGAAATTTTCAATTTCTTCTTTCTTTGGTGTTTTTTCAATCTTGAATTCTTTCTTTCCTAGTTCTCTGTACAACTGTGTAGGGTTTTCCTTGAATAGTCTGTTTTGGTGAAATTGCTTTTGTCTTTTATCCATCCTTCTCAGACGTTGTGCCTTTGCAGAGATTTGTTGCAGTAGCGACTCTCTTACTTCCGGTACATTATCCATTGATCTTATTTTGTATTTTATACGCATTTTCCTTTTTTTCGATTCCGAGATGCTTGAGTTGGGGTTCTGCATCTCAGTGATGATTGACACATCTTTCCTTAAGCGTTCTATTTCTTTCTTCAGCTTTTCTTTCCACATAGGTTCAGATCTTCTATTTTTCTTCTTGGTGTTCTTCTTTATCGGACGATAACTTGTTTCTGTTACTACGTGGGCTGCAGAATACATAAGACTGTTGATATCAGTGATATCTTTTGGTTTGTGGTCTTTCTTTATCTCTTCTATGCATTTGTTTGCGAGATCGATCACTTTCTTGGTCTTTCTATTCGTCTTTATCTTAGGTAGCCTGCTTCTTTCCATCATACTTTCTTCTTTAACTTCCAGCCATTTTTGTAGTATCTTCGTTTTCATCTCTCCTATTCGTTCTTGATCTTCCTGACTAATTTGTTCAGTATGCTCGTTTCGATGCAGTGTAGGCGGGAGAGCATGTTCATTCCCGTCATCTTGTACTTCAGGTTCTTTATTATTGTTATCTACATCAGTATCATTCGCTAATTCCGCATCTGCTCTTTTCACGCTTTTCCGTATTTCCTCAAGTTCAGCATCAGACAATCTTTTCTTATTAACAATATCTCTTCTCACGTTTGCTAGTTTATTTTCATCCATGTATGGTCTTGCTTCTGGGTTCTCCGCTCTCCATAGTCTATACGTTTCCTTTGTGTTGGATGTTTCAGTTGGGTATTCAATAGCTTTGTAGTAAACTTTCATCACTGTTTTGTATTCACCACGGGTCCATCTTTGTCTTTTAGCTATGTTATTCTTGGACGTCTCTTTAGTAAGGGAGCCTCTTTGAGTTTCCTCGGTGAGGGAATCCTCTTCATCATCAGAGTGTGGTCTTCTTCCAGAAGTACTTGATTTTTCGTTCATAGTCTGGTCAACCACTGATGAACGCGCTCCTTGTTTTCCCGGTTGACGAGCGATACGGGTAGAACATCTTTTTTTGTTATTCATTTTATGGATTGAATTTGAGCTCGCGCTCAATATTCCTTTGATTTGTTGCACGCGCGCCTTCTCAAGTGAACGGTTGTGCGCGAGCCTAACTTAAATTTAAAATATTATGACAAATAAAAACAGAAGAAACCTAACGTAAATATAAAAATTTTGATTAAACAAATTCAAAAGTATATAGGAAATTATCAAAAATCTAAATTTTAAATATTTGTAATATTAAATATGTAAATAAGATACTAAATATAGTATGTACAATAAGAGAATATTAGTCAGAGTCTCCCAAGCTATGTGTAAAACACTTGTACAAGTGTGAAAAGTCCTATACCTAGTACTAACCTACTTAAGGTTGAGCCTTTCTAACTAAAACTAAACCTAATTAATATGTGCGTGGCCAAATAGCTAAGAGAGTTATATGTTTGATTGATCCTTTAAAAAAAAGAAATTTAAACGATGAAAATAATTTGAAACGATCAATAAATTTGATGAAAAGGGAACAAATCAAACACGCTAGGGTGTTGACCGTTCTGTTAAACTAAGACTACGAAATAAATAAAAGTTAGATAATCTATCTAACCTATAAATATGATGTAACTAACCTTTAGGAACAATTGTGTCAATGTTTTAGCTAGTTAATTTCTCCAAAGGAGTATAAAATAAGATAATTTTGTAGAGTACAAAAGGCACAACCACAAGAGTTGAACGCGCGCGCCTCTTATTATTATTATTATTATTATTATTATTATTATTATTATTATTATTATTATTATTATTATTATTATTATTATTATTATTATAGCCAGTTCGAAAAAAAAACCCTAAAGCAATGCCACCCCTCGGTGACGGTTTATTATACATCTGTCTACTGCAAATTGAAATGGAACTCATTTAGCATACAAATTGCAATTTTAAATCCACTAGATTAAAAAAAAAAAAAATATTTTAGTTATCTAGGGGAGAACATCTACGTGAACCTCATAAATATTTTAAAGGGTTATAGAACCTCTTTCTTACTCAAAGGGCTGGAAATTACACTTTGGAGCTATTTGAATTACATGACTAAAAGGAGCAGCTGAAAGTAAGACATCAGTTCACGTCATTTGTATTAAATATGAAAGGGGTGAGTCTTCCAAAAAAATAATTAGAGAGAATTTTTTGTCAATTATTTGTGACATTAAAAAAAACAACAATGGAATTGAAAAAAATAATTATAATAAATTATGCAAAATTTTCGAAAATGAATAAAATGCCAAGAAATAATGACTTTTTGATCACAGATAATTCATCTTCAACCCCCGATGCAATCGAAAACAATGACAAACATGTCAATATTTTGCCTCTTTCCTCGTCTAGTTTTTAGCTGTAAACGGTAATTTAATTTCGACCTTGAAAGAAATCGACATAAATTCTCACAATTATCTCTTATTTTAAATACAACTTGTTGTGGTGTTGCTGTCCATGCTCAGTCACATCTCAAAGGCAGCAGTAAAATGCCAGACAGTAGATATCCAATGGAATAAAAAACTTGTTGGACATGTATTCATGTCCCTAGAAGAAGTCCCTGACGTGGGAATTTGCCAGGAAGCCTGAGAATTTATTGAAAAGTGCTACAGCGCTAACTTTATTCAGAGCAAAAAAGTTTGTGAGCTGAACAACGGCACACATTTGTCAATTAAAGACAAAAGGAAATTCAAGATAAACAATGACAGTGTCTACCTTTTGTACAGAAATTATACTGGTAAACAAACAGACAAACAGACAAACAGACAAACAGACAAACAGACAAACAGACAAACAGACAAACAGACAAACAGACAAACAGACAAACAGACAAACAGACAAACAGACAAACAGACAAACAGACAAACAGACAAACAGACAAACAGACAAACAGACAAACAGACAAACAGACAAACAGACAAACAGACAAACAGACAAACAGACAAACAGACAAACAGACAAACAGACAAACAGACAAACAGACAAACAGACAAACAGACAAACAGACAAACAGACAAACAGACAAACAGACAAACAGACAAACAGACAAACAGACAAACAGACAAACAGACAAACAGACAAACAGACAAACAGACAAACAGACAAACAGACAAACAGACAAACAGACAAACAGACAAACAGACAAAAAAGACAAAAAAGACAAAAAAGACAAAAAAGACAAACAGACAAACAGACAAACAGACAAACAGACAAACAGACAAACAGACAAACAGACAAACAGACAAACAGACAAACAGACAAACAGACAAACAGACAAAAAAGACAAAAAACATTATTTAGAATTTAACAACATGATTTTTTTTGTAGATGTGATGTCCCTCAACTGCAAAGATTTCAAGAACATTAGTACCAATGAACTTCTCCTGGATGCTTCGGGTGCTGGTATGGGAGGGATATGTAGAGCAATCATCGGTCCTTATACCGTTGATACAAGGAGCTACAGTATAGACGTAGATGTGTACACCTACCGCCCCGACAACGGTAACGTCATGCATCCTGGACTGTTGTTCAACGTCGAGGACATTTACAACGCTGATGTGGTATTTATAAGAATGCATTTAAACTGCCACAGGACTTTTCAACCAGTAAAAATTTTGAATGGGGCACTCATTCGTTTCAATCCCACATCTTGCAAAATTTCTCAGCTTCCACCAGGGTACGCTTGGTTTCACGTCAAAGTAGAAGTTACATCATCAGAGGTTAAGGTGTTTATCAATGATGTTCTTGGGTCAACCTTCACTCCTTCATTTCCGATCAGGAGACGAGGCGGTATTATGGTTTACAATGGATATAATAATTTTGCTAAGTTTAGAAACTTTACTATCACCGATTTGTAGAGCTATGAAGTAATTTGTATTATGGCTCTAATGGTTAATGAAAGTTGAGCCTTTCAAATTCATAGGTAAACAAAGAGACCGAAAAAAACTCTGCTATTTTGTCCCCAATTAGCTAACCAAAGCTAAATAACTTGACACATAAATAAAGTATATCTATCTGTATATCTAGTTAACCGTTTTTCATACTTTTTGCATAAATGGAGTATTCACTAGTATTGTACAGCATCATGTAGTTTCAATACATCAAGCAGCATGTCAAGTGGTAACTTGACTTGCCAAACTATTGGTAGAAGTTTGAGACTTCCTAGTTAGAGAAGCCAGTAAACCTTATGCAGAAGCGGGCGAAAGGGGGGTGGGGGGAGGAAGGGTAATACCATATATCGGATGGCTGAGATGCTCGCCTTACCTTTTATGGCTCAGAATCTAAGATCTGTTTCCTTTTATGTTCTTTCAGTGGTTTTCAGAATCCCATAATTTAAATCAATACCTTTTAGGGCAATTTTTCCCTCCATCATGGATATTAAAAAACAAGGTTTCGCTTTTACAACCTTATACCCAGTTGTTTGTAGATGTAACAAGTTGGTGGTTTGATTGACTTGTCACATTTGGTCGATTTCAGTTATTGGGCTGATACCTTTAGGGGTGAAAATCATGTATTGAGACACCCTTCTGGATAGCACTTTGGTCCCTAGTAGGGGTCATTTTCAAAATTCAGACGAGCATTCAGCCCCTGGGTGCTATGATGCTGTATTCCTTGTATAACGGAATGTTTAGAAGACGAAATGATGCGAAGTTTTGATTTGCAAATTACAATAGGTCGATAGTAGCCGACAATTCAGATTGGTACCACTCAAGACCTTCTCGAGCGGTGTGTGCGTGCTCTAGCTAAAGGGAACATTCGTGCATCCGTTTGTTCGTTTAAGAACGTTCGTTTAAAAACATATAATCTTATGCACATCAGTTGTTAAAATCGACTTTTGTCAGTTTTGTAGACCTCAGTTTTTACCAAGATAACTATACTCAAAAACAAGAGAGTATGAGATAAGATAGCTTATCGCGCGTATTAGTCTTTACACTCCTCAGGGGATCTTTTCATTCTATTTTTATACTGAAGTTATTTCGGGAACGGATCGTGATTGGCCAGTATGCAGGAGGCGCTGTCGCATCGTCAATACATTTTAAGACACAAGTTTCTAAAAATAGCACGAGGAGTATAGCCCCTGATGAGGTCCGGGATAAGATCTCTTATCTCATACTCTCTTGTCAAAAACAAGTCCTAAGTACGTTGTTGTATCAATATTAGTTCAAAAATCATAATATTACTCACTTATTGCAAACGCATCTATTACTCAAACGTATATATTGGGACTACGATTATTTAATTGTAGATATTGTTTTCAGGGTCCTAATGGGGGTACCGAAATCTCAGTTAACTACAAACATACATGAGATCATACATAAAGAAAAAAACAGAAAAAATACTTGGTTGATGTTTAAATCTTCAAAATATTACCTTAGCTAGCTGGGCAGAAAATGCACATTTTTATTTCTCAGCTGCTCAGTTAACTGCTAAAATTTTTACTAAATCTCAGTTAACTATTAACCCCATTAGCACCCTTTTGGTAGAGTTTCATATTTAGTGGTTAGAGTTGACTGATGCGAGTAATTTACCGGCCAATACACGCACGCGCTAACTGTTGTTTTCTCGGTGTTTAATTAGTACTATTTTGTACTAAATAGTGAACTAGACTGTTGCACACATTTAGATAGTGTTTGCACTCTATAGTTGTACTCTAATATTCATTCTGATTATCATTAATAAAACTGTTGAGATTGAAGAGATCTTAATTTTTTGTGCGTTGAGATTGTCGGGTTTTAATTTATTGAATTTTGCGCCATTCCTCCGAACCTTAACTGCCGTACAAAAATGTGCCAAGTGTGCTAACAAAAAAAGAAGATCTCTTTTGCAATTTTGTACCCTTCTTTAGACCTGTCCCGAGACTTTAGGTCGCCCTATACAATTCATCGCCAGACAGGAGAAGGAGTTTTCCGTGATCCGTGATCCGTGATCCGACCTATATTTATGCCGTGATCCGTGAAAAGTATAAAAATATGCCGTGATTCTAAATGTGAAAGTTTGTGATTCGTGAAATGCTTTTCTGTAATGCTGTGAAAGTAACAAAAAATCGTCCGTGATCGGTGATCGGTACCCCCCCATGCTGAAAACTCCCCCTCCCCATGCCAACCTCGTCCCCGGAGCCAGTTTGTTCGTTTTTTGTTTTTCAAAATGGTGGTCGCTCACACATTGACCCTTGCACAGGCTGATTTGACACGTGATTAAAATCACAAAGAACTTTGGAGATTTTGCAATCTCGTGCCCAGAACCCGCGTTTTTGCTTATGCATAATCCAATACTTATTTTTTTTTTTGTTTTGCTTTATTTGTTTATGTACATATTCTATTTTTGATAGAGTTTTAAAAGTTTCTTTTTAAAATAATTGGGATAATCACGCCCCACGATTGTTCGAAAACCATGTTTGATGAGAGTTTCAAAGCACGCTGTCGTCTTTTCAGCGCGCGCTAGCACTGCAACTGCAAAAATTTTATTCTATCACGCGCACTTATTGGTCAGTTTGAATAAAACGTAACGTACGGAGAATTCTACTTTGAATTTGTTTTTTTTGTTCGGTCTTTTCGTGCGTTTGTTATTTTATAAAACAAATCAAAACACTTTTCCGTGTTTGATACTCTGATCAAAACACTTGGGGTGTTTAGAGAACGCTCGAGAAGCTGGAAACCCTACGCCCCACTCGTGCCTTTCTCAACGTACATCCGATATAACGCGTGTTTTGGTCAGAGTATCAAACACGAAACTGTTTGTGATTTGCTTTATAAAAAAATTCTCCCTACGTTACGTTTTATTCAAACTGAGCAATAAGCGCGTGCGATAGATACGAACATGACGACACCGTGTTTTGATACTCTCATCAAACATGGTTTTCGACCAATCGTAGCGCGCATTTGGGTATTTTTCACGTGTGACAAGATTAGGACATCTTATCATAATGGCTGTCTATGGTTCATTCGACTAGACCGAATACTAGCTATCACCAACAAGTACTACGTATTAGTATGACTAATATTTCACGGTGCAATGAAAACGACTTTAAATTATCCTTCACGGAGTGATGTGAGCATGACGAGCATGACAGTATTTACGCACAAAAGGTTCGAGTCAGTGTCGATGAAACCGAACTCCGATAGTTAATGTTTAATTTTTACAAGTCGGCGTTAGAATCTTTCACTATGTAAATGCCGCGTGTCCTAAAATGAAAAAAAAAAAATGAATTATATTCCTCATCAATAAAAATAGGTCAATTACGGAATTACTTGCTGCGGCCCTTTTAACATCGTGAAATCATAATGTAAATAAAATTACTCAAACAATGTACTGTAATTAGGTTTGTAGGGGTTCTAACTAATCAAGAATTATTTGGCTAGTTAATTATAACACAACAAGGAGACATTAGCGGTAACAGTAAAATCATCTATAATTTACAATTACCATCCCCAGCAATGCATTTACCGACCAGACTTTTTCAGTTCAAATTTAACTGGCTCCAGTTCGTTGTGCTAGCTATAGAGCTGACAAATCGTGCACAGGTAAAATCAAAATGAAGGGTTTCCGTTCAGGTAAGATCTTTTTATTTTTCAATAAAAATATTCGAACTGATCGAAGAAAAAAAATTAAGCGAGACTCATAAAGAGAGTGACGCAAAAAAGCCAAAGCTAAAAGAAAAAAATACAAAGAATAAAACCAATAGGAATAAAATAAAACTCGACAAGAAATGATATAAGTTAGAAATAAATGTAATATTATCCAATGTTTGGGTACATAGACTTATATAAAAAACATCTTCTCTAATTCTCCGTGGCTTACAATTATATTTCACTTAATGCCCATTATGCCTCCCCTCCCCTCCCCGGTGGACTGGTCCTGGTAAGCTAAACCACAAATTAAAGATATTTTACGCATATCCAACTAGAAGACCTACATTAGACTAAAAGGACAGAAGAAGATAGAAAATACAATAAATTATCTTTTTTGATATCTTATGATTGGATTTCATCAAAAGCAGCAAGCTTATTGGAATTCAAATCTTTATTTATGTTCGCCGTCTTAATTTATCATTTTGAGATGGTCGACAACCTGATTTTCAAAAACGTCTTTTAGCAGCAAAAATCCTCCCAATTTAGCCGGTTAACTTTCAGCTCAGCTCAGCTAAATAATGAGTGAGGGGTGTATGTGAATTATTAAATTTGACGGCTGGTTCTATCTAAGTAGTAATTTAAAAATGCGGCTGCAATGAAAAAAAAGATTTAAAAGAAAATTATAATAAAATGGCCTTTGGTTCTATGTAGGATTAGCTTATGCATTAGATGTGCATAGTGGAAAAGCAAGAAATCATTTGTTATTTGCATTGAATTATCGATTGATATAAAAAAAATCTTTAAAAAATCACACCTGTGTATTACATAACAGATTTTGGTAAAATAAGTGTTTTTAACAATTGAATTTTATCAAGTAATTAAGAGGCTGTGTCGCTTAAAACCTCCAACTCATCAGGGGGCTTCGAACAAAAAAAAAAAAATCTGTAACTTTTTTTTCACAAAAAGTGTTTAGTATAAGCTAGTATAGAGATGGGCAACGTTTAAAATATCGCGACTTTGTGGGTTATTTTTTGCCATTTGAAAAAGTGAAATTAAAGCATTCATTTTCGTAAAATTCTCAATTTGCAATCAAAAATAAAGAAAATATTACCAATATTTTGCTTATTTACTCGTCTAGTTTAAACGGGAATTTGAGTTAAGCGTGTAATACTAAGTCCTTTTAGTCGAAATGTTTCTGGAAAAATATTTTAAAATAAAGTTGTAACAAATGAAACTTGTAGAATTACGTTGCTATTATAATTAAATCCTTTTTTGTCTACTAAGCAAAATATGACTCCATGCGCTCCTCGCCCCATGCCAGTCTCTAAAATTAAAAATATTCGACCTTGAAAGAAATCCACATAAATTCCCACAATTATTTCTTATTTTAAAATTGCAGCGTGATTGCCATGATACCAAAAATACAGGTACCGCTTGTTGTGGTGTTGCTGTCCATGCTCAGTCACACCTCAAAGGCTGCAGTAAAATGCCAGACAGTAGATATCCAATGGAATAAAAAACTCGTTGGGCATGTATTCATGTCCCTAGAAGAAGTCCCTGACGTGGGAATTTGCCAGGAAGCCTGTGATTTTATTGAAAAGTGCTACAGCGCTAACTTTATTCAGAGCAAAAAAGTTTGTGAGCTGAACAGCGGCACACATTTATCAATTAAAGCCAATGAGAACTTCAAGATAAACAATGACAGTGTCTACTTTCTGTACAGAAATGTTGCTGGTAATTATACACAGCTACTATAAGTTAAATTTATCACAAAATTCAAGGCTTTTTAAGCACTTCTTAAGCACAAAATGTGTACTTTCAATGACCCATCAGACATTTTATTGCGATGCCGATCTTTAGATAAATAATTTTCTATATTTATAATGGTTGAATTGACTCGTACATTCGCAAAAATTTAAGGTTTTTTTAAGGAGTTTTTTTTTATTCAGCATTTTTGGGAGTTTTCATGATCAAGCGCCCTTGAATTCGTTAATTAGTTTTAACACGAACTGTGTATACAACACTAAAGTAATAACTGGAACTGGTCTTATTAATTTATATCATATCCCTTTCGTTCTATCCTCATAGAAACTATTTTATGAATACGTTGTATTGTATATTTACAGTGTAGAGATTATGCTCATCAATCATTTCCAATGGTTCTTAGTTGTAAGAATAAAATATGCGATTTTCATTCCGGCGTCATTACTACAACTTTATACAAGAATGCTTTGTTTACTTTCTTTTGTAGCGCAATTAACACAAATTGTTCTGTTAATGGCGTCACAGTGATTATGAAATTGAATATGAAAGACATTTTACTGAGTGCTGGTTGACGTAGAATAGGCGAATTTCATTCCGGCGTCATTACTGCAGCGACCATTAATCACTTTAAATATAGAAAATTATTTATCTAAATGTCTGATGAAGATCGCCTTTAAAATGAAGATCGCCTTTAAAAGATTTGTTATATCTACAAACATTCCTCCGCAAGATTTGTTTGTGCTTGTTGTACACGCCAATCCGTGAATACCCTAAAATGTACCAGTTTAGATTCTGAAAACCTCTTGGAGACCCTAAAAGGTACCAGATCTGCGATCTCTAAGGGTACGACGATCATCCCTGCCCTCCGATATATGGGATTTCTCTCCATGTGGAATAAACTCCCTGCAATTGACTGAAGGTCGACAAAAGACGACGAAGTCGAACACAAAGTTTTGCATGCGCAACGGCAGGTCGCGATATACAACTTGGCTGTAATATCGAATACCTGTAATACTGACTGGTATGTTGTGTTTTAGGGGGATTTGAGAAATCAGCTATAATGACTAATCAAAGCTATATCCAGACCTTGTTGAGCTTTCTAGAAGCACAACTTCGTGATGGATATTGGTTAACCTGCTGGGATACAGCTAAAGATGGTTGGGATACTTTGAACTCTTTCTTTCAATTATGCAATGGGAAATCTCCTACCGTGACTATCATCCGTGTTGGTTCGTACGTTTTTGGAGGATTTTCAGACATTCCATGGATAGGTAAGCCCCGGGGAGAAAAAAGGGGGGGGCGTGATCCGGGGATAAACGATCGGGGATGCTAGTCGGAGTTTTTCAAAAATACCCCTAAAAAATACCGAACGTTTTTCAAAAGGGCGTGGCGTCACGAGTTTTTCATCCCTAAAAGATACCAAAATCATGAGTTTCAGTGGCTTTCAACCCCTAAAAGATACCAAAAAAGTGAGAATTTGGCAAATTTCATATTTTTAAACATTGAAAGATACCAAATCGTCGATTTTTACCCCTAAAAGATACGACGACCATCTCAGATCGTTTACCCTCGGAGTCCCCCCCCCCGGGAGGTAAGCAAATATATGACGAACGATTCATGCTGCTCCTAAAGTGTGCCTTTTCCCTTTAAAATGTCTCTATAGCTCCTTCTAGAACTATCGTTTGTACAGACGAGGAAGCTTTGCTCCGGGAGAGAATTTGGATAGTTCTAATGCAGTAATTATAGAACTCGCCACTGGCATTGATTTGCTTTAAGAATAACTCATTCTTTATTCATTAGTTCTAGAAGGAGCTATAGAGACATTTTGTGTTAAGTGGCCTTATTGTGGAGCAAGTTCCAAGGTCAAATCTTTTACTGGAAAGTTTTCAGGAGCAATCTCCCTTGTGTGTACCGGCCTTAACAGCTCGATTTTTTACTTAAATTTGATCTTGTCAAAACTCAACTCTCTTTTTTTTTTGTATGGACAATATATTGAAGAGCATGCCGTTAGCTTCATTTTCAAACCATAAAATAACGGACAACAACTTAAGATTTTGAGCGAAACGAGGGGAAACTAGAAATATCAAGAAACCATAACGTCCTTAAAACTGTGATGGATATCGAAAATTAAATAAGGACGACGGATTTTTTTTATTGAAAGACCACTAGTAAGTTACTGTATATATTTTGAATTTTGTATCCTTTTGTAGCTGGGAAAGGTTGGTCCTCTTCCAGTCGGTCGTTTCTGTTCTCGCTGTACAACATCAATGGTTATCAACCAATCAAACTCACTCTCAAAGGAGGCAGTAGTCAATGGGCGGTCAAGAGTAGTAAATCATATGGACCGTTTTTCAATGTAGATCTTCGCATTTCTAAGTTTGCATCCAGTAACAATAATTCAATGGCATACCCATCGGCATACGAGAACCCCCCTGGTTGTGCTACCAGGGCAAAATGTAACTTCTACACTGGGACGCTTAACTTTTCTCCCGATCATATCGAGGTTTTCCACTTGATAACATAATTTTATCCATTACGTACGGCATTAGTGCGATATGTTACCCTTACGTCAAATAGTGGAATACAATAACAGTATAGTAAAAACGGCATTATTATACTTTTATTAGGAAAGCGTAGTACTCAACAGTTGTAGTAGCTTCCAATTCCACTATTTGGCGTAATGGTAACATATCGCACTACCGTAACACCAATTACTAACCAGATAAATTGATCGGCATTTTTTATATTGTTTTCGGGCATGCGCAGACGGTTGACAGCGGTGCTTAACCCGTCATTAGAGTACAATAAAATGTTTCTTATGAGAACCTAAAATTCACGAATCTGTCAGATTGGAATTTTCATTTTAAGTACCCTTCATATAAGAATCATTTGAGTCCGAAATTTCAAAGTAGGTTCTTGAATTCCAAAGTAATATAATTCTCTTCAAAAGTTTCTCTTGTAATGAAATATAGTATTCTGGTTTTGCAAAACATATTAAGCATATTGCTTCATGTAAATCTTTACCAATCTTTACTTTAGTTTGGCCAACTAAAACATATCATTCTATAAAATGTAACATTTCATTTGCTGAGACTCAAACATTCCCGTCTGACATGATTTATAATCTAATATTAAAGTCTGCACTCGCCAGTACAAATTAAGAGCCTGATTAACCACCTGGACAGCCTGATTTTGTGGTAAACACCATTAATAGAAGAACCTGTTAAGGCTGACTTGGAAAAATCAAGGTGTCTTGTACGCGAGTTTTTACTGCATTTTGTATATACACTGAATGGGTCCATAATCATCAAATTCACATTTATGTACGGCAAATAAAGTGATTGGTATAGCTCTTAATCTGCTCGTACTGAGATGCAGCTCTTGCTCGTTCATAGAACTTATCAGATTATAAAATAGTTTGTTATGTGTAAACGCTCTATTAGCTCATAGTTATTGAACAGCTATGATTACCTTAAACCTAATAAATCAATATAAACAAATCATAAAGTACACAGATTCTTCTTACATTACTCATTGACAGAACACTTAACACATTCTTTCACAAACATAATCCCGCTAAATTACTACCTAATCTCTTGTCTTCCATAAAGCCTGGCACTCACTCAAGCAAAAAAAAAAAAAAAAAAGGGAATTCATAAGGTTTTTTTCTTTGTTGTCCCTTTGTCATCAGTTTTGCTAATGCTTTTGTCACTATGATTTCTCATGTCTTATATCACACGATTAACTGTATAAATTTGTCTTCTACTTTGTGCTATTTCAGTACAATCATGTACAATACTAAGGACCAAGCAGAACTCATTATTGGGCCAAATGAGGGACTTGACGCGCATGAATAATTAAATCTTAGGTTTTGGTGACGCGCCATTTATTTATGAATCCCTTCATATGTCATCATGATGTCCTTACAAATGAAAGCTGCAAGAGAGAATAAATAAAATATTTCATGCGACGAGATCTGGAGCAGAACTAATATATTTCGACTATTCAGGAGTACGTTACATGTATAGACCAAACGCAGGGAAACCATGAAATAAAAACAAAGTAGAAATACAGCTATTAATTACTAGAGTGCAAACCAAAAATATGTGCAACAGTTAACACTATTTAGTCGTAAATAGCACTAATTAAACAACAGAAAACAATAGAATTAGATAGCACTATTTAAAACCGGTACACACTAGGCGACAAGTCGCAGCGACTTGTTCCCGCGATAGGTCGTAGCGACAATTTCCCCCCCGTGTGTACTAGGTATTTTTGGCGGAAATTGTCGCAGCGACAAAATCAGATGTATTGGCGACAAATATTTAACCAATGCACTCTGAGGCGACATGTCGTGACGAGAAGTCGCTGCGACTTGTCGCCTAGTGTGTACCGGCCTTTAGTGGTATTTATGTTGCACACTTTAAATGATTGCACTCTAGCACTCAACCAGAACACTACTTTTACTTTTGTCTGTATATTGTGCTCTGATTGAGTGCTAGAGTGCACGCACTAAAAGTGTGCAACATAAGTACCACTAAATGGTGCTATTTTACGGCAATTCTCTTGTTTTCTTTGGTGCTATTTACAACCAAATTGTGGCAACTAGAGTGCAAACAATAAAAACGTGAAACACTTATTACTATTTAGTACAAAATAGTGTTAATTAAACAAAAGAAAAAAATAGAATTCGCATAAAATAGCACTATTCAGTATTACTAAAGTTTCACGGATTAAATGTTTGCACTCTATGGCACGCATCTAGTGTTTAAAATCTAGTGACAAATAGTTACTAAATAGTTATTTATTTATTTTTATTTCATAATTTTTCTGCGTTTGTTTTATAATTTTCCTAATACTATTAGAGAAATGTAGCGTATACTCATTTTGGCTACAAAAACAAATCATATTGCTTAACAAAGACGTTTGATAATTGTAATTAACTTAATCAATTTTTATAATGCGCAAAATAAAATATTGCCATTATCAAATAGGCTTTACTGACCACTTTATCAATCAAATGAAAAACATCATAAAAGTGTACGTAAATGTATAAGTTCCTAATAAAATGACAAAAACTATAATTATCCTACAAACAAAATCAAGCAGGTGCTATCTAAAATGTTCAATCTATTGAATTTGTCTTTTTGCAGCCATAACCAATCATGCTGCAGTGTTATAAATAATTAAATATTTGCTTTGAAACTAATAAAATCTCCAGCATTCAGTGCATCTTCAGTTGTTATCAATGATAAGAAATGATTGCCTATGTAATACGTACTCGCGTACTTTTTGTACAGTTTGCGATGCTGATGATCGTACGAGGAGAAGAGCGTAGTCTCGACCACCTAATATTCGATTTTCGCTCTAAAAACAAACTTGATCCACAAAACTCAGCTATGATGCAATCAACTCTCGTAGTTAATATGATGGATTGTCTTGGTACATGTGCCAAGGCAAGTTGGTGTAAATCAGGCAATTTAAAGACTACACCGGAGAGCAATGGCTTGTTTAAGTGTGAGGTGCTTTCTTCAGATGAATATAACAAAACGAACACGTTGACGTCCAATCAGGATTATAAACATTTTCGTATCAAGGTAAGAAAAGTAACTCTCCGATTACCAAATGCAACGCACAAAGTCCTTAATATGTTTAAATTCGCTTTTTGTCTGATTTTGATGTCTTTTTCGCGAAAAAAAAGCTTTAGTGATTTCTCAAATTAACGATCAATACTGCCATTATAGATTTTGAAAAATCATTTCTCCTTTATTCTTTTGGATAACTACAAAGTGGCGCTAATTACAGTTAATTAATGTGAAGGCTTAGTGTTTTTTTTTGCCAAAAAAAATATCACGGTCATTCACAATGGTGCTGTTCGATTAAATTTCGTGAAATTAAATTCTATTATTGCCTTTTTAACTGATATTCTCAATCACACTATATTTTTCACGTATTTTTAAGGATTTTGCTCATAATATATCTGTTGCTGGAAAGGTCTCGACCGACTACAGTAAAAAGACTGTAGTTCTCACAAAAAGCAACTCACACTTCTGATTTTTTTCGCACAAATGCCAAACAAGGAATGAACATTCTATGCATACATTTTGTGCTTACCAAAAGTATCACCTTTGCAACAAGCGAGAGGGACTCTTGTAGCAGGTAAAATTCAAAGCTCTATACATTGTTGCAAAGTGCTGATGATCGTTCGTCAATGCTTTTTAGCATAAATATAAGCTTCATTCAATTCTTGTAGAAATGTAACAAAAATACTTTAATCTCTCGAAAAGAAAAACAAATAAGCGATCTCAATTATGGCGTCATTTTACTACAAATACCAGCATTCCATGCGAACTCTCTTTCATATTCAAATTCCTTTGGAGATTAACAGAACAAGTTGTGCTTAATGCGCTAGAAAGAAAGTAAGCAAAACATTCTGGTAGTTGTAGTATGTGACGCCATTATGTGACGCCAGTATGAAACACTGTTGTCCCCTCCCCCTCGTCACCAATTCTCCCAAAACCCAAAAAGCAACTTTATTTATCCTGTTTAGCCTTTCATTCTGTCCTGCTACAATAGCCACACCTAGATATAATTTCTGCTAAATGAGTTTTCGAGAAATTTTCGATTCAATATGATTGTGTTTGAAATTATTTTAATTTAATTATTTATATTAGATATAGATATATTGATTATATATTATATTATAATATGTAATTATTTATATTATTCTATATTAGAAACCTTTTATTCACTATGTTTATCGATTATTTTCAGACCCCTTGCGAGTTATTCCAACATACAAGATGTCAAAATGGAGGCGAGTGTGTCTTGGTTAACCTAACCCACCAATGCAAATGTCTTCAAGGATTCCAAGGAAAAGGCTGCGAACGAGGTAAATTGAATTTTAAATATGATTTTTGAAATTGTACATAGTCAACTGGTTTGTCTCCTCGCCAACTCATAAAGAGAACAAAGACCGACTTATAAATCAGCTGCTATTGCGAATGTCGTTCACATTCCTGTAGAGAACTACCACCTGTCAGTTGTACTGAAATATAATGCAGGTGCTTATATAGCACATTTTAAAGTCTCAATGCGCTTTACAATATTTTCCTATTATTTATAGTATGTAATCCGGTTTTACAAGCATGAGGTTTATTAGTAGTTACTATGTATTAGTGTAGGCCTATCACCGAGGATGGTCGTTACCTGCGTCCTCAGTCGTCCTTTTACGTCCCAATGTTAATAGTTAATGCGTAGTGTGGCGAGACGGGACGGGTCCTCCAGTTTAGAAGACGCGAAACTTAACAATTGTTAATCGAAGAGCATTCTCCTGAATTATTTAAAGAGCCTGAGAGATGGTCCGACTGAGGGTTTGAGCTCACAGCCTCCCGGTTAACAACCAACGCTCTCCCATCTGAGCTAACCTGTTAATCAGTAATCAGTTAAGCATTTGATATTGATGTTGAAATATATTTGTGCCATAGATATTGATGAGTGCGCTACCAAGAAACATAATTGTGATCCGAATGCAAAGTGTATGAACACCAAGGGATCTTTCACCTGCACATGTCAACAAGGATATGAAGGCAATGGGACTTTCTGTGAAGGTAACGAAACAAAACGAGCAACCGAGCATAACAACAACATAATTAAAATCTTCAGTTTATCATAATAATAATAGGCTTTATTTAACGAGGGTAAAACGCGTGACAGTAGTTTAAAATATTAAACTCTCATAAACACTTGTTTTGCAGCAATGTCCTTAAACTGTAAAGAGTACAGAAAAATAAGTCCAGATGTACTACTCCTCGACGCCTCGGATGCTAATATGCCAGGAATCTGTAGAGCAGTGGTCGGTCCCTTCACCAACGATGCAAGAAGCTACCGTATAGACGTAGACATATACTCCTACCGTACCGATAATACTAAGCGATTTTATCCAGGACTGTTGTTTAACGTCCAAGACATTAACAACACTGATTTAGTATTTCTAAGACCTGATGGCTGCCCTTCTACTTTACAACCATTAAAAATGGTGAACGGAGTACGTACCTACAAAAGTGTAACTTCGTGCGCCATTTCAAGTTCACCCCCAGGGTATACTTGGTTTCATGTCAAAGTAGAAGTAAGATCATCAGAGGTTAAGGTGTTTATCAATGGCGATCTTGGAGCTACCTTTGTTCCCTCTTTCCCAATAAGGAGACGTGGGGGCGTTATGGTTATCAGTGGATACAATAATTTGGCCAAGTTTAAAAACTTTAAAATCACCGAACTGTAAATTCTATGAAGTAATTTTATCGAATTCTTGTCTTTGTTTTGTTAATGTTATGTAAACGAAAAAAAAGGTTAAACAAAACGAAAAGAAGAACTCGCACATACATGCACTGAAACAAGAGAAAATGAACTAATAAAACCTATCCAATGATTCCTTCAGGTACCTCGCTAGTGTTATTTTCATTGCGTCTGTCTAGATTCAAAATTTCGGAAAGCGAGGGGACCGAGTCGGTTGTTTTTGGACGAAAACGATTTAGACCTTGAAAGCTCTGTGAAATTTTGAGCAAGGCACGGAAGTAAATCTGAGTAAATGGTTTTGGTTTAGCATACATACATATACACATACACACATACATACTTTATTAACATTCAAATTAATGCTTTTAATGTTAATTTACAAGGAAAAAAAGAGAAAAATACATAAAAAAATATAAAATACATGCTATATAAATACATATAAAAATACAGGAATAATTATAATTAAGAATCTATACCGTTTGTTTTTAAAAGCTTGTAATTATAGCGGAGCACCATAATTAAGAAAATATGGTAAACCATATAGAACTCATTTCAAATCGACCACAGGAAGCCCGGATTTCGAAAATACGTACAACGTCCGTGTACCACTACCGCGTGAAAACGCTGACCGGTTTTAGTAGGGACGCCAAAATAATTTTTTGCATCTCACTGAAATTTTTCTACAAAATGTATTTCTACACTGGACAAAGAAGAGTCATTCAAAGCTGGAAATTTTACAAGTCGTCTTTTCTGGAAGAGTTTATTTGACAAGTTTGTCAGATGGTAAAAAAGGCCGTATTCTTCCTATTCTTCGTGGATTTTTTGTGGTGTTTTTCAGTCATTACTAATCGACTAATCTACTTTTAAAAGTAAAATCGACGGCGATGAAACTTTTATAAAAACAAAACCAAAGCAAATACGCGCTGCATTTGCAGCAATTCAAAAGAGGAGAACAGCAAGACGAACACAACTCACGAAGATAATTTCACTCTGTTCATTCATCAATTTTTACGGAATATTCATACCACGGAGAGCTGTAGGATCAATGCAGATTTATCAACTATTCACGACAAAAAAAACTTTTCACACAAGATGTTTGTCAACAAAGTAGGACTGCCAATTCATGGAGTGGATGGAAATGCAAATATAGTACAATGTGCGATCGAGCAACACGAGCTTGCCATCGCCGTTAAGTTGAACTTTTTAGAGGCGGCGAAAATGTTTTTGCCGCTTTTAAAATTCTAAAAACATGAGCAAGCTTATTGTAATCCGAACTGAGGACAAAAAGTTCAGTGGAAAAGTGGCGCCGGTATGTTTACATTTTTTGACGATCTTTAATGAATTTCTTTTTTACTATCCACATGAAAGCACTTTGCAATAATTATATTTACTTGTTTTTGTAAGATATTTATCCATCGTTCGTATCGTTATGTGTGTAGGTTTTTTTTAATTTGATTCTTTCAATTCTTTGATTTGTTATTGAAAATAAAACGCTTGTATGAATTCGTCAGTGTACTCATCTTCAAGTTAAAATTTCAAAACTTCATACTAGCTATTTTTTAATTAGGCAGTATTCACATTTGATAATTAAAAATTCACAACCTTTTAGATAGCTAGATTGACAATAAGTAATTCATTTCACATTTCACCAGAAAAGTGAAATTTTTGTCGATATTGTTATAACATTTCTTTTCAAACGTGAAAGAGCTTAAAGCGAGAAGCGCGCGGGGATTTGCTTACAACTCAAAGAAGACATCTTAGTGTTTTTCTAACTTCTCATTGGACTATTAATTTTAATTGAGAAGTGCTATTTTTACCATGCATAACAACATATTTTTCGCATTTTTGCGTTTAATAAAATGTTGTCGCATGCATAAAGATTTGTGTATTTCAATTGATTAATATGATTATTTGATCATGAAAAGAAAATAACAGCAAAAAAAAAAAAAAAAAAAAATGATCAAGAATTTGATAATTCGTACTGAATGAACAAATGAAAGAATGAATGATTGAATAAAAAGTTCATTTCATTAAATCGGAGCCCCGCTATAAGTTTACCTAATTTTTATATCTTTTGCCTTTTAAATGATTTAAACTTGTTATTTGACTTTAAGGCATCATCAAGATTGTTCCATAGGTTAGTACTTCGGTAAAGAAACGACCCTAAATTCGGTATTAACAGCCTCCTAGCTTGATTCTGACCAATCACGTTCCGTTCTTGAAATTACCTTGCGGAAATAGATAGACTTAATGTTTAAGTGTGTGTGATATAAGAAACCAAATTCTTTCAGCTCACATCAATCGTCTTATTTCACAACCTTTATTGTTTAAGTTTACTGAAACATACAAAACCACCTGCAAATAATATTTGGCAAATAATTTTTTTGTCATTCTTGTTTAAATAACCATACCCGTTCATAAGTGGAACATTTTAGGACAGAGGACACAGGTCTTAAGGTGTTTCGTAGTAGTAAACTTTCTTTTAGTGATTGAAGGTTGAAGTGATGTCATCCAATAATGTTCCCGCAGTTCCTGTATCAATGCGGTCATTATATTTCAGATTTCTTCGTTCGAAAACGTTCGGTCATAACAAGTTATGAAATAGGATTGTAAACCAGCTAAATATTGTTGTATTTTAATGATAAAAGCACACAAAATAAATGTGAGTATGAGGTCATTTATATAGTGTTTTTTTAGCATTCAATGAGGGTATTTTGGTTGTCAATAAACATAATTCACGACTCGAAGCAAGGAGAATCCTAAACCCCGTGCTTGAATCGGGGCAGCTCGGAAAAAGATATATATAAATCGTACTTGCCATACAATTGCACCTATTTGAGAAAAGTTTAAAGAAAATTCATCGTTGGATTTTGAGCAAATTTCTAAAACAGTTTTACGCACCCATATTTTCTTGTCAAAAATATTAAAAATTCAATCTAACAGATGAGTTTTCTTTCAACTTTTCTCAAATATGTTCAATAGCATGACAAGTACTATGTATATTTTGGTTTTTCTAGTCAGAGCTATCCCGATTCAAGAGATATTTTATTGATTTTCGTTTTACTTTTCGGTTTATCTTTGCTTTGAAACATAATTTGACGAGCTCATTTTTAATTGTTCCCTAATATACGGTCTAAATTTCAGATCTGAAGAGCAGTTAAGGAAGGTTATGCAATGGCGGAATTAAAAAATTGTCTTGAAAACATCTTCATTATTAGGTATGGTTTTATCTCTGCTGTCCTCGCTGTGACAATCGGATAGAATATTATCCGGGAGTCAACCATTTGGCAGGTTACCATCTTAAAATAATCGTGGAGAATTTTCTTCAAAATAACTTTTATATTATTGTAATCTCCATTTATTTTGCTTTACGAAAATGTATACTTTTATAGTAGTACCTATAATAGTTCGCTCGCTATAAGGCGTTTTGTGGACATAAGTTTCTAAGGTCCCCTGATAACGTAAAAACATCTTCATTCAGTAAAGGTCTATTGGCTAATGCCGGGTTTGACGCGTATGAATAATTAATCTTATAATCATACCATTGATTAGCCGGTATAAATTGAATTTTAGAAAGAAAGAGATAAATAAAGAAAACAAACAAAGAAAGAAACGATCCAAAGATGTAAAAGAAGATGTGAAATTGTATAATTGTGTGCGGCTAGGTGTATTTATGTTTCTGTATGATATTAAGTTCCCATATGAAATATGATGAGATGAGACAACCAACAATTTCTTTATCAAAGCCGTAGTATAATTAAATTGATAACAATATTATAATTCTTCCAAAGCCCTACTCCGGGTCCTTGGGTGACTGAAGGCAATTAGAAGCGATTTTAGCAAAATTTGCCACTAAGGAACCTGAAAAGCTGTCAAAATTAAAGGCGATTTTAGGCATCTTTGCTGGATTAACAGGAACAATTTTCAGTACTCTTTCAGTGTTATCTCGCATTTTCTTATTGATGGAGAATTAATAAAATGCCAATCCATAATTATTACTCTGTCTTACTACTAATCTGGTGCGAATGTAAGGCAATTTTGTGCGATTGCAGTAAATGTTCAGTTTAAGCAATTTTGAGTGATTTTAGGTCCAGAGTTTATCCTTTCCAAATTGTAAATGATCCCCCCTTTCAAAGCTGTGATTTTCGTCTGGTCCGCCTTTTTGCTTTCATGAAAATGAACTGACCCCCCCCAAAATCCTCCGCTCCCCCCTCCCCCCCAGGCGATAAATAATGACCGGTCCCTAAGCCTCCCTGGCCGGGTTACGACTACTTGACCAGGTACAATTTTTGTGATGCCAACTCGTGAACACTTCAATCTAACAGGCAGTTCAATTTACCAACACGGCAACAGCCCTCACAAAAATTGCAACAAGCACTTTTACAACTATGGCCGTGTCATTCTTCGTATGTACAGCATAGCATCGTGACTCTCTCGACAATGCCTTATTTGTGACTGTTTTCTTATAATTACACTGGATTGATTTGTGTTTTCGGCAGTCGTTGTAAGTCACGGGCGAAGTAGAACATATTGTATTCGATTTTGATACAAACATACGTTTTCAGCTCAAAATTGCACTGGACGAAAAAACGGATTTGCTTGGATATCAAATATGTAGCAAATTCGATGCAAATTTCGAACACTATATTTGCACTGAATTTGCTCGCTTGAACAAACTTGATACAAGGTAGATAATTTGTCAAAGGGGCAAATATCTGCAAAATTATGAAAAATCAAACATTTGCTCTGGTTTTGTTACGTATTTGATTATAGCTCAAATTTGATATTTTGGATACTATTTGACCCTTATTTGACTACCATTGCAAACATGCTAGGTATTTGCTATAAAATTGATCATCAAACAAATCTATTGCAAACGTCCAGATTTGAACTAATGAGCAAATCTCTTGCAAACTTTGAGCAATGCACACCTTTGCACCACATTTGATTAATACCGAGTTTAGCATGGATTTGAAGCAACATTAGTGTTCTGAATTTACTTATTTCTCGATCGTTCTCGATTATATGGAAACCAAGCTTAAAACCGAAAAAACATGATATCGGGCGGTACATACCGGCTTAGGAAACATGTGGTAGTGCTACACGGGAAAATATATGTCAAGGATCTCTAAAAACTTATTTAGAACTGACAAAATAACAACTTCTTATACTCGTGTTCGTAATGATCATGCAGATTCTGCCGAAGGAAGCCTGGTTTCCATATAATCGCAAGCGATCGAAAAAAATTCGATTTTTGGGAAACCAAAGTTTCGATTTTAAACGATTTTGATTGCGATCGAATCATATTGATCGAAATAGGTTCGAAAAATGTTGATTTCCCTATAATGGAATTTTTTTTCGGTCGCTTGCGACCGTTCTCGATTATTTGTAAAACCTGGCTTTATAGAAGACGATCGAGAAAAAAAATCGGCTAAATGAAAAGTAAGGTTTTGCGATCTACGAACCGTTTCAAACCATTTCGATCGTCTGCGATTATATGGAAACACTTTTTTTCGATCGCACTATAGGGATGTTGCGACCGTTCTCAATTTTATGATATGTGTTTCATGGGGTGGTGACAACCACCAGGGACGGATCAAAGGAGGGGTGGGGGGGGGGGGGTCAGGTGTGCCTCCTTTTTTGATTCATTTTTATAGATAGTTCTCTTAGTTTTTGATTGATAATCAGCAATTTTTTTATTAGTGGCCTCTTTTCAAAATTTCTGGATCATTTTTTATTAGTGACGGCCCCATTTCAAAGTTCCTGGATTCGCCCCTGACCACTCTAATTAGATAGTACTGTTTCATGTTTTTTTCTGCCTGCATTCTAGTTTACAGGGTTAAAGAATCGCTTTAAGAAAATGAGAAAACAAGTGGTAGGCCCTCACTAGGCCTGCCTCTGAACAGCTTCTTTTAATAATCACTACAAACAAGACAAGAACACTTTCATATTTACAGTTGTATGTAAGGATCCTAGAATTAACATTGGACTGAATCCAAATCTGATGTTATTCTTTCAATACTAGGCCTTTTATGAGGCGTTCCGTGAATACAGTGAACAGCTATTTTACGTAATGCTTCAAAGATCTTATTATAATGACAAACAAGTGAAATGACGAGACCGAATGCATATATGTCACTCGCTGGAGAAGGAGGTTCGACTCCGCTCACTACTTCTGGAGCAATATGTTTATGTTTTTGCCGGTATATTTCCTGTTCTACGGTGGTAAGCTTGTATCTTTTAACATCTCTGATTTTTTTCATTTTTCCAAAATCAACAACGACAGGAAAATAGGCTCCATTGATATCATTAAAAACAATGTTGTCACCTTTTAGGTCACAATGCAAATACTGATTTTTGTGTATATGCGAAATTGCTTGAGAGCACTGATAAAGTGCTACAGCCCACTGTTTTTGATTGTTCAGAAGATTATCTTTTGCGGCATCAGCAATGGTTACTGTTTTACCATTGACGCCATAGAACTCCATCACTAGTGCAAATGGTTTTCCAGTTGTTACTATTCCAAATACATAAGGTAACCCTACAATTGAAAAATATATATATGATGTATAGTTTATGAATAAGATCAATCCACCAACTACTTGTGACTAAGCGAGTACTTTTATTGTACGCTTTGCCTATAAAACCCCCATATATCACAATTGTTTTTTTTTTATATTGTTATTTCCAGTAGTTTATGGTTTATTATCAAAAATAATATTATAACTGCTATTAAATTCATTAAATATTCATTCGCAGGATGCTCGTGACTTTTTAGGCCTTTTTCGTGCTCTCCCAACATCCCGCGTGGTTTATTTCAACGATAAACCACGGAAATCAATCGTTTATTGCTTAATTATTCATTGCTATTTATTATAATGATCATCATTATAGAGTGAACGCATTTAAACTGTGTAACAAATAATATTAAAAAATAGGATCACCTATTCTGTCCTATTTATGTTTCACGGATTATTAATTATTACTATCATTATCATCACCATCATCATTTTTGCTATTATTAATATTATGGTAATTATTATCATTACCATTATGTTGCTATGTTTTCATACCTGGATGGTCCAAGCTGTTAATCATCATGGCTTCTCTTTCAATTGTACTTTTTGCAGCAGTTCCTTTGAAATATTTCACACACACAATCTTTCCTCTATATATTTTCTTTTCGCATCTTCCAAACCTCCCCTCCCCAATAGTGGCACTTTCATGCAAATCCTCTATGTTTGCCATTTCTATTTCTCGTAAATTTCTAGAAGATATAGGGAAAAATATATCATGTAAATTAAAGTAGCTAGACAAAAGTTCGATTCAGTTATTATAGAAGCTGTAAAATTGTTGAATTTGGAGTGAAATTATTATGATTATGATTTTTATTGAATTTAGCTTTCTATAAAAAATAGCGTCCTACTTAACATATTTAAAGTAGACAATATACGTACCCATTATCTTTGATTGATCGCCACGATTTCCAGAAATATATAGCTCTTTTTCTTTGCTCCTTAGCGTATTTTCTTTGATTGTCTAATCTCGTCTTGATTTGGGATGTTCCATGCTCAATTTTCTTGGCAATATACATTGCGCTTATGGCTTTTCTTTCCTTTTTCGACAACAATTTCAGTTGTTTCTTTTTCTGTTCTTTTCTTTTCAGTCGTCTGGCTCGAATTTCCTCGCTTGTATTTGGACGTGAGAGACGTCTGTGCTTAGCATTCAATCTCTGTGGCAGTGGACTTTCACCCTGCTCTAGTCGCATTTTACTCGAGGCAAGTGCGCCACTTGCCGTGCAAAATACCGGTCTGAAATGAGTCATTTCAACTAGTTTTGCGACTAGAATTTTCCAACAAATGATTGAAACTTCGCACCGTCGATGCTCAGCGAAAAAGTTTAGAAAATTGTAGTCTGGAATGTCAACTTAGGCATAAACGATGTGAACCACGTTAATTATTCTGCTTGAATGGCCTGAGGTCACATTTACTTTCGTCTATTAATAATCAGCGGTCAGTAAACATCAGGTAGTACTCCGGAAGTTCACTAAACAGTGATGTTTGTAGTTTTTGTTGAAATCTTCTTAGTATACGACCATTCAATTTATTATCTTTTTCTTTGTTATTTCTTTGATATCTTTTTATTTGTGTCAGACATTAGAAATGAACCAACTCGTATTTCTTTCTTGTAATATTTCCACATGGATAAAACGGAAATTACAAAACACACAGAAGAACTTGAATAGATATAAACTACGTACACACCTAAATGTTAATGGATATGTGGCTTATGTTTGACATGATACTACAAACATGCATTAAACGGATGTAAATCCTATAAATTCCCGCCACAAATTCCCGCCAGTAATAGAAACACGTGTTTTCTTGATAGTCAGCATGTGTAGCCTGTGCTATTGCTGACATGCAAGCGATCGATAGAGGGAAAAAATGAATGTACAACTAAAATAAAATCAGTTTTTTTCCTCGAATAATAATAATCTTTGATTGATTATACATTATGAAAACTTTAAAATCCACATATAAAATATATAGAGGATATTACATGGGCGCGCGGAGATATGAATTTTCGTATCTCCAAGCGCCCATGTAATATTCTGTTTATTATAAAAACTCCAGTGAAATAGAAATATTCAATTTTAAAACAATATTTTTTATTGGCGTTTGGTAACGTGTTATTTTCACACGTGTGAAAATATCAATTTTTCGCGAGAGATCACCTGATATTTCACTGGAGTTTATATGATAAAAATTTTTTATTAATGAATGTACGACCTGTACAAATACATATAGATGAATACTTGTGATACTGGATGATAGTATGCTATTTTAATATACAATAGACAATCTACAATCATCAGATTAATCGAAAAGACAAAACCTCTCCTTATTTTAGAATTGTTGTCATGTTTTTTTCACTTGCGATATATAGACTATATTTATTTTACAATTATTTGTTATAACCATGATAATGAAAAAAATGCGCTATCTTTTTAGATTTTTTAATAACCAAACAATCGGACTTTTGGTATTGTTTGCTTCACGCACGAGTGAAATGCAAAAACGATTTTAACTTGCTTTTGAAAATTCTATATTAAACTGACTAACACTGCAGCTTAAGAGTAAGAGGGCAAACAATGAGAACATTTTCCCTTTTAATGATATCGAAGCATGGTATGAATTGTCCTGCAATTCTTTGAACTGGGATGAAGTTCGCTGGGCCATTTACTTCGAATAAGTCCTTACACCACACCTCGACTGGTGCGCCTAAAGATAACCTTGAGGGGTGTGCTTGGAACCATCTTACATGCGCAATGAGACAAGTAATGTATTCACCGTTCACTTTGATGTTCTGTCTCATATAGAAGTCAACAATTCCTGGTCTAAGATCAGTTCCCGAAAAATCAATTCTACCTCCACGTGCACACCATCTAGCCAGTATAAATGACGATCTTTCCCTTTTTGTCGCAACACATCCAAACTTCTCACCACTGAATGTAAAACCTGAACAACGTTCAAATTGACTAGTAATAGAAGTGTCATCCACCCCAGGAAAAAGCATTTTGTATGTTGTTGAAAGATTGTGTAAAAAATCGCTTTCTATACAATCTCTCTTAAATGGAGGTAATAGGGTGTACAGTTCTTCATCAAGTTCCCAAACGCAGCCCTGCTTTGGCGGTCCCTTTGAAAGAAGAGTAGTTTCAATAATTCTTGACGAAGTGCAAGATCCCACTTCATGCAAACTTCCAGCCTGTTTAGAAATAAGCCTGTCCACTACAGGCTTGAAAAACTCCTTGAAATACTTAGGAGATGGCATATCCTTTACAATTTGTTCAGAATTGAATTTTCGCATCATCTGTATTTCAACAGCTCTTTGATTGGTACCTATTTCTCCTAAAACCCCATTATAACGCTCAAAACTAAAAAGCCAAAAGGAATAGACTGGTCCGTAGTCCAAAACACACTCAATAAGGTGTGTGTGGAGATGCATATTGGGTGTGATTCTGTGTGTTCCATAATGTTTTTCGACTCCTTTGCAAAATTCCAATAAGTAAAAATTTGCCAAATTTGCTCTGAACTCTGTTATGACTGGCGAGCATAGGTAAGAACACGCAAGAACAAAATTTCGCCATAGTTCCAGATCGGCTTTTGGCAAGATATCCCAAAGACAAAATATAGAAAATATTATTGTAAAGGATTTCCACTGGTCGGCCGTAAATCCTCCATAGCTGTTCTGAATTTTTTTAGGCATTCTGCCAACAGCTGCAGGAACATTAACTTTGTCTATCTTTTCTTGTATCTTTGTTAAATCTTTTGTGCTAATCACTGGATTGTCTTCATCAAGCCATATATTTTTCATGACATGCTTTGCAGTCCCCGTAAACAGATTATGCATAGGGTCGATGATGTGATAGCGTACGCAATCGAAGTACGGCAGCATCAACAACTCGCTATATCTTGTTCCATATTGCTTCTCCTTCTGTTCACGATCACTAGCTGTTGTTTGATTTAAAATTTCTTGTGCCTCTTGTCTATGTTGCAGATTGCTTCTTGAGGGGCAGCTCTCGAAACCAGAAAAATCCATCCTTGTTGTCAGTGATCCCGGGAATTTTTTTTTGCATTTTGAACATCCACTAGACGAACAGTGTCCAGTGAATCCACATACTTTTCTTGTTGCTGGAATATCGCATCCAACACATAGAAGAGCCGCATGATACAACTGTTCACTTGTAGAATCATATGATTTTTCTAATAAACCTTCACTCCACAAAACATTTAATTCAGATACCAGAGGTTTTAGAAAGGCATTTATGTTCATTTTGGGTTCCTTTGGGCCTGGTATTAAACCAACTAAAAAGACATTTTCAGTTTTGAACCTTTCAGTGCGCGGTAGGTTCATAAGAACCATGTACAAGGCTCCTACACTATATATAGAGTGTTTAAAAGGTTGAAACCAGTCACAGTTCAGCATAAATCCATAATTTTGGGGAGAAGCTAAGAAAGCTCTTCCATCGACATATTGCCATTCTTGCCATATCTTTCCATCAAATACATCAGCAAGAAATCCATGTGGAATTTTGCGGTCTCTCCATTTTTCGCATGATTTCACAAAACCAGGCCTCTTAATAAAACGTCTCAAGTTATCAACGATGCTATTGTAGCAGTAAACCTTTATAGGGTATAGCTTTTTCTTGCCATTCTTTAAAGTTATCTCTTTTAACAGTGGTTGTCCACAAGGGTTTCGTCGGAAAGCTTGTCTGTGATTAGGAAATTCGACAAACGAACAATTTTTTGTAACCCTTCTGCCAAAGAGTTCCTTGTAACTGTCATCAAAGTGATACAAAGTACAACATTTGGAACAAACAACATATTTGATGAAGTTGTCTTTATCAATGCCAAGATTTTTTCTGAGCATGTGCAGCGACTTAGGAATCATTACAGCAAAGCCAGTTAATATAGGAAAAATACTTCCTAGTGAATCAAAAAGTGATCTAAAAAAACTCATAAGTATGTCTATGGCATTATCAGAAATTGAACAAAAAGATGACCACAAACACACAAACAAAAGCAACCACTGAATTACGCTGATAACTTTTTCTTTCAGTGACGATTGAGCTATATCAACGTCAGCAGATGGTACAGGGTTGTTAATGGTTTGCAGCGGGAAATCATTCTCAACCTCATCTTCAGTCATATTCCATATTTCGTTAATCAACTCAGGACAACTGTTTTCATGATACAGGAACAGATCGTCATCACTATCTATAGACTGATTACACAAATTGGCATCTTCTTCCTCCAAATCTCTGATTGAAGCACCTGTTTTAGAAGCAAAGTTTTTTTTTTAAGAAAAGATTATATACGCTAGTTTTAATGAAAAGTAATAACATATGAAAACTACAACCTCAGTACTATTGAAAAACATGCAATGCTGAAGGCAATGCTTATAAAAATAATGATAGCAATGCATAATATATTATCGAATAATTATTGTCGTTGGTGTGTGAACACGGTGTGTTTTAATCATCGGGCTCCCTATATCATTATTGACCCCATACGGAATATTTACATATTTTCACAATTTCTGTTAGTTTTGGAAGGTTTAAGATTTAATAAAAAAAAGTACTTAAACAAGTTAAGTTTAACAAAGATGGGTAGAACGTTTACCGTGCATACGACAGGTCTTTAGTTGAGGCAATAGATTACAGTTCCACTAAGAGGTCAAGTGACCTCATCTACCCTAAATCGTTAAACTTTGTAAATATGAGTTCAAGAAATGAAAAGAGTACGCTAGAATTAGTACCTCATTGTTTGATATGAATCCCCCTTTTAAATTGAAACAATAATCATTATGATGATGACTGCATGGTCATAATCACGATAATGATTATGTTACTATGAATAAGGACAATTCAGTTTTGATGCATAGGCAAACAAAATGAATAACATTTTCAGCTTGATTAGAATTGTTTTGCATGGGCAAAACTGAATACGCTATGAGTTTTTTTACTTTGACGAGCATAACCGATGGCTTGCCTCCAGTGTCCACCCCCTCCCCCTTCCCCCGGGCAATAAAGTAAACAAAGCATAGTTCAACTTAGCTTTATATTGATCATATATGCCACATAAGTATTAGATAAAATTATATTTACGGTTATTCAGTGATACCTTGCTCTTGTTGAGTTCCTTGATTTTCCATTGGCATTTCTGAATATGGTTCTTTTGAAGCATCGTCGCTTAATGTGAAATGTTTGTCATGCTCGGTTGCACGTGGAAAACTCTCTTCATCGGACGATTCATTATTGAGTTCCCATTGTCCTTTATTGTGGTTATAGTATAACTGAACATGCTGGCGATAGGTTCTCGCTGATACAAATTCACCACAATGGTCGCAGAATTTTCTTTTGGAACTGGTACTTTTTTGGGACATATTGAACAGTGTACAATCACAAGGATATGTCAGATTTTGTGTCGGGAACTTAATCTACCAACATGTTTTAGTAGCATTTTAATTGTTAGACCACATATCCATTAACACTTAGGTGTGTGTGTACATAGTTATATATTTAATTTCTTTTGTGGGTTTTGTAATTTCCTTTTTATGTGTAAACATAATAAGAATGGTATGTCAAGCCATTTCAAGTAGCAAAACTGAAATTATTCGTGTCTGAGGTGATTCAAAAACAACGATTATATGGGTTGGAACAATCATATATATATATATATATATATATATATATATAAACTCAACAGTGAGAATACTTGTAATTGTAGTTTAGTGAACTTTGATCATACTCGATTAGGGATGGTGGTCAGATAGCCAATAGAAAGTTATCCTGCAAATTACGTTTCAACACCGTTCATTTTAACCAATGAGAAATCAGTTCCAAGTCATGGTTTGAGAATTGAATTTTTGGCGGCCTCACTTCACGTTGCTTTTGAACCAAGCGTGATCTTAGATTATTACTACTCTTCTTATCCTAAATTGAGACATACGCTATCTTAAAGTGAATATGGCACGAGGTCGTCCTGATCAACCAAGTGAAAGAAGACAGAGAGAGGCTGCCGAGTCAAGACAGAATTCTTCAATAACTATACCACTACCACCGCCGAACTCAACATCGACGCCTGAACGTCCTGATCAGTCATCAACTTTGAGTAGTATAAATGACTCTGTAACAGAAACTGGGCAAATTTCCTCTGCTTCAAACCTTGAAGCTCAACTTAAACAATTCTATGAACGTCAAGACGCTTTTATGAAGCGGTTGGAGGAAAAAGTTGAAAGTAGAGCGCGAGCACCTTCAAAAAGGTTATCCAAGGATTTAACGGTAAGTGAGTCATGTAATTAAATGATTGCTAAAATGGTAATACATTTTCATTGATAGAAGCAGTCCATAACATTTTACTTTCATACCAAGACAATTTTCAATAGAGTATTCAGAATTGTTTCAGTGATCGTAAATTTTGGCGCCAAAACTGATTATAACACAGGAATCCCATACATAGTATAGACCATGGATGGCGTTAGTTCATTTTTTTAATGGAATGTATATGAAATATTAGTCGTTCAAGCTACAAGCAATTCACATAGCTTTACATTATTATACATGATACTGTATGTTTGTATTCAGTGTACTATAAGATTAGCATACAGCCTCTTAAAGGACGAAAATGGTCAAGATTTGAAATGGAATCTTCAAAAGCGGTATGTTTCTTAGTTCATAAACGATCTAAAATATTTTCTCATGCTAAAATTAAATTGAAGGGAAACATGTAGGCAACTAAGATATATATAAGACTATATTTCAGGTGGGGGAGGGGGAGAGGGAGGGGAGAAGGAGTGCCTTTTTATTTAAGTTGGAAGCGTGCCAGCAGTACCTAAAAACTCTAACCCTATCCCAAATCTAATATCTTCATTTTTTGGCTCTATTGCAACTATGTTATACTATGATAGTTGGTTTGCATGATTATTCGTTATATTTACCCTACTATGTTAAGAGCTACAACATACACCCTCTAGGGGGAGGAATGATAAATGTCAGTCAGTCATATTATTTTTTCTGGATCGACTCCAGGTATTCCGAGGATGAAAATAAAAACGTAAATGAAACCCTTATCGCCAACATAAGAAGTACCGATGCGAAAACCCCACTGGTCGAAATTGCTGGTAAGTTACCTAACAAATTGAATATATATAATTAAACATTTAAGGAACATTTTCACGTTTCAACGAGAATATACTTTTAGTCAAAATAAGAGTTACGCGGGTACTTAATCTTGCAACACTAAATATAACGGACAATTTCTCACTGTATACGTATGACTGTGTACGACTCACCTAATCAATGGCAACAGAGACAAGCCTATACTAGAAAGAACGAACAATAGCTGATGTTAACATTATGGGCGACTTAATTTTCATTATTTCATTTTTATTTCATTTTATTTTATTTTTTTATTTTATTTTTTTATTTTATTTTTTTTTTTTTTTCTTCTTCTTTTTTTTCTTTCTGATGCAGAAATGCATTGATTGCAAACCTTTTATTTTATAAATGCGCCCACGAATTAAATAAACAAATAATTATATTATTCCTTATCTTTTTATTACCATAATCATAACTTTATTTCCTACTTCCTACCGCGACGCACGTAGCGGAGGATTGTTAGTGAAAACACGCTACTTGTGCTTTAGATTGTAGAAGTCTATAGAGAGGATGTCAGTAAATATAGAGAATGATTTGACAGTTGACAAAAAATGGAATCCCTCAAAATCGGTCCAAACGAACTTTTTGGTGAGCTATTTTCAAAAACACCATTAAAAAAATTGGTTGATTTTTATTTTGCAAGAAATCAAGAAAAATTGGTTTTCCCCTTCATGAGCGTCTTGCGGCCGTGAAAATTAAGTAAAAATAGTGCATTTTTGGTCGTCGCTCACAACTAAACGAAAGTTGCAACAGCCATGAAAAACAAATATGTTGTTAAGCATTGTTTAAACTGTCCTAGGGTCCTATGGCCTATTTTTCTATTTATTGAAAGATATTGAAATTTTGGTATCGGTAAAATCATCAAAATGTATCAAATCGCGAAGCCGTATCATTCCGAGGACATACATTTTTTTAACTCAAAAAATTATTTTACTTACTCTTCATCTATTAGATATAATGACCATGAAATATCTAAGCTGGCCCGCAAAGCTCGATTTTACACAACACAATTTCCGAGGTTAAGTCGATTGTCACACAGCAATCAACTAGCATAATTAACAGCAGTACATTTAAAAATCTTTCCGAAACGCACTAACTATACCCAAAACAAGCTTTATGTATGAAATCATGGTTAGTATGCATGTTGAATATAATATCTTTTTAGTTGTGGGGAATTAAAAGTAAATAAAATGGGAAAAAATAGGGATCAAACGATTTTCAATAAGTTAAATCGATCGAAACGCTTATGTCACGCAATCTAACAAAAACAAACCACGGAGACATTTGCAAAGTACTCAGTTTTTATTTTTCGAAATAAAAAATAACAACATATCTGCTTTGATTAATTGATATTATAAACTGATTTATATATGAGAGTTGTCAAACGCGCTTCGGATCAAATAGTTTGTCGTAAATGCTTCAGTTTCCCTTTTATTGTTCTGTATGGAAAGTTGTCGTTGGCTGACTAAAAATATAAAATAGGACTATATAAAGGTTGTTATTCAGCACCTTGTGTGTGCACATCGTAAAAAAGATGAGCAAGTAAGGCTATATTTATAGCAAAGTAATTCGAATCTGCACGTACGTCTCAAACAGTATTTATGCAGAACGTTTTAAAGAGCGAAGAAGAACGATTATAAAAGGTAAACAATAAGTGTTGTAGATAACAATTTTCGATATATTGATTTACTACTTGATCAACAATAAAGATATTATATTCAACATGCATACTAACCAGGATTTCATACATAAAGCTTGTTTTGGGTATAGTTAGTGCGTTTCGGAAAGATTTTTAAACGTACTGCTATTAATTATGCTAGTTGGTTGCTGTGTGACAATCGATCAAACTTAACCTCGGAAATTGTGTTGTGTAAAATCGAGCTTTGCGGGCCAGCTTAGATATTTCATGGTCATTATATCTATTTTTTAATGTGAACTAGTGAGCAGCACGACTGAGAACAGATTGTAGTTGTAAACGTTTTAATTCTGACTAGTTTCGTCTCTAACGGAGACTTCTTCAGAGAATGTTTTTTACAACTAATAACCAGCTATATATAATATGTAAGTTTTTGCAACGTGACAAGCATTAAACTTCTCGTGGAAGTGACTAAATACTAATATATGCTGGTACAGGATATACGTAAAAACGTAATGACTCGTGTTATAATAAGATAATCTTTATTTTTGGGGTCCATGCAATTAGCGCTAACCGGAAGAGTAATTAAAACTATTTTTGGGGTTAAAAAAATGTATGTCCTCGGAATGATACGGCTTCGCGATTTGATACATTTTGATGATTTTACCGATACCAAAATTTCAATATCTTTCAATAAATAGAAAAATAGGCCATAGGACCCTAGGACAGTTTAAACAATGCTTAACAACATATTTGTTTTTCATGGCTGTTGCAACTTTCGTTTAGTTGTGAGCGACGACCAAAAATGCACTATTTTGACTTAATTTTCACGGCCGCAAGACGCTCATGAAGGAGAAAACCAATTTTTCTTGATTTCCTGCAAAATAAAAATCAACCAAATTTTTTAATGGTGTTTTTGAAAATAGCTCACCAAAAGGTTCATTTGGACAGATTTTGAGGGATTCCATTTTTTGTCAACTGTCAAACCGTTCTTGATATTTACTGACATCCTCTCTATAGAGTTAGACGAAACGCGTCGGAAAGTTTGCAATCAATTTCTGCATCAGTAGTGCTGCTCACTAAAAATAAAAAAAAATAAAAAAAAAAATAAACAAAGTATAAAAAAATAGTTATTAAAAAAATGAAAAATGAAAAAAAAATGAAAAAAAAAATGAAAAGACCGTTATTGTGTATTTTAGTGGGGAGGATGATAGGGCATCTTCCTTGCTGCACTTTAATTTTAATTTGCATCTATAAGCAATGACCATGTCTCATACTGATATAAACCTTGCTTATTTACAGCTGCTATGAAAGTCCATTTTCGTACTAAAAAACGGCAACAAAAACTCATGGACAGCAATAAAAAAACCACAGTTTTGAAAGATCAGAGAAGACGATCCAGGTTAAATTCGGTAAGTATATATATAAGAAACGTATATTATGATAATTGTTATTGTAAACACTTGTATATATGCGGATTTCCCATCCAACTATCAGTGCTGTTAAAAACAGTCAAATAAAACTCTACCGAGAAGCAAAACTTTATCGTATAGTAGAAACAAAACTTTATAGTAGAAATAAAACTCTGTCGTAGAAATAAAACTCTATTTCTATGGTAGCTTCAATTTTTACGATACAGTTTTGTTTTTACACTAGCGTTTTTTGTAGTATCCATTGATACAAAACAGCTTCCTATCATAACTTTTTTTCGATGACAAGAGAAGTGAAAGTCTAAATATAATTATCAGTTATAATTAATTATGATTAATTAAATGTATGGTTGTTCACAAACACACTCTTATTTTACAGAAACGTTCTAGCAGAGCTTCCGCTCTTAGCAGGACTTCCAAGTACACAGAAGAGGAGAAGAGAAAGTACATGAAGTATTTAAAAGCTACAGATTATGTCTCTTCAGAGGAGTCCGTGACAGATGTAGACACGTGTTCGGATGACTCTGACTCTGATGCGGCAGAGGCTCCTCCAAAGAAAAAGGTCTTGGCAGTAAAGACCTTAGCTTGGAGGAGTCAGGAACTCACAAACTTGTTTAAATATTTGGACAAAAAAGCCAAACGAAAGAGAAGCTCTAGAAGCTTTTCGATGGCGATCGAAAGAAGAATTGGTCCACTTTCCACAAGGCCTAGGCCAGTGGATGATGAGGACGACGAGTAGTCATATATATATATATATACATATAAAACAACTGCCTAGTTTTCGGGCGTCTAATCTTGTAGCGCTTTTCTTGTAATAAAGAACAATTACATAAAATGTTATACTGATTTTGTGGACAAGCGTGTTTTCTAAATATTTGCATCAGTATCTAAAAATTAATAATAAGCTCCATTTTTGGTGAATTTCATGGTCAAACGGACGCAAATTCCACAATTGAATACTTTTGTTTGCATGTGTCAAATCTCTAAATTTTAATGTTAATGCTGAGTTTTGTTGCATGGTGAAACTTGCACAAATTTAAAATTTGACTAACATTGCCGCTATGTCCCAAGATTAAAATGTGTCGATACTGCGTTTTGTCGCATGGTCAAACTTGCGCAAATTTCAAATTTGACTAACATTGCCGCTATGTCAAAACCTTAAGATTAAAATGTCGATACTGCGTTTTGTCGCATGGTCAACTTGCGCAAATTTCAAATTTGACTAACATTGCCGCTATGTCAAAACCTTAAGATTAAAATGTCGATACTGCTTTTTGTTGCATGGTCAAACTTGCGCAAATTTCAAATTTGACTAACATTGCCGCTATGTCAAAACCTTAAGATTAAAATGTCGATACTGCTTTTTGTTGCATGGTCAAACTTGCGCAAATTTCAAATTTGACTAACATTGCCGCTATGTCAAAACCTTAAGATTAAAATGTCGATACTGCGTTTTGTCGCATGGTCAAACTTGCGCAAATTTCAAATTTGACTAACATTGCCGCTATGTCAAAACCTTAAGATCAAAATGTCGATACTGCGTTTTGTAGCATGGTCAAACTTGCGCAAATTTCAAATTTGACTGACTTTGCAACTATGTCAAAATATGAGTAATTTCAATGTTAATTCTCGGTTTTGGTACATGATCAAATTTGCACAAATTTCAATTTTTACTAACTTTGTCCCTATGCCAAATCGTGGACAATATATTGTTTGCTCTTTTTTGCTGCATGGTCAAATTTGCGCAAATCGGTGCAAATTTGAAATTTGATTGCAATTGTCACAATGTCAAACCTGAGCAAATCTACAAATTTGCCTTTATTTTCTAGGGTTAGTAAATTTGTAGCATCTTTAACAAATTGCCTTACATAAACATCTTACACAAATGAAATGTAAATACGTCCATTTGGTTCTCATTTTAACCATAGAGTAAATCCTTAGCAAATGTGGCATTTACCATGTTTGCTGCCTTAGTCAAATACCAAGCAAATTTGACATTTGCTCGGCACCAAAATTGAGCAAATGTGAACAAATATTGCATTTACTACACATTTGCTACAACTTTGATACCCAAGCAAATCCGTTTTTTCGTCCAGTGTTGCACTTTTGAGGTTGTAGATTAAAAAAAACCTAAAGAAATGCCACCCCTCGGTGACTTTTAAATGCTAAGTGCTACAAATTGCAATTTTTAACTCACTAGATTAAAAAAAACAAGCTCTCTTTGTTAAACATCTACGTGAACCTCATTAATGGCCACCTCTTCGTGGTGGCTAATATTTTAAAGAGTTATAGTCTTCTGTGTCCGACCGCAAAACGTCTTTTTTACTCAATGCAAAGTGCTGGAAATTACACTTTGGAACTAATTTAAATTACATGATTAAAAGGAGTAATTGAAAGTAAGACATTACGTCATCGCGAATGAAATATAAAGGGGGAGGGGTGCGTAGGTCATAAGAAAAATGCTAGGATAAATGATGGGGTTCACCAAAAAAAAAAAAAAAAAAAAAAAAACATACAGAGAATTAGGGGTACCAGAAATATTTCCAACCATAATGACCTAAAAACCATCGCCCCTCCCTACCTAATAAAAATGAACGGTCCCTAAATGTAAAAAAATGGGGTTAAAAAAATTGTTTATTCAGTGTAATTATCTATGACATTCCAAAAACAATGGCATTTTGAAAAATAAAAGAATAATGAATTATGCAAAATTTTCAAAAAATGAATAATGAATTATGAAGAAAGATTGTCAAGGAATAATGAATTTTTGTTCACGGATAATTCACCTTCAACCCCCGAGATTAAAGCGACGATGTACACAACTGAGCATCGCTCCAATTTAAATGTCGGCTTGATAAAATAATAAAATGACACAGACTGTGATTATCTAACACAATCATTATGGCGCAGCTGCCATCTAAAATGTTTAACCTTTCAATGTGTTTTTTGCAGCCATAACCAATCAAACTGCAGCGTTATAAAAACCAATCAAACTGCAGCGTTATAAATAATTGAATATTTGCTTTGAAACTAATAAAAGTTCCAGTATGCAGTTCATCTTCAGTTGTTATCAATGATAAGAAATGATTGCCTATGTAATACCTATTCGCGTACTCTTTGTACAGTTTGCGATGCTGATGATCGTACGAGGAGAAGACCGTAGTCTCGACCACCTAATATTTGATTTTCGCTCTAAACACAAACTTGATCCACAAAACTCAGCTTTGGTGCAATCAGCCCTCGTTGTTGATATGATGGGTTGTCTTGGTACTTGCGCCAAGGCAAGTTGGTGTAAATCAGGCAATTTAAAGACTACACCGGAGAGCAATGGCTTGTTTAAGTGTGAGGTGCTTTCTTCAGATGAATATAACAAAACGAACACATTGACGTCCAATCAGGATTATAAACATTTTCGTATCAAGGTAAGAAAAAATGAAGTATTTCCTGCATAACATTTTGGACAACTGTGTTTGTTTTAAGCAATAGTGTTCATACTTTATTGTTCAAAAATTGTTTTCTTTTTAAAAATTCAAAAATTAGCGATATTTCCTACCATTTAAGGTTTGTAGTGATTACAGCTGCCATGACTCCCGAACATCGGTTGGCTCCAATGCCATAGTTATATGGAAACATTTGACTAAATGGATAAAGTTGAAAACGCAAATTATGTTCTGGAATGGTGAGATATACGTCTAATTAAACAATAGAATTTGTATAAAATTGTTTCGGATTCATACGTTTTAGTATAGAACTGAGAAGGCCTACCCGGATCAATAAAGTTGCGTTTTCAAATCTATCTATGTGTTAAACACCAGGACGCAATTCTATTTTTGAGATCAATTATTAACCTCATAGTTGCACAAAATACAAATAATCGTATTTTCTGTTTATCATTTTTCTAAATTCCTTTTATGTATGTAATTTTACTATTAAATATAAATTTGAATAAAAATAATAAAATTATGATCCAATTCTGATTTAATAAAGCTAAGAAAAAAATGACAAATATATATAAAATAGTATGTTATCAACAACAACTACAGAGAGTGACATTCTTTTTATCAATTATCTAGAACAAAAACAATGCATCACAGTTTTGCTGTTTACATAAATTAAAACTTGAACAAGTGTTTTCACATTTACTGTCAACTTAAAAGAGGCAAAATACAATGATATGCGAGACTCAATAGCCCTGAAGTGTGATGACATTTTACCCCCGTCTCTATACCATGATAGTTCTTAAAATCCTTTCATATTCAAATTTTATATTCCCTCGAGATTACAGGAACAATAGCCATAATAAGTAAAGAAAAGCAATGTGAAAAGAATTCTGGCATAAAGACAGGGAGTAAAACGTCATCACGCTTCAGGCTTATTGTGATGAGCCAGGGGGGGGGGGGGGGGAGGGGCGTGGTAACATTTTGATTGTTTGGGATTTCTATATCCCCTCATTTAATGACCCATCTTTTGTAAAAGTTGTCCACAAATGGATGAGATGATGCCCTTGATTTACTGAGGCAATCAATTATTTTCAGACCCCTTGTGAGTTATTCCAACATACAAGATGTCAAAATGGAGGCGAGTGTGTCTTGGTTAACCTAACACACCAATGCAAATGTCTTCAGGGATTCCAAGGAAAAGGCTGCGAGCAAGGTGTGGTCATTTATGTTGAGATGATCTCTCGGAATTGTTATGAAAACCTACTACGTGATATAATACGAAATATAATGAAAACGCGCTGCTGAAACTAACAGCGCTGCGCAAAAGCTATTAAGCATGTATTCTCTATTTATTTTCTTATATTCTATTCAACCGTCTCTTAATGCGTAATTTTTGGATCACGTGATGTTATAGTTGTACCAAGTGAACATGTTTTCTCCTATTAAATACAATAATTGTTTGCCTTTGTTGCAGTCTATTCTCTGGCGTGGGAATGCTTGAAATATTTTATAGTCCGATAGCAGAAAATTCAATGCATTGAAAGAATATTTTCAAATCAAAATTAAAAATAAATAAATAAATAAATAAATAAGATAATCAAAATAAGTTCAATGCGGTCAAAGGTTTATAGTAATACATATAACAAGTAGAACAACTGAACTATTGTTGAGTCGAGTCAAACTATAGCTAGCTGATTGAAATAATCAGTCTTGTTGTGACAAGCTTCATTACAAGTTGTCAATTTCAAGACGCGACAGAAACTAAACTAGACCCTGGAATCCAGGATTACTGGGCTACCTCGTGTAGTCAGTGGTTACCTGGGGTAGTCAGTCGGTATAGGCCAGATAAAACATCTTTGTTACAAGTGTAATGTCTTTCTCAAAAATTATGATACATTTTACAATACAGCATATAAATTAGGGACTCAGTCAGAAATTAGCAAGGGGGGAGGGGGTAGAAACATAGTAAGGGTGTTAATTTTTTGAGACACCAAAATGGGAGGGTCAAGAAAAAATAAGCTGTAAGATGGAGAACAGGGTCATTAATTTAACCTAACCACAACGAGAGGGTTAAAAAATTTCACTGCCACTGCTCTGGTAGGTTCACCATACCCCCACCCCCCTCCCCCTCCCCCCCTTGCTAATTTCTGACAAGCTCCTTACACCAAAACTTCAATCATGGTTTCGAAAATGAGTATTTTCAACATTGTGACCAAGTAAACCCCAAACCAGTCATTATAGAAGCATTTGAAAACCTGTATAGATGAGCACTGAAGATATGGGACACCTTTACTGACATTTTAAATTTTGATAGTATAACCCTTAAGCAAGATGCAAAAACCAACATTTGTTTCCACATCACTTGTGAAGTGTCATATTGTATTAGATATGGAATATTGCACTATTTGAATAACAATCTTCAAACTTTAGCAAAACGTTTAAAGATTCTTACAAATTAAAATCATTTTCAAAAGCATCCATTTCCATGAGTGGGCTTTGTTTAACTTTGTCTATTTGTCCCTCTCGAGCACCAAAAAATTCGTAATTTATTACAAAAATTCGGGAAAATTACTATATACATTATACCATCCCCATTATATTAGGTTATTTTGTACAAAAGGCAATATAACGTACGAAGATCAGCACAAAAAAAAACAAGGTTCAATTACAACTCAATTTATTTTGCAATGATTTCTACAAACACAGAATTTACAAACAATTTCAACTACTTAGTGAGAACAAAATTTAATAGTTTACTTACAAATAATTGTAGAATCTTCCATGAAACTTTGTGCGTAATTTTAACCTTCTTCTTGAAATATTTATTTAGCTTTATCGTTCTGTCAACTGTGGAAACACCATCGTCCGGCCGGCGCTATTGTCCTGTAATTGTGTCTTTGAAACTTGGCTTTTGAAATTATAAATACATAAACAATCACACAAATATTAATTTCTTCCTTCTAACCATATCTTTTGTGCATCTAAAATAATCAAGAGGAGAACAAACAGTCTGGAATGGTATTTTAACCACAAATATAAAATGTAGCTTGGCAGTTCCGAAGTAAACAATCTTGAGTGCAGGCGGTACGTCACACCAAACTTGTTCAAAACAGCACAAACAGCAAAATGTTCGATGACATTATCCTGAAAAACTCATCAAGTTTCAACCAAGCTGAATATGAAGCAACTGTTTTGTTGATTTGTACACCAAAAGTTGATAGTTTTCGCTGTCATGTCATTCAGTCAATTCTCTAAGTACGTCTTTTATCGGAACGGCCGACTGATTTTCACGAATATCCTACATGTGATTTTCAATGAAAAAACTTAGCAATCTCTTAGTTTTTTGCAGCTGTTACGCCTTCCTCACGAAAAGAAGTTGTAGCTAACGATATAAGTCTTGTTACTTTCTTTTTTATGGCTGTATTTCTGCTTTACCGAGCAGTTCATAATGGCGGCTCATTTTAACACTAGGTTGCTTCATAGATCTCTAATACATCTGATTGGTCAATATACACGTGATCGATTGCGCAACTTTGGCCATTTCGCGAGACGACAGGAAAAAACAAAAACAAAACAAAAACGAACTTTAGACTGGGTACCTGTGGTACAGGTAGCCCAGTAATTAACTACTTCATTATTCACAATGAGAACAAATATTGTATAAACAAAGTAATTTGGTCATTTTTGTTTGAGTGTAATTCTCAATACTTGATGCAAAAAATAAGTCTATCGAAGTGAAGTGATAAATATCTGCCGTGTTACTGAATTTTCCCCCAAATCCTTCATTTCACTCAGTTCAAAAGTACTTTGAATTTCATTATAAATTCACATCGCTTGAGCTTTACAGCAGCCTCTCGACTTATTCAACTGTGAATGTATCAGTTAGGACATTTTTGAATATAAAAAATACTAATGGCATATTTTTTTCATCCATCGAAATGTCGGCAAAATCGCCTATATCGCCTTGGAAATTACGAAGTCGGCCACCACTTGACGTCATCGATTAGAAATTCAAAATGGCGACGGGAATTATAAATAAGGTGTATACAACTCTATTTATTTGATAAATCAATAAGCTGTTTCGACATTAGGAAGGTTGACAAATGTTTTTTCGTCGTCGAGGTACTTGTTTTTTAACTCATCAGCTCTCAAAAGAAAAAGAACAAGAATTAAATTGCACCTCATAAGTTGCTATTGACTTACTAACATATTACATACCATGTGTATATATGTATGTATGTACATTTTTACTTAACTAAATTAATGTATATGGTAATTATTTAATAATTACCCATTATACATATTATGGTTAATTATTAACCCACAACAAGTTCTTTAAAAAACTGTATCTATTATTGCATTTCATTATATCCTAGTTTTTTTAACTTCATGCTTCACAAAAACGTTATTTTGTTTTCTTTTTCATTAAGCTTCTAAAGACACCTCAAGAAATAAGCCTGTGTTTTCTTCTTGAGCTGTTTTCCACCTGGAGACCAAATGAACATGTATGCATTTTTATTTTTGCATTACATTATTATTGTAAAACCCATGGTATATATAATATAAAAAAATACTTTATTCTGTAAAAAATATAAATAATAATAATACATATTATATGATTGTGTAAAATTGAATTGTGATTATAAGATTATTATTTTTTATTTTTATTTTTTTGCCTGAAACTATAAATCTGTAAGAATCTCCAGAGTGGTTTGTAAATACTATTAAACTTGAAACTTGAAACTTGAAACTCATATAATTAAATCTTCGTATAACGTACAGACCTTATTTTTTGAATAAGAACACATGTGGAAAAACGCGATCCCACATTTGTTTAAATCTTAATTTACCTTGATTTGACACGCAGCCATTGCACGATTTATCACCTCAAAGTACAGCACTCATTCTGATATAAAGCACTTGGTCCAATAGGAGATAACTTGTTCACGTGGTACAGCATTTACATCACGTGATCCAAACGCATTCAGAGACGGTTGAAAAATTTGATGGTGTCGTGGTCTACTGAAATATTCAATAGTATAATTCCCTAAGCATTGGATATTGACAATGAAATACTTGCTTCATAGACGTTGATGAGTGCGCTACCAACAAACACAAGTGTGACCCGAAAGCACAATGTATGAACATTGAGGGATCTTTTACCTGTACATGTCCACGAGGATATGCAGGCAATGGGGCGGTCTGCAAAGGTAATAACCAACCAACCAACCAACGATAAAAAACGACCAACGAACAAACGAACAAACGAACGAACGAACGATCGAACGAACGGACGATCGAACGGACGGACGGACGGACGGACGGACAGACGGACGGACGGACGGACAGACAGACAGAAGTAGTGTACAATGTTGTCCACGAGCCCCTTAAATGAGGTTACCATTAAGGTTCCTGAGGTTCCTGAGGTTACCACTGAGGTATCCTATTGTTCTCCGGTTGTCAAGGGGACCACGTGACGTCACCGGACAAGTTCGGGCGAACCCTATTGTCCGCGGTTCTCTATATAACGCGCGCAATTTGAATTTTTTATCACAAAACATTTCTTATAACATAAAAATTTTATATCTACGACGACGATAATACATCAAATGGCAAGTTTATTGAAACTAGGCTCGAGAGGTTATCATGCTACCGTTAAGGAGTTCAACGGACAGATAAGATTCCACATCAGAAAGTATATTGACTTCGAAGGATTGAAAAGTATACCAACAAAGTATGGCGTGGCCTTAACGATCGAAGAGTTTCAAGAATTAAAAACAGCCATGGATGATCTGATTCGGGCTACCTTGCAGACGGCGAACATTCAAGCAGTCCAAGTAATAAAGCGAGTCAACAAACACCAAAGAATTGTAACACATCACAAGTGAATGAACCACCAAGAAAAAAGCTCAATATGAACAATGATGGAAAAGGTTACTTTGTTCGATATAGATCGGAAAATGAACTAAAAAACACTTTTAAGGATAGAAAAAATCAACTGTAATTTTTGTTCTTACTCGGTGAAAACTAATTGACCGAATATTTGTACTGTGATTATTTTGTCTTGTTTTACTGAAAATAAAATATAATCGATAATTTATACTGGGAATCGAGTCACAAAATATAGTGACAAGAAGATACATACTAACATAATTCAGAAAATATTTTTATTTTCCGTGATAAACGGAACAATATAGATCATAAAGTATCAAATAAACGGAACAATATAGATCATAAAGTATCAAATATATTTTCAAGTAAGAATATTCGTTCAATCACTCCATAAATTCAAATTTGCTGATGAAGCAGTAATGACTCCCACGAGAGTTGCACAGAGTTGTCCACGGAGCGGAACAAAACGTTTATCAAACCAACGAACCAATCAGAAGAAAGTTATTTATTTTTCATAACAATAGGGAAGTAAAAACACATTTTAAAATGAGCCATAAAAATATCAATAACAATTACAGTGCGTTAATATATACTAATTCATTTTTCATATTTATACGGAAAATTACGGTTCTTAAGCCTTAATGCGTTAATCAATTAAAATTCATTAATCAGTCACTTAAAACAAGTTTTATTTCTTAACAAATGTTATGACAATACAAGTTTTAGCGATGATTATGTAAAAAATGTTATTCGACTACAATGATTTTTCATCAAGTCGAAAGGATTCGTCCTTCGTTTGATCACGATTGTGAATGGTTTTTACAATGATGACATCTTGTGACGACAGCTTTTTCAGTATGATTATCCACTGGAATATCGTGTTGACATATTGAACATTGAGTCAAACTCGGAACATTGTTGATTCCATCCCTCCACATACACCTTGGACATTCTAGAAGTCGATGCACTTTGATATCATCGTTTTCACAATTAGCACAGGTCTCTGTTGGGGTATCATCCTCATCATCCTGTTGGCTAATTTGGTCAGAATCATTTTCACTTTCTTCTTCTTCTTCTTGATCATCATTATCAATATCATCTTCGTCATCATCACTATCATAATCACTTAAATTTTCACTTGATAACTCATCTTCTTTCTCAAGCAAATCGCTCAAAACTTTTTTGTTACGAATCCATTGTTTGTTGATACCTAGCTCGGCCAAGCCCTTTAAGAATGAGTTCAAGGCCTTGGGTGTAGGAACATCACTATTATAAAGCAATAGAACATACTCTAAAAGATCTGTGATACTAGACAGAGGGATACGTTGTTGATTTCGTACAAGTTCGCCGGCTGGAGTCCAATAGACAATGTTTTTCGAGACAGCCATACTATGCAGGAGATGCTTAGCATCTTGATGAGATACACCATCAGAAAGACCGTCTAAAACAGATTGTATAATTGGTTCTTCCTCACTTTCCTCTTCGTCACTGTCACCGCTTTCATCTTCATTTTCCCAGCTCAATTTTCGTTTCATGTTGATGTGCACTCTACCACTTCCTTGACCAAATGAATGGTGTTTTCTATCTTACTGAAGTCTTATAACATTAAAAGACCCGATATAAAAGGGGTTAACAGTTCTGTAATAAAACTACCCCCCTCTTGTACAAGAATTTGTTTCTTTTTCTTGAACGATTCGGAAGAGTGATGAAGAGCATAAATTGACTTTTTGTAGGGACGGAGAATTCTTCTTTCTTTTTCAGTCATTGGAAGCTAGCCATGAAAATAATTATGAATAACCTGGACAATAGCATGGACCTGTTCAGGTGTTGCAGATTCAAGAAGAAATTTTCTTTGCTGAGAAGGACAATAAACTAGACATTGGAGATAGCCCAGGTTGTTCCTTACCACATGAGACATGATGGAAGAGTGACTTTAATTTAAAAGTGCCTTGGTATTTATAGCCGATAGCCTGATAGCCTGATAGCCTGATAGCCTGATAGCCTGATAGCCTGATAGCCTGGTAGCCTGGTAGCCTGGTAGCCTGATAGCCTGATAGCCTGATAGCCTGATAGCCTGATAGCCTGATAGCCTGATAGCCTGATAGCCTGATAGCCTGATAGCCTGATAGCCTGATAGCCTGATAGCCTGATAGCCTGATAGCCTGATAGCCTGATAGCCTGATAGCCTGATAGCCTGATAGCCTGATAGCCTGATAGCCTGATAGCCTGATAGCCTGATAGCCTGATAGCCTGATAGCCTGCATGATAGCCTGATAGCCTGATAGCCTGATAGCCTGATAGCCTGATAGCCTGATAGCCTGATAGCCTGATAGCCTGATAGCCTGATAGCCTGATAGCCTGATAGCCTGATAGCCTGATAGCCTGATAGCCTGATAGCCTGATAGCCTGATAGCCTGATAGCCTGATAGCCTGATAGCCTGATAGCCTGATAGCCTGATAGCCTGATAGCCTGATAGCCTGATAGCCTGATAGCCTGATAGCCTGATAGCCTGATAGCCTGATAGCCTGATAGCCTGATAGCCTGATAGCCTGATAGCCTGATAGCCTGATAGCCTGATAGCCTGATAGCCTGATAGCCTGATAGCCTGATAGCCTGATAGCCTGATATCCAAAAGCCAATAGCCTGATAGGCTGATAACCTGATAGCCAATAGCAAATACCCTGATAGCCGATAGGCAACAATAATTACGTATATAAACATTTGTAGGGGTCAACTTCAAATCATTCTTATCAAACCACAACATGGGTCGGAGCTGTCCTGTGTGTCATAAAGTGGTACAAAACCTTTCGAGCCATCTTGTTCGAGTACACCAAATAAATGGTCCAGAAAGAACATTGCTTTACCAAAGAAGTGATACGCAAAACATTCCCTATAAACAAACATTTGCTACAAATCGAGTCATAGGAAACATGGAATCGGATAATTGCACTGATTTTAAACTTTTGCATCCATTCACATGCATGGTTGCGGGAACAACTGGTTGTGGAAAAACTGTCTGGGTCCAAAAACTATTGGAGCATGCGCGAACTATGATCAGTAAACCACCTCAACGCATTGTATAATTGTTATTCTCAATGGCAACCTTCATATGTAGAAATGGTAATCAACACATTTCCTGAGATAGAATTTGTAAGAGAAATTCCCCAGGATCTGGAAAAAGATAACTTTTTTGACGTCAATGTAAGGAATCTTATACTTATTGATGATCAAATGACTGAAACTGGAAATGATAAACGGATCGTTAACAAAAGGCTCACATCATCGCAATCTGAGTGTTATCTACATGGTGCAGAATATCTTTCATCAGGGGAAAGTCAATCGAGATATTAGCTTGAATTGTCATTATATGGTGATATTCAAAAACCCCAGAGATAAACTTCAAATCCTCAATTTGGCCAAACAAATGTATCCTGGACAATCAGACTTTTTTCTGCAAAAGTATGATCAAGCAGTGAGTCGCCATTACGGGTATTGTTTTCTCGATTTCAAAACAACTACTCCCGATGACTGTCGATTTAAAACGAATATATTCCCAGAAGAGAAAACGGTGGATCAAGAGTCAAAATTCTAGCAAGAATTGCTACAGTATCTACAAGGTCATCAACCACCAGAAATGGCGACGATGCAAGAAATACAAAGGAAAATGAATAACATTTTGTGTGATCAATCAATTGGTGACAGTCAAAAAGCAAGGCAATATATCCAGCTCCAAAACAACTTCTTACGTTACAAACATACAATAGATCATATCAACGAAGTGCCAAGAATACAACCAGAACCATTATCAAACGACGTTTTTATACCATCAGATAACTTTGTGCTGTCTAGAAAAACTAACACTGTACCACTCGAATCATGCAATACAATCTCTACTCCTTTATTACGGAAACAGAGAATAACAGACCTGAAACTTCTTCATTGTTGAATACTGAAAATCTTGTGACCCAATCCAATTACATGGAAGGGGATCCACTTAGTTACAAGAAACCAACAATAAGACGATCTCTTAGGGTTAAGAACCGTAATTTTCCGTATAAATATGAAAAGTGAATTAGTATATATTAACTCTCTGTAAATGTTACTGATATTTTTATGGCTCATTTTAAAATGTGTTTTTACTTCCCTATTGTTATGAAAAATAAATGACTTTCTTCTGATTGGTTTGTTGGTTTGAATAACGTTTTGTTCCGCTCCGTGGACAACTCTGTGCAACTCTCGTGGGAGTCATTACTGCTTCATCAGCAAATTTGAATTTATGGAGTGATTGAACGAATATTCTTACTTGAAAATATATTTGATACTTTATGATCTATATTGTTCCGTTTATTTGATACTTTATGATCTATATTGTTCCGTTTATCACGGAAAATAAAAATATTTTCTGAATTATGTTAGTATGTATCTTCTTGTCACTATATTTTGTGACTCGATTCCCAGTATAAATTATCGATTATATTTTATTTTCAGTAAAACAAGACAAAATAATCACAGCACAAATATTCGGTCAATTAGTTTTCACCGAGTAAGAACAAAAATTATAGTTGATTTTTTCTATCCTTATAAGTGCTTTTTAGTTCATTTTCCGATCTATATCGAACAAAGTAACCTTTTCCATCATTGCTCATATTGAGCTTTTTTCTTGGTGGTTCATTCACTTGTGATGTGTTACAATTCTTTGGTGTTTGTTGACTCGCTTTATTACTTGGACTGCTTGAATGTTCGCCGTCTGCAAGGTAGCCCGAATCATCTCCTGGTTGTGTAGTCATAGAACTTGTTTCAATTAACACTTCTAACATTTCGTTTAGATCATCCATGGCCGTTTTTAATTCTTGAAACTCTTCGATCGTTAAGGCCACGCCATACTTTGTTGGTATACTTTTCAATCCTTCGAAGTCAATATACTTTCTGATGTGGAATCTTATCTGTCCGTTGAACTCCTTAACGGTAGCATGATAACCTCTCGAGCCTAGTTTCAATAAACTTGCCATTTGATGTATTATCGTCGTCGTAGATATAAAATTTTTATGTTATAAGAAATGTTTTGTGATAAAAAATTCAAATTGCGCGCGTTATATAGAGAACCGCGGACAATAAGGTTCGCCCGAACTTGTCCGGTGACGTCACGTGGTCCCCTTGACAACCGGAGAACAATAGGGTACCTCAGTGGTAACCTCAGGAACCTCAGGAACCTTAATGGTAACCTCACTTAAGGGGCTCGTGGAAAACATTGTACACTACTGACAGACAGACAGACAGACAGACAGACAGACAGACAGACAGACAGACAGACAGACAGACAGACAGACAGACAGACAGACAGACAGACAGACAGACAAGATTGAACAAGCAAGACAGAACAAACAAGACTGAACAAGCAAGATTTGTTTTTCAGCTATCAAAGACTGCAAAGACTTTAAAATCATTGGTACCAATGAACATATGCTGGACGCTTCGGGAGCTGGTATGACAGATATCTGTAGAGCAATCATAAGTTCCTTGACAAACGACACAAGAAGCTACAGTATAGACGTAGACATTTACACCTACCGCACTGATAATGATATCTACATGCACCCTGGGCTGTTGTTCAACGTCCAAGACATTGACAACACTGATGTTGTATTTGTAAGACCTCATGGCAACTGCCATGGTGAAAGCAAGACAGTGCAGCCAGTAAAAATAGTCAATGGAGCCTCATCTGCTGTTGGTCTAACATCTTGCACAGCACCTCAACCTCCACCAGGGTACGCTTGGTTTCACGTCAAAGTAGATGTTACATCATCAGAGGTTAAAGTGTTCCTTAATGGTGTTCTTGGGGGTACTTTTGCTCCTTCATTTTCGATGAAAAGACGAGGTGGTATTATGGTTTATAATACATACAACAACCTGGCTAAGTTTAGAAACTTCACTATAACCGATCTGTAGTAATTTGTATATAGGGTGTTTTCATGTTTTCTAGGTTAGTGTCAAATGTATAATACCAGATGATATACATAGCAACGTTTACTAACGCCTTAAAACACCTTAATCCATCTTTTAAAAGGCTCAGGGTCCAAGAGTCGGGACGTGTTTGGTTCATAACGTTTACATGGAAGCTTCACTCCAAGAGCGCATATTTTTATGATGTATTTGGATCTGCTACTGTGAAAAGCAATTAACGAACGAGGTTACAAATGGCTATCGAACTAGCCTCCATGGGCATCCTCGTCGGTGTTTCTTTAATGTATTTAATAAAACAGAACAGACGGAAACGTTTAACTTGGACATCGTAGTAACACGTTCTTGGATTAGTTGGGTGTTGTGTCGAGCACGTGAACTTTTTCTCGAAGTGAAATGAAGTGAAAACACCTTTCAATTTATGATTTGTAAAAATCAAGGAATATTGAGATAAACGCCAAATGCCAGTGGCCATATTACTCAGAATGTAGTAAACGAGAGAAGTGGAGAATATTAACTGTGGCTGATAATTTGTTCGCTTTTCACGTGTCCATGAACAATTTTACACTTTAGCTTATTTTGAGCAAATTTGGTATAGAGTTTTTTGAAGGTATTTGGAGTACACCGAAATGATAATTGGTAGTTATTTCAGTTTTCCTAATATTTCTTGCATGGTCACAATAACACTTGATTCAAAATAGTTTGATTTATTACAAATACATTTCTATAAAAAAGTCATTTATATTGGGGATGCCTCAATCATGAACAACACAACTTCGCCAGCCGATTTGGAGAAGCAGTTTGCAGGTGAACTACTCTCTCGAGATGTTATTATCGTAGTCTTCGAAGCTGGATTGTTTCTCGTGATTGAATTCGTTGCACTTGTAGGCAACGCTCTCATCTGTGTTGCCATGTTACGAAACAAAGAACTGAGAAAGAGACTCACAAATGTGTTTATTGCCAGCCTAGCGTTTTCTGATATTTTAATGGCTGTTTTCTGCATGCCGATTTCTCTAGGGATATTGATTATGGGCAAGTGGATTTACAAACAATTCGCTTGTGATTTCCAAGCCTACTGGATTTATGTTCTAGCTGGAATTTCGCTGTATACCATGGCAGTGACTGCAGTAAATCGTTACTATCGTGTCGTAAAACCTCGAAAATATAACATATATTTCACTAAAAGATCAACGTTTGGGATGATATTCGTTGTGTGGATAACAATAAGCTTAGCAATAGCAATCCTTGTAAAGATAGCTTGGTTGCGAGTGAAATATCAATCTTCAAAAGCAGCCTGTGTAATGTATGCTTGGTTGGGCAGCAAGACGCTCACATCGCTCTACCAACTCATTGCTTTCATAATTTTCTTTCTTGTACCTGCCTCCCTAATTACTTTTTGTTATAGAAAGGTATTCAAAAAAGTAAACGAACACAAAAGGAATACAATCTCAACGATTCGACAAAACACAGTGGGATCGGAAAGAGCTATGTTCACGCGTCGTGGAGCTGCAGCGGGACGACATAGTGTCGAAGAAATTGACATCACCAAAACGCTTTTCAGCGTTGTTCTTGGTTTTGCTTTATGCTGGACACCTGTTATAATTTACGAATTTGTAGTTATAGCGAGCAATATTTTTCACTTCTATGACTCTCTGCCTAGAGAAGCTCATCTTGTATGGTTGTATTTCCCAACGCTTGGATCAGCAGTTAATGCATTTATTTATGGCGCAATGAATAGAGCATTTAAAAAAGAGTTTAAAAAGATGTTTCGGTGTTTTGTTAAAGATATTGGACAGCAACCATCTACTGTTCAGACAATAACAGTACAGGTGCAATCTTTTACAAATTAGCGGGAATTGAATATGTTGTTAAAAACCAGAATACATGGATTGGATGTACGCCTGATGAGACGAGCGCAGTTCAGCCAATTACTCCAAATAAAGCCTCTCCAGCAGATGTCCACAATTTTTTATTATACTCACATTGATTAAAAAATAAAGCAAATGTTTTTCACTTTTGAAATAAACATACTGAGGTATAAATGTTTGTTCTGTTCTTTGAATATCAGATTGTTATGAGTCTAGCTTTAATTTGTTTTTTAGTTTTTTTGTGATTTGTTAAATCAGAACGTACGTCTAGCTTTGGTAGAATCAGTTACACTGCAATTTCAGTCACTTCATTAGCATTATTTTGTGAAAGTACCATTAAGACCATAGTTAAAAGAGTGAAATGGTTTGGAAACTCTTTTGTTATATGTTATTGTACACTTTTCTCAAGCATGACCATGCACAATCTTTTGTTTCACTATTGTTTTACCCTTGTTGGTTAAGGCTGAGTGAACAGATCAAAACTGTTCTTTTGCCTGCTCGCTCCAAATGCCGAATAATTGATACAAGAAAATCGAATAAATCTTACCATAATATAATAGACAAAGTTTATGTCTACTTATTTCACAATTTGGAATAAGCACAAATGAAAAACTGTGCAGGGTCAAGGCCGGCTCAACCTCAAAACCGAACAAAGACATAAAACAATAGGCTTCCTAACCATTCTTTCTATTAACTATGTTAAGACTGAAGGTCAGGTCATAGTTAATAGAGTGAAATGGTTTGGGACATCTTTTGTTATATGTTATATATTGTACACTTTTTTCAAGCATGACCATGCACAATCTATTGATTTACATTTGTTTGATATGGTTTAGTGAACAGACCAAAATCGTTCTTTTGGCTGCTCGCTCCAAATGCCTAATAATTGATACAAACAAATTGAATAATCTTTACCATAATTATATCATAGACAAAGTTTATGTCTACTTATTTCACAATTTGGAATGAGCACAAATAAAACCCTGTGCAGGGTCAAGACCGGTTCAACCTCAAAACCGAACAAAGACATAAAACAATAGGCTTCCTAACCATTCTTTCTATTAACTATGGTCAGGTATTTAAACAAATCATGTTTAATTGGACGACATATGAGAATACTGGAATGAAAGCACTTCGATCGAGTCTTGAAACCATTCTATTATTATCAACGAAAAGAATACATTACCAATCCATTAGGCTGTCAATATCGTAGACAGTGGTTTGAATTCGCTTCGTCAGCAGTGAACAAACATAAGACATGGGATTCCTGTGTTATTATTTGAAAGGCACCCCCCCCCCCCCCAGAGAAGCAAAAGGTCCGCTCAAAACTATTACTTTTTTATGAAACCATTGTGAAAGACCGCTGTGAAAAGACCAAGGCAAAGTGTAATGGGTTGCAATAAGGTGTAATAATCACCGAAAATACAAAAAATTAAGTCATTCAAAAGGACTGTAAAGCGCAATAAATTGTAATGCGGGTTTTCAAGGGTTTTTGTGAAAATGCATATGATATAACAGCTAATAGAAAAAGTATATTAAAAACCCATTAATGATCCTGGGTTTTTTATGTGCACCCCTCCTGTAAACGGTCTGGTTACGCCCCTGATTTTGTTGAAAATACTACCTGTTGTATTTATCAAGTATTTAATACTATACCAACCAACGAATTTCTAAACTTAACAAAAGTTGTTTTTGCAAATGATCATTTTCGATTCTGCATATGTGAGCCAGATATTTTTGTTGTTGTTTATAGCAAGTAACTGATGTAGGTTGTGACTAGAAGCTAGAATTTGCTTAGAATAATTCTGGGATCCATGATGCTTTGCAAGATTCTAAAGTAAAGGAGCAGGGACCGAGGAAAACAGTCTACTTTCGTTATCAGTCTGCCGTGAGAACATTGAAAATATCAAAGCTCATTTCATTCCATTCCAGTTGCATTTAAAAGGGTAAGGCTCTACTGAATTGTGTTCAAAATCAAATAATACCAAATCAGATCACCTAGTAGCGTCGTTTCACTAATCTCTAATAATTATGATTTTGTAAAGTCTATAGTATATAATCTTTACATTCATAGCATACTCGTATTTAAGTTACGCTACAGTAGTTATATTCTACAGTTCCATCACTTATTTATAAAGAGAGACTTCATACATTAACTTTATCACTGTGAAGGAAAAATAACTAAATAAATACTATATTTATAAACGAAATTCTCAGCTACAATACACAGTTAATTTAATTACTAAATGAATAAAAGTTTAAGGGGACACAAAAAATGCATAGTGCAATGCCTAACCTTCAACACCGGAATGAAATATCTGGAATTATTTGTTTGTAGCTCTTATAAATTTTTGTGACCAATGTCCTCATTAAGATAATTTTATATTAACACTTTAAATAACACAGTTTAAAAGGGCTCGTTTTTCACGCATCAGAAATTCAATTAAAGTGCAAAACAAACAGATGCGCTGCTTTAACACGGAACCTTAAATACTTCATTTTATGCTTACAAAAAGTATTCAAATTTTACTTAGAAAGAGAAATTTTGGGCAAAAGTTTGTGATCGGTTGTATTTACATGCTTTAAAACGCTTCATCGATTCATGCTGATCAGGTTGCATTCTTAATTTCTAATGCTACTATATCAAACTTAATATAAAACTTCAATAATTGTCATTTTACTATAATTTCAGTCGACTTTTATAATTTTTGTCAGTATTCTATAGTGAATGAAGTGCAAAAAGTATGTTTTCAAGTTTCATTTTATAGTATATGTTTGTTTATTCACGTGGAAAATTCACTTTTATTGAATATTATAAGTGATTTCACTTTTGGTTGATTGACTTTTGTTGAAATTTGAAATTATAATTGACAACTGTAATTATATTCATGAATCGTGTAAAATAACTTGATATCATGCAAAAACAACTCGGCAATAATCACCATAAACTCTTAAAAAATGTGGGTTTTTTTCGTTTAAAATATCACTTTCCTGGTGATAAAAGATATTTTTTCGGGCAAAGAAGGGATTTTGATGATTGATTGCACATTTTTGATTAAAGATCAAATTCTAACCATACCAAAACTGATAGCATATTTGTGGGTCCTAATGGGGTCAATAGTTAACTGAAATTCGGCCAAAAGTTTAGTAGTTAACTGAGATTTAACCCAAATAAATTAGCATTTAACTAGTACTAAGAAACTAAAATTTGTAGAATTTTTGCATTTTTAGCCCAAAGGTAAAATTTTGATTTTGAAGATTAGTAGCTAGCTGAAAAATAAGACGGATTAAAAAAATATACCATCAGCGGACTCAACAGAAATTTTATCTAATATAGGTGAGCTTCAGCTTTTACAGTGCTACGCGAGAATCTATGACAACCTACAATGTATGCACATATACTTCTATGTCTATGATCTTTGAATAATATAAAAAATTGCAGGCTTCAACCAGCCAAAACACACAAAAAATTAACTTAATTAGATTGAATTCAATTCAATTTGATTTAGTTACAGCCAAATTCGTTGTATCGCGACCCGCCATTTTAAAACTTTGTTTTGATTTGGTCGTTTCTGGGCCGTTAATCAATTCCAAGGGCGGAGTTTATTTTAGATTAACCAATGACAGAACATGTTAGCGTAAGCTCCGCCCTATGAAATTGATTGACGGCTCAGAAAAGACCAAAATGAAAACAAAATTTTGAAACGGCGGGTCGCGATACAACGAATTTGGCTGTAAATTCGTTTATTAGTTCGTGCGTTCGTTGTTCTTTCAAAAAGACATTGGAGTCGTTTTCGTATGAGTGGGAAACAGTTCTTTACGATACCGCAGATGATTCGAATGTTTTCTTAGAAACTACAGATATATACGATACGATACAGTACTGTTTCCGACTCATACGAAAACGATTCTATCCGCTTTCTCGTAAGTTCCTTTGTTTATTCGCTTGTTCGTTCATTCATTCATTCATTCCTATTTTTTTCATTCATGCAATATTTCTTTAGATAACGCAAAATTAGCCACAGTGGTAAACTTGCCATGGAAAGTAAAAAGACTGGTGTAGCTTTCTCAGGAGGTGGTGTACGTTCGATGGCATTGTGCTCTGGCTTGCTGCGTCGTCTTCTTCAAAAAGGTGCACCCATCGATTACCTAAGCTCAGTCTCTGGTGGAGGTTTGGTAGCAATTCCTTACATGGACTGGAAGTACCGCAACAGTAAAACGGACAATCTATCATGGCACAAACAGTTCTTCGATCGTCTAAGACTCCATAGTAGCCCCGTGTGCGATTGCTATTACCCTTGTGTTGGAATTCTTGACGCTATTGTCAACGTTGTTTTAATATTGTTCTGGTCATTTGGTTTAACCATACTTCGTGCATTCTCGCTTCTAGTTCCACTGTCGTATGGAATCAATTACATTTTTGGTGATATTTTACGTGCACAGTTTACTTGTCATAAACAAAACGCAAATATAACAGTCCCTGGTTTGTCCAGAGAATTCCTGCTAAGCCATTGTATACCAAAGCTAAGCTCTCAAATGGTAAACTTATTCTACCTTTACTTCAGCTTGTTTGGATGTTTTGTAGTTTTCTACTATCTAAGTACACTATTTCGAGAGCGAACGCCGAAGTACTTTTTGCTGCTTCTAGCTCAGGTTTCTCTTTACGGTTTGCTCATTACATTTCTGCCTTGCTTCCTTGAGACATACATCACCTTTACTCCGGCATGGGGCGGCTATTTCATACTCATATCCATTCTATTAGTATGGATCGGGTTGCCGTCTATGCGGGACAAATCTTCACTAGCTTTTATGGTGCTAATCTTTGCCTACTTTGTTCGTTGGGTGATTTTTGGGACACCATTGTTTGGCATTCATTATACGGATAAGCTGTACTGGAAGTTAATCTGGGCGGCCGGTGCGTTGCTATGGCTACATCCATATATTGGTATGATTCAGATGTACTCATGGCATAAATATGCAGCGTAAGTGTTATTTTAGATAATATCTAATCAATACAGTAGAGCCCCACTAATCTGGTCAGTACTGGAATAAAAGAAAATGGTCGATTTGGAGGGGTTCCGGTTTAATGAGGTTAACTTTACAAGAAATATAGGAAAAGTTAAATTCAGGACCGAAAAAAGTTGGTCGGTTTAAAGAGAATTTTGGTAAATTGATGGTGTTGTTGTTTAGTTATTACATAATTAAGAAATATAACCTATTTTTTCGTGAATCTGTATTCATATAGATGTTCAAATTATGTCACAATTTGATGCAAAAAAATTTGTTTTAATCCTATAGATTTAAAATGGGACGAACGTTATTTTCACGCGAAAGTCGTTCAGCAGCATTCGACGATTTGTGCTCCTGCTGTCCCGTCAGGTTTGACAAAATCAAAAAACCGCTGACCATGGACGACTTGATCGATGTTCAACCCACCTACAACTGTAACGTCACTGTTAACAACTGGCGTAAGACCAACTCAATGAATGCAAAAGATTTCGAAGTTCTTACGTTTTCACCGACAACGATTCAAAGAATTGACCGCCAGGAATGCGAAGAAGAGTTCGATGAGAATGGATTTATAAGTCCTCAAGATATTCCGCTGTCGGAGGCCATGATGACTTCCTCAGCAGCTCTCTCATATGATGTAGGCGGTTTTGAAGATCAGAATCATTCTTTTAGAGAGATAAGGATCCTGTTTGGGCTTGGGTTTGGTAATATTAAGGTTGCTCAACCTGGTTTGACAACTTCGTGGCTACCTTGGGTAAGTCTTGTGCAGTTATGATAGGAAAGCAAAGCATTATCCACTTTTTTGGGACACATATCTGGCTTAGAACTTAACAGTAAATTAATGTTTGACAAACACCCAGTCAAATTAAACAATTAGCTGTTTGCAATACTTAATAAATATGTGATTTTTTTTCTTCTGATTCGCATTTTTGTTCATTTTTATCGTCAAATAGTCATGCAGTCCTAAATTACCCCGCCATAAACAACTGCAATGTGCTTTCTTTACCTTCTACTTTAGTATCTGACCGAGCAAATGAGGGAAACTCCGATGCGGATCCAAAGAAGGGTGCGGGGGGCTGTTTCTGTAAAGGGAACTCGAGGCCTCTCGCACAGATGGCCAAGCACTAACCAACTGTGCTATCCTGGAATGTTCCTATGAACATGCAAAATTTTTTGATCCGTCCCTCAAACTGAAGCAAATTTCTAAAAAAAGGAAGACCAAAGGAGTTGGCTAATGTCTTTATTATAGCTGATATATATTTGACTCGCAGGTGGTAACATTCTTGTCACAGCTTTTATTTGGAGCAATTATAATCGGAGTTCCTGTGGGACTCTATGCAGGTGTGCTGAAAGACTGGAATTTCTGGGAACAACTAGGTTTGATAGCATATATACTTTCCTTCCTAATGATGTGCGTCTTGGCTATATTACCCACTGGTGATAACAGCAAAGGATGGTTTGATAAATTTGTCAGGTAACCCTCTCCAGTTTTCCTCCCTCATCAAAATCAACATGCATGCATAAAAAGTTGTGTGATGATTAATGTTAGTCTGGAGAGTGTGAGCGTCCATCTCAAGAATAACCACTACGGCTGTATGTGTAAAATACTTTTTTTATTTATTCATTCATTCATTCATTTATTCATTCATTCATTCATTCATTCATTCATCCATCCATCCATCCATCCATCCATCCATCCATCCATCCATCCATCCATCCATCCATCCATCCATTCATTCATTCATTCATTCATTCATTCATTCATTCATTCATTCATTCTTTCATTCATTCATTCATTTATTTATTCATTAATTCATTCGTTTAATTAATTAATTAATTTATTTATTTATTATTTTATCAGTTGCGATATTTTTGTATTATCTAGATGGTGTATCATTAATTTCCACCACGTTCGAATCATACGTACCTTATTTGGTGTGACCAATGTTGGCTCTGTTCCGCCACCCATCATGTCGCTAAGCGACGGCGGCCATGTTGAAAACCTAGGTATCCTTCCACTCCTTAAACTACGGCTACAACGAATCGTAGTGGTCAATGCTGGTGCATTATCTCCTGAAGAGAGCTATGCTCACTCTCTACTCATCGCCCTCGACCAAGCCAGACAGAAACTGCGATGCTCGTTTACTGGTATCAGCGGTCGTGACATTGAGGAAGATGTTCGTGCGAACTTTGTTGAGAGACCGCCAGGAAAACAGCCGAGGAGCTATCGATTCAAGGTATAACGTCAACACAAGTATTTTCTTTTGCGAAAATGATTCAGTCCAGACGCATTGATATTCTAATCAGCGCAATAAGGCAAATTTTACATTTTATCGAGAAAAAAGGGCATACACAATTTTAATGACTTTTCAATATTTTCTTTTTTTAGTTATCCTAATCATTTTTATTCAGTGCAAAATGCAGATGACTATTGGTCGAGTAATAAGCAAACTTGAAATAAGCTTTAAAACAAGGACGACACTTTAGAATGACATATTTTGACAGTACTTCTGTCATCTTCAGATTTATTGTAAATGCAACATTGTAACGAATTCTGAAGATGAAGTACTGCCAAAACATGTCAATTAAAAGTGTCGTGCTTGTTTTAAAACAGATGTCTATTGATTTGGATATTCCCTATGCCTTTTAAAATATCCAGGTTCATTATTACGAAATGATAGATGGCGAAGAAAAGAACGTTGGCGAAGGAGAGGTGTTATTTCTAATGCCAAGACACCCTAAAGACGGTGTCACACAATATCAAGAATGCAAATGGCGTGATTGCGGCATTGATCTTGATGAGAAGGACTGGGGGCCAGGACCGGCTTTGGAAACATGGGAAGTGGACAGGCTATCGGGTGAGAAGATGATAATGATGATGATGATGACAACAATGATAATGATGATGATAACAATGATGATACGACGATTATGATGATAACAATTATGATGATGACGATAATGATAATGGCGATGGCAGTAAGGAAACAAATATATGTTAATGGTGTTGGTGATGGCTACTAAATAGCTACTATTTGTTAGTATTCAGTTTGTCTAATAATACATATAATGTGTACCAACAAACGTCATGCATTAAAACTAGCTGTACTTAACTATACGAATATAACCAAACCTCGTCGTTAATTGTAGGATGCTGCTTTGAATGTTGCCACTGGACACCTTTCAACGCCGTCTGTACGCCAGTTAGTGGAGCATTCCCATTCCTATCAATCATGAACCAGTACTTAACCCCATCTCAATTCAGTGGATACCACAGAGAGGGATACCATATGGGAATGGAAGGACATGCAGAAGAGTTCTTGGCTGATGCTTATTCACAGAAAAAGACTCCTGATCGCAAACCTAATCAAACTACTGTTATAAATGTAGCTGGGTTCTAGTAATCGAAACTGAGATAGGACAGAAAATTGTACTTGGTTCTGCCTTAACTCCCGTTTATTCTATTGCCTAAGAAAGAATCCATCTGGGCATTTAACACTTCATGCATGATATGTTCTAAACCAAATCATCTTTTTAAGGGAAATTTTGAAGTAGAATAATGTAAATTCTAGTTTGGTTTTCCACAAACATTTGTGGCTCACCCATTTTTGAACATTTTTGGTACAGTGTGTATAGAAATGCGGTTTAAATAATGTCAAACATTGATCCAAATTGTTTAATCACGTATGTTGTAAATGAGTTGCACTACCTTCCCTTTTAGTTACATAACGTACATATATTCAACATTTTTATATCTTTTATTTGCACCATTTTGTTTATCAACGATTTGGTAGGCAATTGTATTTATATACAGCTATTCTTGAATTGTTGTCCAGTTGAAATACCGATTTAGCGAATTGCATATCTTATGATTTTTATTTTTTAAGAAATTATAAGTCAAAACGTTCAAATTAAAATAACTTCATCGCATAATCATAATGAACTATGTAACTATATAATATGTGCAGCTTTGTATCTAAAACAAGAAAACTGAAAACTTGATATTTGAGAATGACATTGTTATTCTTCACATCAGTATTTGAACTGGACAACGTTTTCAAGAATAGCTGTATAACACCAATGTGAAGTTGCCATATTTTTAAGGTTCATAAATTATAATTTGCTAGTTTTTTACCGTTTTTTTTAATAATTTGAATTCAAACGAACAGCACTCATGTAGTTAAAGCAAAGAAGTAGAGAATTTTGACTCCGTTTTGAAAAATCTTGAACCCTCCACTGGAATTTGATTAAATCTATTTAAGAGTTATATGCATTGATTTAATTGTGTGCATGCTCTTTTCAGTTTTTGTATTTGTTACTGAACTATTTAATTATTGTTTCTTTTTTTGGACTTTTTATCAGAGTTTGTTAGTTTGTTTCCATTTCTTCCATGAAGTTTTGTTTGCTTTTGAATTCTTTATTTTTATGTGTTCATATATATATATTTTTACAATTTATTTTATTTTTTTTGTTATCATTTTTAAATATTGTTTAAAATATATATTTTTTGCTTTATTTTGGACGCCACTGTGTCTGTTTGGGAATAAATCAGGTCAGCCGCTAAGACCATATCATAACAAGTGTGATTGTTTGACCAATCATACGAAATGTTCGCGGGCTCAAGCAGGTACCTTTCTGAAAAACATTTTTTTACAAATTTGATTAACAACAGGTACCGGACTCGGAGAAAAGACCAAAACAATATGGCAAACTACACATGGGATTTTCAAAAACACACAAAAAACTGGCTTTAAATTGACCAATTATACTATTTTGAATTTTTACATAAACTAGCAATATTCAAAGGCGACAAAATGTCGTAAGGAAATGAAGTGAACGATAATGATTCGTTCGAAAGGCGCTGTAGATGTGATCACTAAGAGGGACTTATAAAATGAGAACGAATTTCAATTATCGCTTGAAGCGAAATTCTATTGTGTTAGCTTTAATAGTCTTTGTTGTCATCTATGTTTGCTTCATTGGAAATCAAACAAGCCAGAAGTTTATTTCTCCCAAGGTTTTAGTAAAGACAGAAAGAAAGGATCCGTTTAGGTAAGTGTTTTTGTTATCAATAATCAATCGAGTTATAGACAAAGCAAAACAGATCTAGCGCTATGTTACGATTGATCTTATAACGTCGTAAAAGTAAAAAGAGCAATTTTTATTCCAAAAATAATTATTTCTATCACGTAGTCCAACTATACTACCTTATATATCCACTTTTTTGGGAAAATAGCAAAATAACAAAAATACAAATAAATCATTTTTTGTTAACATGGCTGACTGCCTTGATCAAGCTATGTTCTAAGATTTAGATACTGTTGGATCCGCCGTTTCTTACATACAATATTAAAAAGCTATAATTAGAATATGTTTTTTATAAAACCATTTAACACAAGAAAGCATTCACCTTAAAATGCTTTCTTTATTGTATAAAGTCCAACTCTTATTCAAAGAAAAAAAAAAATGAAAAAAATATAAATAAAATAAATAGACAAACAAACAAAAAACAAGTATCATTTGGATTATACTGATGGCCTGACCAAAGATTTCACCTCAAATTAAGTTTTTATAATGTAAGTGATTTACCAAAAAACATATGTAGTTACGTTAATTGTTCTATTTGAACGGGAATTTCGACTTGAGATGATCGTAAGTAAGGCGCCACCTGTTGTTTTTAACAACCTTTTTGAAAATGGTCAATAAATCAGCTTTGTTTGTCCTTGTATTATCTTTATGGGTCATTTACTCTAACAATCATATTTAGTCAGACTCATGATGGAAATTGGGGTCCAAGCATTTAATGTCTTTAATTAAAAGCGTACAATAGTCAACGGTTTCGAAATACCTTTCAAACATCCTTACCCTCAGTTAACGTAATGTACTCGCAACGTCTTTTAACTGTTGTATGTTACAATTATATTACATGAATTCGAGACTAAGTCTACTTTCGAAGTTGAATTGGAAACTGGACTATTAATAAATTAATTGTTCAAGAGGTTAGAATTTGTTTAGTGTGTAGCTTTTCGTACGGGGAGGTCCTGAAGAAGTTGCTTCCAAGTCACTTATTTATTTTCACTAGGCAATTTGCATTCTGACGTCACATACTACAACTACATGAATGCATTGCCGTCTTTCTTTTGTATCGCAATAAGCACAAATTGTTTTGTCTGTTAATCTTCAAAGGGATTGAGAATTTGAATATGAGAGAATTCGCAAAGAATGCTGGTAGTCGTAGTAAAATGACGCCATAATGCAGATCGCATTTATACTGGTCACGTTTGTGGTGGCCTATCAGTCATATTATGGTACCCAATTCTAAGTGTTTATCACATCTTGTGGCGTTGAATTATAGTCATGAGTGGAATATATAAGTGTAAATAAAAGAAGTTGGTCATGAAGCTGACCTGATTGAAACACACACAAAGTCATTGTATAAAATGTTCCTTCAAAGAGTAAAAGACACAACTCACCGCTTGTTGAATTTAAATACAAGTTTTCTTATCACATTTCATTAAAAAAATCTCATTGTTTTTGTATTTTAGGTTTAAACTGCCACATGCATGGGCCTGGAATGATGACGTCATATACATCGAGAAACAAGAGGATTCAGCGACCAAAGAGACTTTGGATAAACTGGGAAACGATCTCATTGAAAACAAAAACTCTTCATTTAGGTATGAACGTATGCAGGTTTTATTGAAGTGAAGCTTAAGTCTAGTTAAAAAAGCATCCCGACCACTTCTTCCAAAACAATCTCTCTGGATACATGCCATCCCACTCTCACAATAGTATGAGATTATGATCAATGAGAGCAAAATAACAACATATCCGGAAAGCTTTTATGTATCTGAATCTGAAAAGGTACATATTAAGCAATAACTGTCGTTCGTTAAATAAGTGATCATTGCTTAGAAATTGAGAGAGGTCGATATACGAGACCATGCACAAATCCAGAAGATAGAATTTGTAAACAATGCAATAATGACATTGAAAATAAATTGCATTTCTTACTAATTTGTCCCTTTTACGCAAGTGAAAGGGACGAACTATTCTCTATATTAATCAACGAAAACAAGCAATTTAACTTTTTCAGTAATAGCGACAAATTTGAATACTGAATGCAACCCAAGTCAACCAAAATTTAATAGCTAAATATATTCGTCTCTCATATATTTTTCTATCCCGACTGCCTGCAGTTTGATAAAGTTGTTCACTGCTACCGCTGAAATGCTTGACCAATTAGATTTTCCGACAATTGGGGCGGTAGATCGTAGAAAACCACGAAAATGGAATCCGTTGACTTGATATTTTAATCAAATTATTATGATCAGAAATCGAGATTCGAAGATCGCAATGCAACCCACGACATCTCACATCATAATTATTCATTACTCAGAATATGCTTTTGTATGCATGTTTTACTTTTTGTCACAACTCCTTTTAAATTTGGTTGTTTTATCTAGGAACCCTTCAGTGGATAGCGACTATGGACAGTCCCGTTACCTGGGATTAGAAGGAGTGGAGGACTATATCCTTAGTAAGGATGACTACCATGAACCAAAAAAAACAGTAGCTACGAGGTATGTCATTGCATGGCCAACATCCTAGACTGTATATGTAAAAATATATCCACAGGACACAATATTGTGACGTTACAAATATCGATTAGACGCGCGAAAATATCGCAACTTGTTTGGTGCAAACCGACCCACAATCAAGACCGAGGAAAGAATCCTTCGCGCGCATGAATACTTAAGAATAATTCAAAGACTTTCAAGCAATGTAATGAAAAATAGTGGTTTATTGAAATGTGAATGTTCATGTGATCTTTAAGATATCATGACTAAGAATCCAGATCCCCGCTGTTCGATACCTTCTAGACTCATACACAGCATTCGACCGCGTGACTTTTTCAAATTATACATCGTCTGTATACTTAACAGTTCATTTCAATAAAATTTGCTGGCTATTGGGGATAGTTTGATGTAAAAAAATAATTTAACGTGAAGTTATCCTGAATTTCTTCTATAATCTTTGATGCTGCAAGCGAATACAAGTATACATTATCTAAATACTCAATTTCAAATATTTATATATTAAACAATATTACAAAAAATAATAATAACAACAACAAAAAATTAAGGCAAAGATTTTTAATTCATTAATTCATTAATTTACATCAAATATAAAACAAACAAAAAAAATAGGGGGAAGGAAGTATGCCTGCCTTATTTTTTACTGTTTCTCTGCATAAATAAAATTGTCGTTTTAATTCAATTTATAAACCAATTCAAGACAGGAAAAAAGGTGTTGTACAACATGTTCGGCAATTGCTAAATAGTGTTTTTTTTTATATTTTATTTTCTAACGAAGCCGTCCTTTTTCACGTTGTATTTCTACAGAATCCAGAAATGCTCCTACCCTATTAACAACATCCTGTTTCTCAAAACTCATCACACAGGAAGTGACGTCATCACAAACATTCTCAACCGCTTTGCCGACCTGCGTGATCTCAAAGTCGCCATTCCAAGTGGAGGCGTATCGACTTTCTATTGGCCAGCACGTTTCCATTGGCGACACCTTGACCTCTCAATCGTAGATGGCATCCTTCCCAACATCCTTTGCAATCACGCTCGGTATAACCCGGATGTGATGTCACAGATAATGCCACCAGGGACTGCATACATCACGATGCTACGTCATCCGTTGGGTAATTTTGAAGCGACATTTCGTAACGAGGATTTCGCGGGTTTGTTGGACATGTTTGAGTTTTCTGATCCAATGGGTGTATTCTTGGAAAATCCCAAATATTATATACAGCGTGTGGTGAGAAGAAGGACATTTAAGGTATTTTAGAAGAAGGATATTTCAGATATATGTTTGTTTGTTCAAGCTCATTTTTTCTCATATACACAGCGATTTTTAGCATGATCGAATATAATTGACCTTGACATATGAGAACATCAGCATCCTTAGTCGTTCAAAAACGAATCGAAAACAAATATATTAAAGGTTTCAGAACACTTGCTCCTTTGTTCAGCTCCTCGAGTATTAGAAGTATTAACCCATATTGAGCCTGTATTTTCAACGTTCTGTATATCAATTGAAAATATAACTTCAAATTTCAAACCGCTGAAATATAGCCATCCATCCATCTATCCATCCATCCATCCATCCATCCATCCATCCATCCATCCATCCATCCATCCATCCATCCATCCATCCATCCATCAATCAGGATGTTTTGCGGCCAACCTAACCAGTTATTTTTTGCTATTCAAAAATCAGAAAATAAAACCTAAAATTATAGAATTATGTGCCAAAAATGAAAGAAATGGCAATTTTTACTGAAATGCTGGATCTATTTTACTTCATGCCAAAATTGGCTGTTTCATGTCTTTTCTGATTTCTGTTTTCTGATATCCAGAATTGAGAATTGACGTTTTTGTATTTCTACATTACGAAAAGCAAAAATCGTAGATTAAAAAAAGGTTTCTAAACGGTTTTCGATGGATGCCTGTAAAGATTAAAACTCAAGATCGAGTCATTGGGTTCCTGCCCCCATAAAAACAGAAATCACCTTTTTAACACAGCGCGCTCCAGTGCGCTCTACCCATGGAGGGGTACCTGGGGCTCTCTTGAAACTTCCGGTCACCGGGCTGATGTACAGTCCTTTCAGTCCCCTTCCCTTGCCTCACCACATGATCTCACCACATCGTGCTTTTATTGATGTCAACTCTTTGCTCATATCGTACCTCACTAACATAACATAACATATTTTTATTTGCTCTTCATATGATATTAACAGCTGACATTGGAGAATTTTTGAAAAAAAAACGTTACAATTTATTAATACTTTTTGAAATTTGTTTGATGAGAGCCTGAGGGCTAAATTAAAATATATCACACTATTCGCAATATGCCGACTGTATGCACATGCGATATGTCGTAATAATGCGATACGTCGTACCTCATGCAATATGAATATTTTGAATTATTTACGACATATCGCACGAGGTACGACATATTGCACGAGGTACGACGTATCGCATTATTTACGACATATCGCAATTGCATACAGTCGGCATTTTGCGAATTGTGTGATATTATAACTGAGTGAGCTACGATATTTTATGAGCAAAGACTTGCTATCAATTGCATAAAAGCACGACTCATTTATCAGTGCTAAATATTTCATTGCATTTTTGTCCATATCTTCCCTCCATATCATGTGGTGAGGCAAGGGAAGGGGAGGGAAAGGACTGTACATCAGCCCGGTGACCGGAAGTTTCAAGAAATCCCCAAGTACCCCTCCATGGGTAGAGCGCACTGGAGTGCGCTGTGTTAAAAAAAGTGATTTCTGTTTTTATGGGGGCAGGAATCCAATGGCTCGATCTTGAGTTTTAATCTTTACAGGCATCCATCGAAAACCGTTTAGAAACCTTTTTTTCATCTACGATTTCTGCTTTTCGTAATATAGAAATACAAAAACGTCAATTCTCAATTCTGGATTTCAGAAAACAGAAATCAGAAAAGCCATGAAACAGCCAATTTTGGCATGAAGTAAAACAAATCCGGAATTTTAGTAAAATGGTCATTTATTTCAATTTTTGGCACATAATTCTATAATTTTAGGTTTTGATTTCTGATTTTTGAATAACAAAAAATAACTGGTTAGGTTGGCCGCAAAACATCCTGATTTAGACTATATGCCGATGACACAACTTTAACACTTTCGGAAACAGATATAGTAAATCTCAAAAAACAAATGAACTATGATCTTGAAAGCGTTGCTGATTGGTTATCTGCCAATAAGTTAACGCTTAACACTCTTAAATCAGAATTCATGCTCATTGGTCCCTCTCAAAGTCTAAATAGCTTTGAGGGAAATGATTTTACGTTATAAATAAATGGAGCAGAAATCAGAAGAAAAACATCAACAAAGTGTCTCGGCATATATGTCGATGAGAATTTAAATTGGAAAACGCATATAGAATATATTGTAACGAAAATCTCTTCCGGTTTATCTGTATTAAGAAAGCTCAAAACAGTCCTTACACAGGAACTACTTGTAACGGTATATAGAGCTATAATCGAACCGCATTTTGATTATTGTTGTCAAGTGTGGGATAGTATAAATGATACTCTAGCAGACAAATTGCAAAAGCTTCAAAATAGATCAGCACGAATTATAACTGGTGCTCCATATTCATACGTATCAACCGAAGAGATTTTCAAAAGACTAAACTGGAAAACCTTAGCTAGACGGAGAGCAGAACACAAAGCAGTGATGATGTTTAAAGTAGCAAATCAAAGGGTCCCACCCTATATGAATGAGATGTTTGAGAAAAACAAACACTCCGATTATCAATTGAGGGACTCCAATACATTTTCTCTGCCAAAAGCCCAAACCACCCTATACCAAAAAAAACTTTGTATATTCGGGTTCAAAACTATGGGATTCACTCCCTAAATTGGTTAAGAGCGCAAGCTCTTTAAACAAATTTAAAACACAAATTAAACAAATTGATCTCTGCTCCCAATGACATTTTAATTATATAACAGTAATTTTAACTAATTTTAGGACATTACAATTGTACATATATATCATAACGTATATATTATATACGTCATTTTTTCTCTTTTTAAACGACCTCTAGGTAGAACAATATTGCTTATAGTTATAATTAATTTTGATAGAGTATTCGTTTTCAAATAAAAGTTATCTATCTATCTATCTATCTATCTATCCATCCATCCATCCATCCATCCATCCATCCATCCCTCCATTCATTCGTTAATTTTTTCCATCGTTCATTCGCTCAATTCATTCCTCATTGAAGAACATATCACAATTCTTGTGTTTGATTCCAGGACACCTTGAATCTTATCAAGAACGGCATGTTCTTCGACCTTGGACTTCGTACGGCAGACTACCACAAGCCAGCAATTGTGAAGGACGCCATCTTAGATATCGATGAGAAATTCACCGTCGTTTTAATCTATGAATACTTGGACGAATCACTAGTTCTGCTAAAGAGAAAACTTTGCTGGGAATTAGACGATGTTTTATACCTGAAAACTTTACTCACAAAAGACATAAGTACAAGGAAATATACAACAAGTGAAATGGACAGTTTGCAGAAGTGGAGCAAAGCGGATTTTTTACTTTATGATCACTTTAATGCAACGCTATGGAAAACGATCTCTTACGAAAAGGAGTTTTTCGAAGAATTGAAATCATTTAGAGCAAAACAAACAGAAATAGAACTAGATTGTTTGAAATATTCATATGTCACGCAGTCACGCAATTTTGAGTTTAGTGACACGAACCTACAGAATTTGGGATTGTCAAATGGTTTCTATCCAAATATCGAGTTACGTAATACGAATACCCGTGTTGAACCTTCACAAAATCTTGAGCCGAGCAATGGAATGTCACGTAATATTGCGTCACAAGACACACCGTCACGCACTGCAGACCCATATTATAGATCGTCACGTCAATTTGGGTCACGCAGTCTTATGTCATACATTGATATCCCGTCACGCAATGTTCAGTCACGCATTGCATCAGATAAAGATATTATTCCAGTTGAGATACCGCCACGCAAAGTTTTGTCACGAAGTGTTGTGTCACGTGATAGCGGAAGTTCAGTACACCGTATGAACCAATATTACTGTCACAAAATGAGGATTTCAACACCGGGTTATTTAGAGTATTTCAGAACTAAATATACAAATAATAAGCATTAGAATAAGAGGAGGGTCCAAGGGGCGAGAGCTTGGGGGAACCGATCTCCAACTTTTGATTTATTTTTTTAATGATAATTCTTTGAATTTTTGATTGATAGTCAGTTATATATTTTGTTGTTGCTGGCTCCTATAGTTTCCCCCACTTTCAACATTTCTGGATCAACCCCTGAGAATCATATTCTCTCTATGTTTTTTTTAATTAAAACATACAGCCATGTGGTGCAAACTTCAAATAAATATTAAGTTTTAAATTATTACTATTATTTTTTTAATTTTAAAATCTGTTTCTCAATTGTAGATAAGGTGGGGTCTAAAAAAATTGATGAAACTACCTTAGCTACAATATTCTATGACCAATGTATAAGTCAATTCCAATCCCCCACCCCTCTACTTACGGTCAAGAGCCCGCCGGGCACCGAGCATTTGACTTTCAGAAAAAAAAGGTTGTCAAATGTCCGGCTATGCGGTCGAAATAAAAGCTCAAATGTATTATCGAATTTAAAACTTGATAGAACAGCACAAAAGACTCCGCTAGCATAGCAGTATGTCTGAGAAACAAAACGATCCACCATTTTGAATCAAACGACTGCCACCAACACTCGGAAGATGGTTTTGATACCTGGAGTTTGCCACCATCACGCACGGGCTTTAGGATTCTCCTTGATTCGAGTCGTGAGAAATGTTTAATAACAACCAAAATACTCTTATTGAATGCTTATAAAAACTCTACATAAATCACCTTATACTCACATTTAATTTGCGTGTTTTTATTCTTCCAAATACGACAATATTTAGCTGGTTTACAATCCATTTCATAACTCGTTATGACCGAACGTTATGGAACGAAAAAATCTGCTGAGCCTGCAATGAAATGACCGCATCGACACAGGAAGCCCTACCGAAAGAAAATCGTTATGCTAAATACTAAATAATCACAGCAACATATTTGGAGATTTGAAAAAAAAAAGCCAGCAATGCCAAAAAAGATATTTTCCTTGCAACATCATTCGCATTTTACAGGTGTTGGAGTGATAACACACACAACAAGTCAGCCATTTTCTAGCTGTTTTGATTTCTGGCCGAACAATGAGAGTGGTATGCCTGAAAACAGGGATCCCAGTGTATGTCACCACAGGAGGCCCAAAAACGACAACAAACGTTTGAATTTTCGATTAATGGGACTATTTTAGCGATCTGCATAAATATGTATTCACGATTCATTTAGTTTGACTGTAAACGCATCCACAGTGTTTTGCGTTTGTTTAAAAGCGTATTTTCAAATACGTTTCCCTTGCATTGCTTTGATAAAATGTCTCCCTCACAAAAAAAAAAAAAAAAAAAAAAAAAAAAAAATTGTTCAAATTATTGAATGAGATACACGTTTGCAGTCCAAGATCTATTCTTCATAAAAAATAAACCAACTACCAAGATTCTTCCAGTTTAGTTGGTTTTTGTTCTCCGACAGAGGTCACGAGCTGCTAGTTCTATGTAATAACTCAGCAACAGATATGTTTTTATCTAATAAATAGTCAAAGGAATATCAGAGAAAGGATGTTTAATTTAGCTTGGAATTACATGTACACGAGCGAGTTTTGAGGAAACTCAAACTTGGTAACCGCTCGGCGGTATTGGCATTGGTTTCCCAGCATACACTTTGACAACATGTTATTTTCTTTCAAGTGAAAGTGATATGTGTTTTCTGAGAGAAATTTACTATTTTAATTTTTTTTTTGATAAACGCCTTTGCGATTAACAATATAGCCTAGAAAAATACACTCAGGTTCGTTTCGATTGGCTTTCATTCAAAACAATTAAGTAAGCTATATGGCTTCATAGAGAAAGAGAGAAAAAAAAAGACACCGAATTGAAAAATAAAATTTTCTGCTTTTATTTGTGTATGACTATGCTATACTCTTGATTTGCTGATGATTTGCTGAAGGTGTTTTAGAGATAAAATGATAGAAAAATTAGACAATAGCCGATCCGATATTTGGAGTGCCTACTTTTGCCCGTCAATAGTGACAAATTTTAAGAACTATCATGTAATTAGATGGGTAATAAGTATATGACATTTTTGAAATTACCAAATCATTGAAGTATTGAATTTGAGGTGAACAATTCTGTCTGCTTCCACTTGAAAACAATTGACTGCAGGTTGACAGCCTTATCTCATCCCAAAGCATAAGATAATAGATGGGATCGTTAGAACTGGGTCTATAAACATCTTATCACTTTGTGAGTCTTTTCTTATTAAGGCGAAGAGGACTCAAGGGACGGAAGACAAGGAATGATTGTCATTGAAGAGGCATCATGAATTATATCCTTAGATCTAAAAATTCATTGATCTTTTCTATAAGTCTAATTACTTATTGATCAACAACAGCACTGCCTCACGTGAAACGGCTGACTAGACATTAGTTAATAGAAACACAAGTGCCTTTAGGGAGACTTGCTGTTTGTCGATGAGTTAATTGACTTGAGTTGCTACGTAGTCAACAGGTTCTTGGAAAGTTAGCGTTTGGCACTCAAAGCTATCTTCATTCACAACGAACCTATCACTTGAATCAAGGTAAGCTCCTTGATAATCTTTTCATGATTATCGCTTTTTCAATATCCACAATATTAATTCACGTAATTGTATTTTTAGATTCATTATTATTTTTTAAATATTTTATTGTTCTAATATTATCTTTAAATCTTTTTCTAATCTACTGTACCCCATGTTAATCTGAAAATATTTGTTTACAATGTTTAACGTTTGGAACTCGTAAATAACTTGACAATTGCGAATCTTGCAAATTGTTGCCCAGTGACTCACTGAAAAATGTATTCGTACCTGAAAATCCAGGAAAGGCTCATTTTGGTTCCGAATGAACTAAATCAAAAGTAATGATTTTTAATTCAATTGACTACATCCCGTTTACTACCAATAATTGATTCATTTGACCAAGAACGTTAAGGGAGGGTCCTAAAGGGGGGTACAAATATACTCAGCCTAATTTTGATTCAAATCCCAATGCTTAAGTGCAAAGAAAATATAGTGTGAGCAATGACCATATTTAATTTAAATTACATATTGCTCATTGGGCTCGTCTTAAAATTGTAATTATTGAAAGTTTTGCCTTCTCCCATGTAAGATAACAAATAAAATAACTCAAAATATATATTATCTAATATTTTTTGACATCTTGTAAAGATCAAAACTGGACAATAAGAAAAAAATACCAATCCCTTTGAAATTATTTTTTTCCAGTCCCAATGGAAAAATCCCAATTCCCAGCCTTTAAAAAATATTCCAATTGATCAATCTAGCCCTTCAGGACCCGTTTAAGGGGCCTGTTGTACAAAGCATGTATAGCGCTATCCACCCTATAAATTGCTTTCTTTTGAATATATGTACATGTATTTTCGAATAGAAATCCCTACAAGATCAAAATGTCTCTTGACAAATCCATATTTCCAAGCCGACTTTACAACGCCCTCAAACTAAAGCAAAGTAACTAGTTCTTTTGAGAATTAAAAAGGCTTGACACAATTATGGGGACACGGGACATATTTTAAACAGGTCGATATGTACCTGTTCATATTTTTGAAAACGATTTTTTCTATGTACGGCTGCAAATGATATACAATGTCATGTATTTTGTTCAAATACGTTGAGCTAAATTATCTATATGGTCGAGTGCCTTACTTTATTTAAAAGAAAGACTGTTTAAGGCTGGTGATGACTAATTAAAAAGTGATTTTTTTCTCGAAATTTCTTTCTATCTGTAAAGAACTAGTTCAGCACTTGATAGATTGAAAGAAAAAAATTGAGGTCACCGTGCATTTTAATGAGCTATACGTCATCAAATATTACAAATTAGGGAATTTGAAACTGGAAGGGAAAAAATTCATAAATTGTCATATAATTTTAATTTCTAAAGGAAATATCTCTTAAATCATAACACACATAATATTCTTGCAGATAAATGTCTTTAAAGATTAAAAATTAAAAAAACATTTTTTCGAGAGCAGTTGAACGCATGAATATTAACATTTTCAAATTAGCTACCCTAAAAGAAATCATCAATATTTCTATGATCTTTCAATTTTAAATTTTCAAAAAACTCACCATATGAAAGATTTCTTATCACTTTATCACACAAATAAATGAAAAATAGGGGAACCCGTGCCATTTATTAAGATAATCGTTGTAAAAGCACAAAATTTTACCAAAATTCGCAAAAATTGCACAAAGGTACCTGCCCCTCCCTAGACAGTAGAAGAAGTAACAATGCATTTTGGGAGATTTTCAAGATGGCGCTCGGGGAAAGATTAATTGTCGGAAGTTTGATAACATAACAGTCGCTTTTGAAGCTGTTTTTTAAAACAAAAGTGCATTTTCAGGTCAGTTTTGCAAAGATTAAATGTTTTTCTTTTAGGAAAATGTTTATGGGAGTTAATTGATTGCTAAATTAGCTTGTTTCTGGACGTTTTTTAACACAAAACGATCGGCCTTTGATAGTGTTTGTTTTTCAAACTTCGTCAGCAGGATGCGCAGTACTTGATGCGCAATGACAATAATAGGCACCAACCTTAAAATCGAATGAAGATACTATAATGGAAAATAATTTACATTAATCGTCGAAGTTAATAAACAACGACACTATTTCATTTCCACTTTTATAACAATTAGTTTATTCAGTTGTAAGAGTAGTATTATATGCACTGGACTCGAACCACTGAAAGTCCGAATATTTATTTTTATTTTTAAATCAGTGAAAAAGTCCGATTCTTATATTGTTAGGCTATTGTACGAAAGCCGAAGTCTTTGCCAAGATGATTTTGCATGCGCAGTTGCTAATGGCCGTGGTGATAGCTGGAGCACTTGCTAACATCCCAGATAACTACAAGGACATCACAAAAGGTAAAAATAATTTGTAAATAAAGAAAACCACTATATTTTAAAGCCTAGTTTCCATATAAACGCAAACGATCGAGAACGATTAAAAAAAATCGATTTTGGGGAAACCAACGTTTTTCGATCCTACGACCCTTTTTGAACGATTTCGATCGCTATCGTATATGAATCGAAAATGGTCGTAGGATCGAAAAACGTTGGTTTCCCTTTAATCGAATTGTTTTTGGATCGCTTGCGACTCTTCTCGATTATATGGAAACCAGGTCTAAGAAACAAAAATTACAGACTTTGACACATTTCCAACTAACATTTAGTTTTCAATTTTGGCACGTACGGGACATTTTTTAAACAAGTGGACATGAGAAAACCTGTTAATATTTTTAAAGCCATTTTTTTCTAATATTGCAGATGTTTTCGAGTTTCGAGAGAAAAATGGTAAAAGAAAGTAAAATTAAAAAAATCAAAAAATGTCCAATTTGGTTAAAAATAGGATGTTTTTCAACATACATAGCGTTTTTTTAATCTTTGCACCATTGTTATCATACTCTGCGTGCAGAGCCACTTTTCTCACCATCTTCGCTTTTTCGGCGGTGGAGAAAAGTGGCTCTGCAAGCAGAGTATTGTTATCATAGTTTTCCCTTTCCTGCGAGCACAGATATAAATGTTTTATACCGCCATTACCAATTACAACACGAATAAAAATTAATCAAATAAAAATAAATCATGCCGATCTATCATCAGTCTACGTGTAAGGAGTAATTTTCTCTGTACATATTATTGTCAGTTGCAAGAAATTTTTATTGTGAATTCTTTTTTTTTTTTTTTTTTTTTTTTTAATTACTTCGCAGCACAACGTTTACGCTTTTTGCTGTTCATTAACGACACTGAAACGTTCATTCAAGCGAAAGATGATTACCATTAACGCGATGAGTCATTTCATTCATTCATTCATGGTTCTTTAGAAATACATTGTTTGCAAACATTGTTTTTGCTGTTATTGAGTGTTTGTTCATGTTACTGAATGCCTCTTCGCGCTAATGGCAATACTCTGAATGAATGTTTCAGTGCGGTTAATGAACACCAAAAGGTGTACTTTGCCATTTTTTCCATTAACAGTCACTGATGACAACCTAGTTTGCCAAATTTAAAAATTCTCAGATTCTTTCGCGAGCTGGATGACAAAACATTCTGAGTGCAGTATTTGTATCTCGGCTTCAATAGGCAAAAGAAACATAAAATCATCATATAAGATACGACTCACAATTATGTTGGCGTCACCTTGAATACCAACTTACTCTATTTATTTAGGTTACAGCGTTGGCGATCAAATAGGCGATTCGACCTTATTGGTCTCAAATGAATTACTTTGGGAGGAAAGGAAGGTTAAATCAGCGTCTAGCGGCAATGTCATTTCAGTCGATCTTCATAAGAAGTTATGGCCGAGTGGTTATATACCCTACGAGATAGACACTTCTGCTAGAGGTATAGACAACCAGACATACGAGAATACAAACCAAGGGGAAAATGAGCTAAGAGAACCTATCCACTATTCTGGGCTTTGCACACATCATAAGCCCTGTTAAGTCTATTTATTGTCGCCGAGTCATTTTATGAGCCGAACGTGTTTGGTCAGAAAAAAGGAAATAGACAAATTGTGCTGGCGTGAAAGATAAATTAAAAAAGAAGAGCTTTAAGATTTTAACAATGCTGTAAATATTTACATGTTCCTCAGTCGTCTTTCCTTAAGAATAAGGTAGCAGACTGAGAATAGCCAGATTTAATTTCTAAAAATAGCACCAGCGGGGTTCCTGACGGGGTCCGGAAATAGGTTCTCTTAGCCCATTTTCTCTTGATACAATCATACTCAAAAATATCCAAACTTGATAATTTAATTTTTTATAGCTTTTGAAACTCAGATCAGAGAGGTGATGGATACCATTCAGAAACATACTTGCGTGAAATTTGTCAAAGTAATGCAAGATTCAAATTGGATTAAATTTGTCAAAACAGCACGCTATACGAAACCGGAAACTAATGAACTGTAAGTCTTCCAATATACCATCACATGATGTCACTGAATAAAATGATAAATAATGAACCATATGCGTTTATCTTCGCTCTGATAAAAGATGTAAATGTGATTGTCTTTGTCTATCCTCGGATCGAGCTATAGCAATTATTGTTAATTTTCCCGAGACTCATTCACACTCAATGTGAGCCGAGGAAAATCGGATAGCATAGAGGAAATATCTCGTGTCATAGTAGGGAAACGAGACTAGAGTGCAAACAATTAATCCGTGAAACTTTAGTAATACTAAATAGTGCAATTTTATGCAAATTCTATTGTTTTCTTTTGTTTAATTATATATATATTTATAAAATATTTGAGATACAACTTGCGCTCTGATTGGCTGAGACGCGTTCTCTATAACCCAACAGAGCACGGACCGTTGCCTTGGAAACATTGGGCAAGTTCATCGATGGCTTTGGCAAAAATTTCCTCGTTCAGTGAAAGTTGAGAAAAATGTACTTGTTTCGATGGAAAATTTGTCAATATTTGCATAAAATTTTCAAGACTAAAGCTAGATAAGTAAATAAGGGAGTTTAGAAACAGATGAAAGTGGATTTTAACGTTTGACTTCGTCAAAAAGCCGAGAATTTGAAAGGACATTTTGTCAGACAAAAACATGTGCTTCCAGGTTCGCTCAAATCGATTGTAATGATTTTCAACCTTATCAAACCTGTAAGTAGAGGACTCAATGGTGATTTTTGATATCGGCTATTTTTACAAGCAGCCAGGACAGTATTGAATTGATTTGAAGCTGCCTTTCTGCTAAAAACAATCGGAGTACTTCGCTAGCTGAATTACACAAGACTGTTTGAGCTGTTCTGATCAAACTCATCCGTCGATTGATTATGGACGCTAAAACTACCTTTTCAAATTTATTTGCCTTTCTATACTTCTCTGGTTTAAAGAATTATGGAATTTACATTTCTAAGAATGCTTAATAAAGTATTAAAAGGTAAGAAAGTGGTTCATAGTTTCGTTTCAAAAACTTGTTGTTTTGTTTTCCAGTGACTTGTTTGTGACGGCTTTGTAGTTTGAATTGCCTTTTAAGTAACGGTCCGAGTAAGAACTAGTGTAGCAAACGGCAATGGAATGCATAAAGGTGTTAATTGTGTATTGTTTAAATGCTTGATCTGATTGGCTAAAACAAGAAAATTGGCCTTTTTTCAAACTTTTGGGATATTTTTCCTATATTTTATTCAAAATCATATTTCAGTTTTATTAAAACGATCTTATTTTTTTCTATGAGAAAATTTTACCGTGGGACTCACTATGAAAAGCAAGCGTCTCCTAGCCATTGTTTTGAGCAATTCTGATTGGACAAAACCATTAAACACAAAAGAAACACTGTCTTGTAAACAGCATTTTGTAGATTTTACTTAAGAAATATGTAACCCTTAGCTTGATACATCAATATAGTGAAAATTAAAGAATTTCTACGTGGGGAGGTTTTTTTGCCGCAGAACAATAGAAACCTCACTAGTTCTTAATTACGCGTATTGTTACTTAATATTTATTCAACAACTAGTCAGTTTTACTGCTTCCTGTTTAAACAAAGAACTTATAAATCTTTTGAAAATTTTAATGCTTCAATGATAGAGAAATTATCAACAGTGTACTCGATTTATAACTTACATCGTTTTTATCGAAATTTAATTTAGTTTTATGATAGGACTTACGTTAATGCTTCATTTCTTTCATTTTTCGTGTCTGAATATTTTATAAAAGGAATAGAAAACTCGGCAGCAGTGCTCTATCGAGCTATCCGCTACGCGTCGTGCTTCTCCTAAGCTTCTCTCGTTCTCTTAAAATTCCCGCGTGCTCTATAACTCGATAGAGCACGCTGCCTCGTTTTCTATTCCTTCAATATATATATATATATTTATATATATATATATATATCAATATATTTATTTATTTATTGCTATTGTTTTACTGACTTTAGCGTGCTTCACAACTGTTCCTCTTTTCTTGGCCGGAGATATGATAGCAAAGGTCCCCAGCAAGTGTCTGTTGGAAGTTGCACAAAGCAGAAACTGTTAGCAGTGTTTTTGCATTTATTGGGTAAGAATATACAAACATACAAATATTTGTATTTCCATTATTACCGATCACGGTCAGTTGATTCGGTGGATAGAATCAAATTGATTTGACAAAATTTTCAAGTAGAGAACTGAATACGGTTGACTCTCACACAACCTCACTTATTTTAAGTTGTGATATGTGTTGATGCACTGAGGAGATTAAATCTAATGCATTCGATTACTACTTTACTTCTCTTCTTGGATTAAGAAATACTAGATAGATCTAGCTCATTATTTCTGTGAATTTTAAATGATCTGAACCATTGAGATATTGATGTCTAAAACTGACATTAAAAATCAACCACAGCCTAAATCCATTGTTCTGCGTAGGTTATTAAATTAGGAGGAAAACCCGGATTCCTAAAGCAGGAGGCGGCATTGATATCAACAGGGGAGAGTGGGGCTGAATTATAAAGCCGGGATAGGTTTTTAATTACTTGTCCTAGTCTAGATTTTTAATTGCTTTATTTAGTATTCAATTATTTCACATACAAATTATAGTTAATGTTAGTTTTTGCCTTTGAGTTCTTCTATTCTTTCGGCCTTCCTTGTTTCGGTTTCAACATTCAACTCATTGTGGACATTCTGCAGCTCTTCTGGACTATCTTCTTCTTCAACTTCTTGCACGTTTTTTCAACTGGTTTACCATATCGAACTGATTTGACACGTTCATTTGTTGCTCACAAGAGGAAAGATTGTAGGATCGTACTGCATTGCCTACGCCCCTCGGTCTTGAATTCTAATGCAAAACCTCGCTCCAGCGTTTGAACCTATATATAGATAAATCCCTTGAACGTCAAAGCAGCCTCATCAGGAGGACAAATCAAAAGATTTTTGCTCTCTTGGGAGCTGAAATCCCTTATTTTGTCCTCCAGGTCGAGCTTCATCCCAACGAACTGCAAGGAGTCTATATATAGATGAGTAATTTTCGCATAAACTACTCTTGCTTAAATTACCATTATTTATAATATTAACCAGATTGTTGTGTTGTGTAGGAGTTATGCCAAAAATGTTTAGGAAAGACAAAGCTAAGTACATCACTGTAATCCCAGCGAATATAAAAGGTACACTTTCAGCTATAAACAAACTCTTTATACAAACCTATTCAAACATGGGTTGATTCTTAATATAAATGTCCCCAAATGACGTCATTAAAACCATTTCAAAAACTGACACACAACGTGTAGAAAGTATAGAGCGTGCATAATGTAGTGAACCTGTACACATAAAACTGGTAGAACGTGTATAGAACGCATAGAACGTGTAGAACATATTGGGCTCTGATTGCATACTGCGTGTTATCATGGTTACATGTTGTAAATAAGGAGCAATGGTGATAATAGCGTCACTTGTTGAAATGGTTTTAGTGACACCATTTGGGAACATTTATATGAAGAATCAACCTAAACATGATTCTACCCTAACGTTTTATTATATGTAATATATACAATATGAGCGGCCGATCTGTATGGAATATACAATGTCGAGCCGAAGGCGATACATTTTATATTCCATACAGATCGGACGCGAATATTGTATATTAACTATGGAATGTCTAGGTTAATGCTGTTATTTTAGATTAATATTTTTGAAATGAGATTTAATTTGGCCTATATATTTCAAGCTAAATCTTATGCAAATCAGGACGATTTCTGTATCAGACATACAGATGCCGTCATGGTTGTTCTGGGTTCATTAATTATTAATGAATTTTATAAATATTATATATATTAACTTGAATATCAATTTCGATCATGTGAACTCTTACGTACCATATAAAACACACTTCATACACTTTGAAGTTTTCCATTCCTAGCTCTCTAGCCCTAGAGCGTCACTATGGCCTTGTTTGGTCTTGCATACCAACTCTCCTGCCGGCCTAAAGGCCATTGCTAAGATGTCACATGACAGTACAAAGTCTTTGTACAAGACAAAAAAAACATTTATTGATATCTCATATCTCCCCGACGAATAAAAGTTAAGATATTTCGAAGTAATGTAAATCTGGTTCCATTTATATATATTTGGCCTCGGCAGTTCCGCTTTTGTTCATGGATATCGATGGAGTTTATTTATAACAACTGATATTATAACCCCACATGTTATACTTTTGCAGGGTCCTCTCACCCATTGGACATAATATTCCACACCTCAAATTCAAAGACGCCCTTCGATTACTTTTCTCCTGATAGTATGCATCCCAATGAATTTGGTAAAGATAAGCTCACCTATTACGCCATTGGCGACCCTAAGAACACTTTGAATGTTGGACCAAAGACTGAACTTACGGAACTGAACATAAATGAAATAAATGTCTTATACGAGTGTCTCACAGGTAGGTTGAGAATTGAATAAAAATTTGCGACATCAACATAAAAGGAGGTATTTGCGATAACGATCATATGAAATATGTTGCCTATGGCGATGTTCACTCTGACGTAAGCCTTTGTTATTCATGTGCCAACCAGACACATTGGCTCTTATTTCAATAGAATCTTTTGTGCTGTGGTTGGCACATTAACATAACAATTCGTTTGTGATGTGTTTGTTTGTAAACAGTAAATATCGCTATACTACAAGATAAATTGAGCTAAGAGAACCTATTCCCGGACCTCTTCAGGAACCCTGCTAGTGCTATTTTTAGAAACAAAATAGTGTATTTTATGCTAAATCTATTCCTTCCTTTTTTTAATTAGTGCCATTTGTATAAGTAATAGGACTTCATGCTGTCAGAGGAATTTTTCGAGTCCAATTATTTCCAAATTGGACTAGCATGGAGTCCTGTTAGATATCTTAATTATATTATCGATAACAGAAGTTTTTCTGCATCTTAACAACAGATGTTTGAATGAAAAACAGTCTGAAAATGTCAGTTTTAATGTGTAATTTTAATACCTAAATAAGCCAATTTACCCAGCTATCATTCCACTTTAGCTATAAATAAAGCAAGTCTAAAAATCATTGTAGCTTTTAAAATATAATATAAAACTCAAGTTCTGTGAAATCCAAATGTTCATATTTTCATGTATAGTTGGTCAAAATTCTTGAAATATAAAAAGGTTTACAGAGAAAGTAAATAAAACTATCCAAGAACTTAATCAAATAAATACCATTCATTGTAAGATCGCTTTTCTATGCTTTACTTTCTAGTTGGACACATCTCGACTATCCTGGACTGTCCTCAAAATGATTTAGTTTGTGTTGTGTTAGTTTGCGCCGTAGTTATTGCTGTCTTTCTTCAAACATTTCATTCGAACTATCCTGCAGTACGTCCAGATAATTAAAAGCTTGTTTTGCTTTATTGTATCCTCATTTTAAGTGGAAAATCCATGATATATGTCCACTTATTTTGTCCAGAAACTTGTCCGCCATTTTGAATTTTCTGTAGCAAGACCAGCAAAGCTGAAAGGATCTACATCCTGATTGGCTAAAAAAAATGTCCGTCAATGTCTTTCGCGAATTCTGATTAGCTTATTTGTAAACTATCCAATTATTTTCAAATTTGACAGTTTGAAGTTTTTTTTAAAGAATCATTATAGTCACCTACAATCTTTTCCATGCCCAAAGTCCATTTTACAGCGACACGAAAAACGGCGGCTTTGCTAATTTGAAAACGAATCTTCTTTAATCGGTGCTACAGAAGCAAAATGAGATTTAAAAAAAAAGCAAAACACTTTTCTGTTTTAGACAAATATCTAGTCGTTCAGATACTCGAAGCATTTTCTGTAATATCAATCGATTGTTGGCTATTTTTAATTTTAAACTTTGACACACGTCCTAAGAATAATAGAAAGTAGTACACACGGCTGCCAACGGCCGACAGAATTTCGCTTCTAGCTCGTCGAAAGTCACAAATTAACCTAAAAACCCTTCGGATTATGTTTACCCAATAAATAATCATTACAATCTAGGAATTTTGTTCAAAAACTTCCACAACATCACTAGGGAAAAAACATTTTCATTGATAATATCGCCGTATGTTGATCGATGCTCGATATCGATTCCATCAGGATTACAACGGATTCTATTTTTAAATATCAGATGTGATATAATATCAATTCCCCATTGGTCGGTTTGTACATTGGCTGTACAGGCGCATGCGCAGCCGGAAGTCCAAGATATCTTGGCCTTTTAGTGGATTATGCTAGAGTCCTTGTTTCGAGCCGCTGGCCGAGGTTACGAGGACTCTGGGTACGACATTATTTCAAACTTCGTCAGCCACATGCGCAGTACTCGATGCGCAAGGATAATAATAGACACCAACCTTAAGACACTTTGTAACGCTTGTTCCACGTTTGCTTCGGTTCTAGTTATTTTATCTGTTTGAAGCTTTCGATGAACATTCTCATTTCTGTGTATTTTAATTTTAATTTTAATTCTTGCTATCTATGGTACAAAGCCAACTCTCAGTATTCCTTTGTTCGATTCGGTTTGCAATCTTCTAACTTTGTGAATGGTTTTCACGACAATTTGTTAACTATTTTTATCCAGAATAGGTTTCTGGATTGTGCTGCTTCATAAATTCTCCGTTATCAAGAGCGTACAGCTTTTTCCTATTATCGCTCACACAGCTCAACTGACTGCAAAAGAAGTTTTACGCATAAAAATTTCTTGTGCTGTTTCTTTAGCAAGCAATAAGCCTTTTTCTGATTGGCCAGAATGTTCGAGGTTATATAACCACTTTTGTTTAATAACTACCGACTACCACTGAAGAGACTTAATTACAATCATTTTAGTATAATGGTGATAGGATTATCTTAATGCATGACTAATGCTTTCAAAAGACACCAATGCTATAATAATAGTAGGATATATAATTAACGGTACTAAATTGAACAGTTTGGAGAAAATACCTGCGTTGCCTGTTTGGGATTAAATAGTGACAACTGTTGCACACATTTAGTGTTTGCACTCTAACATCGATTAGTTAATAACCAAACACCAACCCTATTTTCTTTTTGCAGAATGCTCGTCGCCCGTTGGTCTTTCATTTGGTGGAAGCATGCCAGACAAAAATTTCTCGGCTTCTTCTAGTTACAAGCATTTTACGGCCTTGAATGGTAGACTGAATGGATGCACAGCTTGGTGCTCAAAAACAAAAAACCGCAGCATAGCCAGCCATCTAGAAATCGACCTCGGAAAACCAACTCAGCTTTGCTCTATAGCTATTCAAGGGAACGGTAATGATGAACTAGACGCAATGTTATTATCTTTTGTTATACGATATGCCAACACTACTAATTTTGGACAAATCAGAGATATTAAAACTGGAAATGAAAAGGTATATATTCATAGACTAGGTTTATGCTATTAGCGTTTAAGAGGCTATGTCAGTGAAAAAACAAACATACTCTAATATATCCTTGGCAACGGAGCTCTCGAGGGCTTTTTTCATACTTTGCCGGTTTGTACTCTATTATATGGCTATCAACGTGGTGTAGTTTTTCGAGAAATTTTGATTTTCGTCAACACTGGTCATTTTGCTTGTTTTCGGAAAAAATATTCACTAAATTTATTCGTCTCTAACAGCAAACTTTTATGACTTTTCGATATTTTTGATATTATCATCTAATTGCATGTTATTTCGGCTTTGTTATGTTTCAATTTGGAAGGGTTTTAAGAAATAGGAATTATTTTGTGAATTTTTAAGTAATGGACATTTTTTACTGTCCAAAAAGTACAAGTTAAAAACTCGTCATTTAAACGATGTGGGATATGACAAAATATATCAAGCTTTTAAGATTCACAAAGTCGAAACAATGGGCTTTATTTTGATATAAAATTTTGCTTGTGTATTTTTTATTTTTGTACGAGAAAATTAAGGATAAAGTTGAGGAAAAATCCCTTTTGGTGTGAAGTGAAATCGACATCGCTGTCTCGACAGTGAAACACATTTTAGATTCACCATCTAAAATAAAACATTATAATTGAATCATTTCCATTTACCCTGTAAATAACTGTTCTATGATAGATAGAAAGCTGTTTGCAAGATTTTTTTTTTTGATTTTGTCAATCTTGCAAACTACTTTTGCGACGTAGTAAATAGGAACAAAATGTTTGTTCTGATGTATTGTTTGCATCTGTCGTACAAACAAAAACAGACAACCAAATAAAAAAAGGAAAGAATTTAATTTTTACTTTGTACTGTCTTTATGGTTCTTATTTTGATAATTGAACGGATTGAATGCGAGAAAGAAATTGAAAAATTGTTAACAAATTTTCATTTAGCTTTGAAGCGATACGATAATAAATTCATTCTAGTTTGATCACAGGGAACCCTATAGGAAGTGACATGATTTTTTCTCTATTGTTATTTTGAATACACGGTAAACTTTTCGAATGATTATTGCAAAATATAGTTTTCTGTATTTCAAATATACGATTATATCAATATTAACGAGGATTTTGTGAAAAATCACTTTTGGTGTGAAATGAAATCGATAGAGATCTCCGGCGTGTCTCGACAGTGAAACAAATTATTACCACTCACCTTGTAAATGATGACCAATATTCCTTATATGATTTATAAACAGCTGTTTGGAAGATTTTACGAGTTTGAATGTCTTCGATCATGATCCCATCACTGCTTGTTTTTGGAAACGACTAGCCGGCTTGCTATTTCAATTTCACGGGAAAATCAAAATTCCAGGAAAAATGTACGTATCCATGAGCATAAGTATGGTCTGATGATAGAATTACACGTTATTATTCTCAAGATGAAGCAAATATTTCCTCAAACGTACTGACTGCTACAATAAAATATGGTCACATTTACGGTGTACAGCCGCTTATGTAGTTCACAAAACAGTTAAAATTCCTTCACATCGAAATGACTACTTGTCAGCTTGTCTCGTGTATTGAAATTTGCAAGCCTCGACTGTGTGCCCAGCGCAAGCAAAATAACAAACAAAAACAAGAAATTATAATCAAAACCAAACATTCTCAGTACTGCTCTTTTTTTATTTCATTAATTAATTTATCATTCCATCCATTTCATTCCTGCAGTCATTCATTTATTTATAGTTTTATTAATCCATTTACCCTTCTGCTTTTTTCATGTTAGCCATTCATTTGTTTTTCGTTTTTCTTTCATTTATTAATTTACCCATCCATCCACCAACTCATTCATTCACCTATTGACTAAACAGTGCCAACGGAACAAAACGCATACTAACGGAATCGTTTTCTTTTTCCATTTTCAATATCATTATTTACTCATGTATTAATTTATCGATAAACACATTTTGATGTATAACTAAAAGAAGTATTGATTTTTCTTATACTAATTTAAAAAAATCTAAAAACGTGTTCAAACAATTTTTTCCAAAGATCGAATGAATTAATAAAACTATAAATAAATAAATGACTGCAGGAATGAAATGGATGGAATGATAAATTAATTAGTGAAATAAAAAAAAGCAGTACTGAGAATGTTTGGTTTTGATTATAATTTCTTGTTTTTGTTTGTTATTTTGCTTGCGCTAGGCACACAGTCGAGGCTTGCAAATTTCAATACACGAGACAAGCTGTCAAGTAGTCATTTCGATGTGAAGGAATTTTAACTGTTTTGTGCACTACATAAGCGGCTGTATACCGTAAATGTGACCATATTTTATTGTAGCAGTCAGTACGTTTGAAGAAATATTTGCTTCATCTTGAGAATAATAACGTGTAATTCTATCATCAGACCATACTTATGCTCATGGATACGTACATTTTTCCTGGAATTTTGATTTTCCCGTGAAATTGAACTGAATAGCAAGCCGGCTAGTCGTTTCCAAAAACAAGCAGTGATGGGATCATGATCGAAGACATTCAAACTCGTAAAATCTTCCAAACAGCTGTTTATAAATCATATAAGGAATATTGGTCATCATTTACAAGGTGAGTGGTAATAATTTGTTTCACTGTCGAGACACGCCGGAGATCTCTATCGATTTCATTTCACACCAAAAGTGATTTTTCACAAAATCCTCGTTAATATTGGTATAATCGTATATTTGAAATACAGAAAACTATATTTTGCAATAATCATTCGAAAAGTTTACCGTGTATTCAAAATAACAATAGAGAAAAAATCATGTCACTTCCTATAAGGTTCCCTGTGATCAAACTAGAATGAATTTATTAATTATCGTATCGCTTCAAAGCTAAATGAAAATTTGTTAATAATTTTTCAATTTCTTTCTCGCATTCAATCCGTTCAATTATCAAAATAAGAACCATAAAGACAGTACAAAGTAAAAATTAAATTCGTTCCTTTTTTTATTTGGTTGTCTGTTTTTGTTTGTACGACAGATGCAAACAATACATCAGAACAAACATTTGTTCCTATTTACTACGTCGCAAAAGTAGTTTGCAAGATTGTCAAAATCAAAAAAAAAAAAATCTTGAAAACAGCTTTCTATCTATCATAGAACAGTTATTGACAAGGTAAATGGGAATGATTCAATTATAATATTTTATTTTAGATGGTGAATCTAAAATGTGTTTCACTGTCGAGACAGCGATGTCGATTTCACTTCACACAAAGAGTGATTTTTCCTCAATTTTATCCTTAATTTTCTCGTACAAAAATAAAAATACACAAGCAAAATTTTATATCAAAATAAAGCCCATTGTTTCGACTTTGTGAATCTTAAAAGCGTGATATATTTTGTCATATCCCACATCGTTTAAATGACGAGTTTTTAACTTGTACTTTTTGGACAGTAAAAAATGTCCATTACTTAAAAATTCACAAAATAATTCCTATTTCTTAAAACCCTTCCAAATTGAAATATAACAAAGCCGAAATAACATGCAATTAGATAATTATAGCAAAAATTTCGAAAAGTCATAAAAGTTTGTTGTTAGAGACGAATAGATTTGGTGAATATTTTTTCCGAAAACAAGCAAAATGACCAGTGTTGACGAAAATCAAAATTTCTCGAAAAATAAAGCGAACTTCCACAAACAAACTACACCACGTTGATAGCCATATAATAGAGTACAAACCGGCAAAGTATGAAAAAAGCTCTTGTTGCCATTCCATGTTTGATATTTTCCGACATACCCTCTTAAATAATAAAATTAAAATGATTATTCGTCGTGGCATATATTTTGCGGCTTCTAACGCATCCTAAGAGAACGTTTACACTAGTGGGACGAAAGGTAGAAAGAGTAAAAAGAAGACTGTATTACTATGAATATATAGGGTCAATAGAGGTGTTCTGGCCAATTAGATATGGGGAAAATGCAAAAATATTAGGGTGGCAAACGGTCATTCCGACACTTTCCGAGACGACGTATGTTTTAAAAATCAAGACCGAGATTAATAATAAAAACGCTCCGACCACGAGAATATACATTGGACTGTTCTTTAATATTCCGAGGTACTTAGACTGTTTTAAGAAATTTCCCGAGCCTCTGAGACGCCTCAATTTCAATCCGAGACTCCGAGACGCTCATTTGATACTCCGAGATTTCGAGATCTCCGATAAATTTTGCGAGACTCGTAAAATTTCAGAAACCATTCGCCACCCCTTATATTTTCAAGGGATTAACGAAACCAATCATATCTTTCGCTACAAAATAGGGAAAAACTAAAAAAACCTGGGGATCAAGGAAGCATATAATGTTTAGGCATCAAGGGCCGGAGAAATTTTTAAAAACAGGTCAAATAGACATATCACCATGCTGTGAAGAGTTCATGAATGTACACAATTGTGTCATTGGCATCCATAACTTTGTCTTTGTTGTTTGTATGGAAGGTTTTCAATAATAAAGGCCACAACAGACTGGCTACAGAGAGACACAAATTTCCGGTAATCAACGGAAGATATTTCGTTGTGGGTGCTGTAAACTGGAATGAAAGGCCATGCATGAGGATCGAGTTTTATAAAGGTTAGCTGTTAAACAGCAGTTATATGTCATATTATTTCAATTGTGATAGTACGAGTTATACGTGTGGGTTATGTGGGTTTTAATTTTATATGATGTAAAGCGTAAACGTCAGGTTAAAATCGGGAAATCATCGGAACTTCGGGTAAATTCGATGGACGCTTAAGTCAACATACCAATCTGAAAGTGGCCTCTAACACAGGCTGACTGTTTTGGAGGCTCACCTGAAGATCGTGTTCTCGTAAAAAACAAAACGCAGCAGTTTTCCTATCAACAGTTGTTATTCATTGAACATTACTAAACAGCATATGGATCTAATTGAACGAAGCATGACTAAAGAAAAAGTAGAAAGAGGATAAACAAATTTTCAATAATGGCTTGGAGTCTTTGAACGTCAAATTCCAAGGTACATTTGCGATAGTATCAGGTTTTAATATTTGAGCCGAACAATATCTCATTGCTGGTAAAACAAATCAAATAATAACGACAGATTTTAATTCCGTTTATTGTTATATAAAAATTAGGTAAACCTAATAGCGCAGCTCCGATTTAGTGAAATGAATTATTCATTCAATCATTCATTCATTCATTTATTTGTTCATTCACTACCAATTATCAAATTGTTCATCAATCAATCAATCAAAAATGACTATAGATAAAACAGCAAACCAATGAATGAATGAATAAATCCATTCAAACAATCATGAAAAGAACATAACATTAGAAAAAAGCGAAGTGATGTGGTAATTTTCTCCTTTTTTTTTTTTTTTTTTTTTTTTTGCTATGCAATTTTTTTTCATGATATTTTCTTTTTTTCCTGCTTAGCAATTCTATAGAGTGGACAACTTTATCCAATGAATAACTTTATTCAGTCTTCGTACAACCGGCTTCCTTTATGTTGTTATGCTTGGTAAAAATAGCACTTGTCAATATTAAAATTGATTGTCCAATGAGAAGTTAGAAAAGCACTGACATGGCTTCTTTGAGTTTTAAACGATTCGATCGCTTTATCACGCTCTTTTAGGTTTGAAAAACATGTTATAAAAATCGACAAAAACTTCACTTTTCTGGTGAAATGTGTAATAAAAATAACTTATTGGTAATCTAGCTATCTAATACGGCTGTGCATTTTTAATTACCAAATGTGAGTCCTGCGTAATTCGTTTTAAAAAACAGCTAGTACTTATGAGCTTTATTTCAATATGAACGTTTGGAAATTTCAACTTGGAGATGAGTACACTGACGAAGCGTTTTATTGTAATTCAATAACAAATCAAAGAATTACAAGAATCAAATTAAAAACGACAACAAAAAAGCACATAAAGATCTCAGCGATGGAGAAATATCTTACAAAAAAAAGTAAATAGTTTACAGGAATTACTACAAACAGCTTATATGTTGGTGGTAAAAAAGAAATTAATTAAAGGAAGATCGGCAAAAAATGTAAACAACGTTTCTTGTCCTGTTATGTCAAATTTCCACTGAAATGTTTGTCCTCAGTTCTGATAACAATAAGCTTGTTCATGTTTTCAGAATTTTAAAAGTAAAAAAAACATTTTCACCGCCTCTAAAACGTTTACACAGTTCAACAGAACGGCCAGCTCGTGTTGCTCGATCACACATTGTGCTAAATTTGCATTAATTTTTTCCATCCACTCCCTGAACTGGCAGTTCTACATTGTTGACAAACATCGTGTATGAAAAGTTATTTTTCGTTGTGAATAGTTGATAAATCTGCATTGATCCGAAAGCTCTCCGTGTTTATGAATTGCCCGTAAAATTGATGAATGAACAGAGTGAAGTCACCTTCGTGATCGCGTGTTCATTATGCTTTTCACCTCTTTTGAATAGCTGCAAATGCACATTTTTTATGAACTTTTGGTCGCCGTCGATTTTACTTTTAAGAGTAGATTAGTCGATGAGTATTGATTGATAAACGCCACAAAGAATCCACGAACCCGAATAATACAGCCTTGTCTACCAGCATCTTGCAAAGTCGCCAAATAAACTCTTCCAGAAATTATTACTTGTAAAATCTCCATCTTTGAATGACTTTTAAGCACCAAAGAAAATCTTAACAGCTCTACAGGACTTCACATCAATTTTGACTAGTTAAAAACATCGACACGGGAATTGTCAGTGTAAATATTTTGAAGCTTTTCGTCGTTGAATAGTAGTTCTTTTCCTTTTTGCAAATTCGGCGTACGCGTCTTTGTTTTTCTTTCTCAGTCAAAACTCTTTTAGCCGGCAGCTTAGCTTGACTATTTTCTTGTTCTTTGTCCATATTAGAAATACATTTGTAGAAAGTTTTAGTCAGTAAACTGTAAAAAATCGATTGTGAATTTTGATATGTGGAGATTAGTAAATTTTGTCAAAGTTTTGGCGCCCACTAAAAATGTTCAGCGACCTCGCGCTTATGGGCACGGACGCCAGACGGAAGGACGTATTACAGACGCGCGGGCTTCCTGTGTCGGTCGACAAAAATTCAGCTCGATGGTTTACCATATTTTCTTAATTATGGTGCTCCGCTTAAAACAATCTTTCAAGTTATCGATTTTAAAAAGCTAGACAACGTATAATATATTCTGTATATTCGACTCCAATTCGACTTTCAACCGATGTGCAATAATGTCTTGCACCAAAGAATTTTCAGGGCCTGGAATTACCACGATTCTTTTTCTCATTCTCGCGCCTTATTGTAGTCCCCTCCTTCCTGTGGAATTCTTTCGTAATCTAATGAATATGGCTAATTAAAATTGACCATTTCTGAGGTAGATTAAGCCCGGGTAGGGTGGGGACGGGGAATCCGGGTGTAAACGATCGTGGATTGTAGCGCTCGTCCGAATTTGTCAAAAATACCCCAAAAGGATACCGAACGTTTTCAAAGGGTATGGCTTCACAAATTTTTCATCTCTAAAAGATACCAAAATCATGAGTTTCAGTGCTATTCAACCCCTAAAAGATATCAAAAAGTGAAGATTTGGCAAATCTTATATTTTAATCCCTAAAAGAGACCAAATTGTTGATTTTACCTCTAAAATATACGACGAGCATCCGCGATCGAGCACTATGGTCTAGCTTCAGTACAAACATCTTTTGTTCATTATGCTGTACATGGTGTTGTTTGTACTGGAGCTAGACCACAATGCATCTTTTTATCGAACTCAGTAAAAGTCTCTACACAATGGAGGCAAATGGGAGTTTAAAAATGTTCCGTCCTAATATATGTGCGTCTAAACTAATGAAATGGTGCATTGTATTTTTACTCTAGATCCTACAATTAGGACGACTGAGTGGTCCAATTGGTCACCGTGTAGACCACAGGACTGCAAACAGACTCGCCATAGATTCTGTGGTTACATAGACAAGAAGAACAAGTTTTGTCCTAAAGCTTTTGATAATGGAACCTTAACAGAAATAAGGAATTGTTCGGAAACTTCAAGATGCACAGGTAAGAAAAATGCCAACCTACCCTCTATCCCATCAGGAACCCCGCTAGTGCTATGTTTTAGAAACCAGGCTATTTTCATTCTGCTACCAATCCAGCTAAAACCTTATTCTTAAGAGAAAGGGACCATGTTAATATATCCAGCATCGTTAAGTTTCTCTTTTGCAAATTTGAAGAGCTCTCCTTTTTTTATCTTCGACGCCAGCACAAAAATTGTCTATTTCCTCTCTGGTCAATCTGACCAACCACGTTCCGTTCTAAAAAAAATTGGGGGCAATAAAAAGACTTAACGGGGGCTGATGTGTGTGCAAAGCTCAGTATAGGCGATAGGTTCTCCTGGTGCTCACTTTCTCTGGGTGCTCATGATATATCACATTATGTTTCCACAATGTAAGTGTATTTAGTTCACGAAATTTAATTTATCTATCGGTGCACAGTGAAACATAATTCAAACAGATAATCTAAGCCAACACATTACTCCGACGAAAGACTTGCCCTCCTCCCGTTACGATGTGCGATTTATCTATATATCTTACAACTGTTTCTATAAAAACACCCACACAGTTCACTCGAATATCTTACTAGTTTGTATCTCTTAGTGTACCAACAGATAAATTGATTTTTTAACAGATATATTGAATTGTTTCCATCTCCATGATGGGGAACTTTAGCAACCAAACAGAAATAACAGTGATTTTTGGATTTGAATGTGTTTTTTTAATAAACGCTCGGAAACTGAACGGCGTTGGGTAGCTCGCGGCTATCACCAAGCGCGTTTTTCCATACCAATCGTAAGATAGTTCATGATTTTCAATTAATCGTGCCACTTTCTTATGCTATCGACATTCCACTCCGACAAAGTTTCTTTTACATATGTGTATATATTGTAACAACATAGTAATGGATTTGTCTTTGCCTATATGTCCGGTTTAGGTAAAATTGATGGCGAATGGGGTACATGGTCAAGCTGGAGCAATTGCAATAAGGCTTGTGGATTTGGAAAACAAACAAGAACACGCCAATGTATTTATCCAGTTGAACAAAGAAAAGGAAAACGATGCGTTGGAAAACGTTTGGACGAAAGAACGTGTAGAGCCACAATTTGTCCCTTCGGTATGTATACTTAGCTTATAGCAATATTTCGCATTGGATCAAACTATTCTTAAGAAATGTCAGTTGATTTGTGATGTCTGAGTCAAAACAGCATATCAACCTATCCCGATACAGGGTGGCGGTGGGGGGGGGGGGGGGGGTGAAGGGGGGGTGTACAACCCTATACAGATTCCAAACTAGAGCATGATAAACAAGACAGTCATTCTTACCAATGTTTCGCTGATTTAGTTACTTCAAAAGTTAGCACTAATAACGTAGGTTATATAAAGGCAGCCCAAGTGCTGGTGTGGATGTGGATGTTTACCATATTTTCTTAATTATGGTGCTCCGCTATAAAAAAGCAAACAAATAAATGAATTAATGAATGAGTAAATCCATTTAAAAAGTCATGAAAAGAAAATAACATAGCAAAAGAAAAACAAAAATGAGAAGTAAGGGATAATTTTCTCTCTTTTTTTTTTTTTTTTTTTTGCTATGTTATTTTATTTTCATGATCAAATAATCATATAATCAATTGAAATATTCAAATCTTTATGCATGCAACAAAATTTTATTATACGCGAGAAATATGCACAAAAATGCACAAAAATGCGAAAAATATCCGACCGTATTTTGTTAGAACAGTCAACTGGCTTCCTTTACGTTGTTATGCATGGTAAAAATCGCACTTGTCAATTAAAATTGATTATCCAATGAGAAGGTAGAAAAGGAAACAAATCCCCGCGCGCTTTTCACTTTACGCTCTTTTAGGTTGAAACAATGTTAAAAAATCGACAAAAACTTCACTTTTCTGAAGAAATATGTAATAAATAACTTATTGCTAATCTGGCTATCTAATACGGCTGTGCATTTTCAATTATCAACGTCGCTTATTTAAAACAAAATAGCTAGTACATATGAACTTTTATTTCAATATGAACTTTTGAAATTTCGACTTGCAGATGAGTAGAATGACAAACACAAGCGTTTTATTGCAATTCAATAACAAATCTAAGAAACAAATAAAAAAAAAACATAAAGATCTCAGCGATGGAGAAATACCTCACAAAAAGAAGTAAATAGTTTGCAGGAATTTATTACAAACTGCTTATATGTGGATGGTAAAGAAATTAATTAAAGTAAGTTCGGCAAAAAATGTAAACATACCGGCGCCACCGTTCTTGTTCTGTACTGTCACTTTTCCACTGAAAGTTTCGTCCTTAGTTCTGATTACAACAAGCTTGTTCATGTTTTTGGAATTTTAAATGTGAAAAACATTTTTACCGCCTCTAAAAAGTTCACACAGTTCAACAGAACGGCGATGGCTAGCTCGTGTTTTGCCCGATCACACAGCAATTATCTTCGTGAGTCGTGTTCGTCTTGCTTTTTTCGCAACTTTCGAATTGCTGCAAATGCAGCGCATATTTGTTTTGTTTTTGTTTATATGAAGTTTTTGTCGCCGTCGATTTTACTTTTAAAAGTAGATTAGTTGATAAGTAATGCTTGAAAAACGCCACGAAGAATCCATGAAGAATACGGTCCTTTTTACCATCAGTGACAAACTTGTTAAATAAGCTCTTCCAGAAAATACACTTGTAAAATCTTCAGCTTTGAATGACTATTGAATGAAGTATTAAATAAAATTTTAGCTCTGCATGACTGCACATTAGTTAAGAACAGCGCCACGATCGACCCATTTTGTCAGTGAAAACATTTTGAAGCTTTTCATCGTTGAATCGTTATTTTTCTTTTTCACGCAGCGGTCTATGTTTCTCTTTCTCAGTCAAACCTCTTCAAGCCGTCAGCTTAGCTTTACCTTTTTTCATGTTTTTTGTCCAGTGTCCAGGTAGAAATACATTTAGTAGAAAAATTCAAACTGCAAAAAAAAAATTATTGTTATGGCGACCACTAAAACCGGTCAGCGTTTTCGCGCGGCAGTGGTACACGGACGTTGTACGTATTTTCGAATTCCGGGCTTGCTGTGGTCGATTTCAAATCAGCTCGATGGTTTACTATATTTTCTTAATTATGGTGCTCCGCTTGCGTGGGCCTTCGGCCCGCGCGGAGCTCCGCTATAAACAATCCAGCGTTTTATATAAATTAGCATTAGGGTGTCTATAGATTACAAAACTCATGTCTCCTATTATATAGCAAATTATCATTGATATAGAAACCAACTCCCCCTGCTGCAGAGATTGTTGGTTGAGATAAAAACTGATATCCTGGAATGTCAATATTTCTTAAGGGATCTTTATTTATTCTTATTTTGGTTTCTGTTAAACCTAGTACTGATAATGTCAGATTTAAATCATTTAATAAATGGCAGAATGGGTCAAAATTTGCTTCAAGGCTTCTGATGTTATGATGTAATGAGAATGATTTGGTCGCACCTAATGATTTAATCTCTTCATTTGAGTGAAAATCATGAACTGAGTAATAGTTGAAATTGCTAACAACAGGGAGTTGTTGATCAACATCTTTATCAGATAAGTTGCTGTTTTTGTCAATTAAAGACATGACATCAAGCATGGACGACTATTCAGCTTGTTGTAAATAATTTTGTTTGAGCAAAAACAATCTGTATTAGAATTGAAGGATAATTCAACTAGACGCTAATATAGCGTGAAGTCGGGCTAGCAGGCGAAGAAAAAATTGCGAAATTCCTGCTTTTATTCATTATACGTGTAAGTTGTTTAATTGGGATTCTGCTTGGTTCTCGATCACGTTGAAGTACAGCACGCGTGCTTTGTTTATAACACATTCTACTGCACATTCAGAAGCAAAAAACTTTGCATATCGAGACCTCAGACATTGTTTTGACATATAACTTTTATTAATTGTATTTACATCAACAGACATTGTACAGCTTTTTCAAACAAATTACAATTCTTTTCTAACCACATAAACAAATTGTTCAACGACTCCTGTATTCTTACATATACAAACCCGAGCAAGATAAGACTAGCGACTACAAACAGGCTAAATAAAATCGCCTTTTTATTTAACAGTATTAGGAAAATATTTCCATTCAATAGGCTAAATGAGCTTACAATAAGTAAAAGACAAGTAAATAAAAGAAAAAAGTTTGTTATTTTGGTGTCTTCATGACTTACATAATACCGTAGGTTGCTTTTTTCCAATATGGCGGACGTCTTCGAGGTCATTTCTTGTCTCAGTTCGACCTTGATCTCATCACATGATACCTTGCTACTTTCCACATCTTGTGAGGACTTCACTTCAGTATAGTTCGTTTTGTCACTGTCATTTGTATTGTCCTTTGTGATATTTTTGCATAGATCATCAACGATCAGGTGTGAACTAGTTACTCGTTTTAGCATGACTAGTGTGACTAGGCAACGTGACATGGTTTATAAAAGCTTTATTTGGGTTCCCTGTGGTTGACTTCCCAAAGCATTATGGGGGACTATACACGACGTTGCCAGATAGATAGATAGATAGATAGATAGATAGATTGAAGAAAAGGTAGAACTAAAGTCGGGCAGCCTAGCCCGACTAATGAGTTCAGAATGGTTAGGTGAGTTAAATGGAAATATGTCATTACGACAGTCTAAACACATCCAAAAATCATTAGTTCTTGACAAATGATTATAGTCCTTAGTGGAGAGAACTGTGCATTTAAGATGAAGCCACTGCAAACATACATCACACTCAATGGCTCTGCAATTATCATTAACATGTTTAAGACGTCTTTTACATTTATCTGCCATCAAGGTAAGGAAATAACACTATAAAATAATAATTTGTGTTTTATCTGTAGTGATAATATCTTTGATATAAAGTTTATAATTAAACACTAAAAAAATTAACTTATCTGCTGTGATGATGTACACAGTTGATTGAGGTCAAAGTTCTTGACAATTTCCCATTCATTCTCCATAGGATTCATTGAAGGTATTGAATGGTAGCTTTGTTGCTTTTAGTTTTGCAAGGTCACTTAGGCAACTGATTTTGATGGATGGTGTAGATCTGGCTTTCTTTAGGAATATTTGACCGTTGTGCGTGGAAATGAACTTGAAGTTTAGTTCTTCCTTGACTTTCAAGCAGGATCGAAATATTGTTGCCAGCTCCACTGGATATGCATTCCAGATCATCTGTTGACAGCCCTTTCAGTTTAAAGCGTGAGTTGTAGAAGTCGTTAGCATCATCTCTGCGCACACATTTTGCAATTATCGTGGGTGTACTTGGTTGATGTACTTTACCATTATTGTCAGTCCATGGTTTCCCAGGGGAAGTCTGTAACTGATTGATATATCGCTTTCATGGATTTCTAAGTCCATCAGTTCTGCTACTTGTCTTACGATTTCATTTGTGTCTTCGTGTTCTTTAAGAGGGATCCCTTTTTTCTCGACACAGTCCCTTCTGATGTACTGTTCAAGATCATCTAGACTTGCTTCGAGTTTTTTGATTGTAGAAATAAGTGTAGTAACTTCCGACTTTATGGCATTATCTTCAGCTTTAAGTGCTTGATCGTTGCTCAGGAGTTTTGTGTTTTCGTCTTTTAGGCGTTTGTTTTCCTTTTCGAGCGAATCGACTTTGACAACAAGTTCATCATATTTCAAGCTGAGAAATTCGACATTTTCTTTGTAAGGCTCGATCAGATTTAGGATTTCTATCTTGTCCATGGTTAATGAAGAAAATTGATGAAAGAAAAATGAAATTTTAAATCAAATAATTGTTAGAAATTAGTAAAATTTCTTTGAGATTTGCGGATGAAAATGGACGCCCGCTATTTCTGCTGACCGCTGATCAAAATATGAAAATGTATTTCAGTTATATTATTTGCACCCTATTTGTTTTGTTTTCGCTAACAACAAAACAATATATCAAGCAGTTGTCCTTGTTTCACCAGCTCGTTCTCTCTGCAATGCAATGCATGTAATTTGTGCTATACATTGCTGTAGGGATATCACTGAAGATGACGAGACCTTCCGTTTTAACGCTTATCCGAGAGGACGCTCAGCCTAATTTTTATAACAGGGTAGTAACCGGGGGCTCTAGTGTCAGTTGTCAGTAAGAATTTAACTCGTTTGTTAGTTGTCAGCTTGAAATTAGGCCATTAGTCAGTTATCAATAAAATTATTGGTTTGTCAGTAAGATATTAGTTTACCATTAATTTCCAGCGGCCATATATTTCGCAAAACTCGATCTGGGATGCTCTCACGGTACCATAAAGGGTGTATGATATTATGTTTCTTATATTTTGCAAAGTATTGTTTGCAGCAATAAATTAAAACGTAACCCAATTTCGCGCCACTTATCTCAAGCAAAAATTTCAATAAAATATCAATAAAGTTACAACAACTCATATCATGTGTCAGTATTTTTATTTTTTACCTTCATAAGCAGTTTGAGCGAAGTTCACTCATCACATTAATTTTTTACCTAAGTGAAATTCGCTCAAACTGCTTATGAAGGTGAAAAATAAACATACTGACAGATTTAAGAAACGGATCGTATTTTAACCGACATTGTATGCATGATACTAAACCTGCTAAACCGCCTTTGCTGGGCCACGCTTCTGAATTTTGATTCTTAAACATAAACTTCTGATCATTTCATCTCGAGAGCGACATAAACTTCATTTATATGTTAAGCTTGGAAATAGGGTTTTATCAAATAGTTCTTTAAAACATCCCTGGGTTAGTGGGTACTTGACTCAGTTTCTGACGGGGAGGATCCGCCGGTACCTCAAAACCATGTCCCTATTTAAGACAGTAAAATTCTGAAAATCAATACCCTATTTGGCGGAACGTCTTCGTATAGTAAATCCCCCGGAAAATGTCCAAACAAATCTTGCAATTGTTGTATAATAGTCACCCGAGCCTGTTTATCATTGTTACACGTGACCAGTTTAATATTTACCAGAACTTGATAGCTACCAATATGACCACAATAGTATTATGCAAATATTTTCACACAGGAAGCCCGTATATTCCGTTATGTGGTCCTTTCAGCAAGTTTGAGCGAATTTCATACGAGGTTTTAAGATTTTATCTATGCTTCTATGTAACAAAAAAATATAAGTCAGTTGTCAGTAACGTTTTTGAATGTTAGTTGTCAGTACAAAATATCCTTGTTTGTCAGTTGTCAGTGTGAGTTTTGGCCATTTATCAGTTGTCATTGCCAACCTGTTTTAAACTCAAAGTAATTATAAACTTATCAATCAATCAATCAATCAATCATCATTTTATAATTATTACAAGCCTCTCGGTTACGTTGACTGCGCAGTTCTCTCCCAAATGAGATTGCCTGTCAATCTTTCATTGATATAAAATCACCGTTGTGATGATGGTTTTTCAACCATTCCCAGGAGAGTGAGTGGAACAAAAGGGTCCACCAGTCACGGTGGTGGTGATCTTTTGAAAAGTCCACCAGCATGGCTGCCATGTCTTTTGTTTAAATTGTCTCCTGGGAATGGTTGAAAACCATCTATAGTTCTGAGAAAAATTGTAAACGTAAGTCAATTTTTGATGCGCGTTTGTTTTTAGTCCTAGAACCATATTTTGTTGTGCACTTGTACACTGCTGTACTATATAGATTTTCGTGTTATTTATTTGCGCCACAGGACCCGATGGATGTGGTTTTACTTACAATTTTTGCGCGTGGTCCAACGACCCTGTATCACAGTTTGCATGGACAAGAATCTCAGGAAAGGACAAAACAAGCCCAAGTGGACAAGATGGTGAGGTTTCCAATATGTGTTTTAGAATCCCACTTTGTCGAAAACAGTTCGATCATAGTACAATAAGAAGTAGTAAGGAGTATTTTAAGCACCGACGAAGAATAATGTCAATGTCAGAATTTAACACATCTTTACGGTGATCAAGATTACTTACACTCTCATATTCAACTGTTTCTTTAGAAACACCGACTAGTCCAAGTTAGCTAGTATTACACTAGTCTCCAGTATCATATATGTTATCGACATGTGTTTTAGAACCCGCTCTCGCGGCTAAATTTCGCTCACGGAGTAATAAAAAATCTAGTTAGAGTGGTTTTCGTACGATACCGCTACGATACGGTAGAATATTCCAATAATTTCTTAGAAACTAAGGTCACGATACGATGCAGTACTATTACCATTATGATAGAGTATTATTATTAATTATTATCAATAAATGTGACTGTTTTTCAGTGTTCATGTAGAAATTGATGTTGAAGAGTGCCGCAGCTTTTAGTCAGAACTTTAATTCTAGAAACTCAATGCTTCAAGCCAAAACAAATAACATTGAATATGTTTTAATTGCTATTTTTTGTTAATTAACTTTTTATAGGATACTTTGTGACCTTCAAACATCCACTAAACGTTAGCACATTTTCCGATTTTCGAAGTGCAGTCCAAGGTGCGTCATCGAAGGGACGTTGCCTGAAGTTTTATTACTTTCTCGAGTCTGATCCTACTGGAGATGGTATCGAAATATTCACTGAAAATCCATCTTCTGGAACAAAGATCAAAACATTAACTGCAAACCTCGCAGCACCTGGCAAATTTTGGAGGAAACACGAAATAGTTCTGGATGATAGTAATGAATATAGGGTTAGTAAAAAAAGGACATTTTATTACGCGCAAAAAAATGTCAGCTAGCTGCGTTGCAGACCAAAGTAAACATTCAATATAAAATAAGACTACTATTGCAGAACACTTTTGAAATAACGGTTTGACTTTTTCTCTTTCAGGTTGTGTTTAGAGCTTCCAAAGGAAATTTGGTGTTTGGGATTGATGAAATTCAATTGACAATCGGCTTGTGTACTGCGCCGGACAAAACTCAATCAGCCAGTCAACCATCTATCCTTGAAAGTGAGTCTTAGGACTGTTTATCTTTAAGTCGAATCGATGGTGTTCTTTGATGTACTAAATCAATTTCCCTATTTCATTATGACGTCACACCAAAACAAATCTATTGTTTCAACGCTAAGAATCATGGTCGCTAGAGGGAATACAGCACGTTTAATTCAATTAAAAAATTGACTGAAAATCTATTTATAATAAAATAAAAAATAACTACGCAAAGCAAATTGTGCTAGAAGAAAACTAGGTCTGTTCTTATTCATGTAAACAAACCATGACATCACAGTGAAATAGGGCAATTTGACGGGTTTTTTTGTTTGTTTTCTTTTGCCAAAAACATATTTATTTCTAGCTGTAATGATAGTCATGTATTCTGATCATTTTTTTTTTTTTTTTTTTTTTTTAGCTGAGGAAACTTGTGACTTTACGCATGATCTTTGCACTTGGGAATCTAAAAAAACAACTGCAAATAACTTTGTAAATCTTCTTTGGACAAAGAATAGTGGAGAAACAAACACTTCCTTGACGGGACCAATGGGTGATCACACAAATATGTTGGGTAAGCAATCGCGAAGACCTAACTCACAATTTCAAACTGTTAAAAAAGGAATGTCTGCCGACTATTGATCTCAATACAATTTCTGGAAGTTCAGCAGCATGATAGCAGTGAGATAGAGCGGAAAAATATCGAGGTATTGCTTAGAATTGATAAATTAAAAAAAAAAAAGAAAGAGCGGAAAAAAACCCTGAAGCATTGTTTGGAGTAGATGTAAGGTAGAGCCATGAGTTTTGCAACAAAGCTATTGCCGTTCTTTACGAAAACACACTGTGCTGTAACTCGATGGTGATTATGTTGGCGCAAATTAGTGTGTCTCAGCGGTCTAGAAATGATATTAGATTCACACATAAAATAACCAATTTTTTTTTAGCGTTTTCTAAATATACGTATACATAGAGAGAGCATCCGTGCTCGTCTTAATCTGAATGCATTACTCCATTAAAAAGTCGATGTCCTTTTGTGCTGCCATTCGATTTCGCCCTGCAGCGAGATGACGTAATTTTACGGCCCCAGTTTCTATACAATGATAGCTTTAAGAATTCTGTCATATTTAGATTTTTTTAGTTCATTTGGAATTCAAGAACACTAGAGTGTTAACACTAAATGTGTGTCATACTTCGGCCTAGGCTGGTTCTAGAACAGTCATTAATATATTTCTTAATTATTTCTTGCAGGAAGTTACCTTTATACTGAAGCTTCTCCACCGAACAAATTTAAAGATCGCGCTCGTTTGGAGAGTAGAACATACACCAAAGACTTCAAATGCTTAGCATTTTGGCTCAACATGAACGGGGAAGATGTATGGCAGTTGAACGTCTACAAACAAACAGATTCCCCGAAGTACCAAGATCGGGTGTTCAAAGCTAATTACAATACACGCAGCAAATGGTGGAAAGCACTTGTTAACTTGGAAGGGACTGCAGATTTTAAGGTACTTTTTCAGTAAGTCTTTGAAGTCTAGTGAGACAAAATGTAATGAAAACACAACACATTTGAAAACACATGACAACACATTCCAATCAAAATTAAAACAAATTTGAGTAATTTCAAATCGTTTTTACACATGCATGTAAAATGCATGACTGACTGCCTTACGGTTAGTATCCAGTAACAAAAGAGGACTAACTTCGCAGGAATATGCAGTAAGATCAGGAGGGAGGGGATGACTCTTTTGTATGTAAATGAGCCGCTCTCCAGACTCACCTTCGATGTATCAACGCTACGCTTGACTGGCTTATAGTAAATTATCGTGTAGTCGCCATCGTCGCTCAGCTTTACCTTTACAAAAAAGCTCAAAAGTGAGGTCAAGGAGGTTATTGTGGTTAAATTAATTGTGTCTTTTTTGTATATTCAAGTGTTAGTAGAGTGCAATTATTTTCCTGTTGAAATTATTTCTTGTGACTTTTAGTCTGTTTTACTTTCGCGGGACGTTTTTGGGATCTAAAGTTTTTGTTGGGGACGCGCAAAATGTCTTCAAAAATACTTTATCTATTTTCTCTCTCAAAAACTAAACAGATAAACTTCTAAATAGGTTTTATATAGCATTTTTTAAGTTTTCGATCATTCGGTATATATTTTATCTACTGTTGTGGTCTCGTACTTCTCATCAATCCTTTTATTTGCGGTTAGTTTATTTTCTGCTCATGTACTTCACTGCATTTCTTTATCGGCATTTCCACCCCATGATAATTATAGACTTTTTGATGCTGTTGCATTATTTGCTTTGTATCAATTTTGCGTCAAAGAACTGCAAAACGTTACCATGCAATGAAAAAAATCGATGGAAAATGATATTGTTAACGGTGTGTGATTATGGAAGATTATGTATATTTTGTTTACTACAAATGCAAACTTTGAGGAAACTGTTAAAACATTCTCCTTTGGATGAGTTTACATGCTATACGCTAAAGATGCTAGCGGAACCAGAGGCTTGTTAGTCCTTAAGGACGTTCCTGGGTAAATGAAGTTCTAATGTCATTTTTATAAAACTTTGTACAAGGCTATTTCATTATATGAGGATTTAAGAAATGCAATAAAAATCGGGGGTCACCGAGTTTGTTTTTGAGGTACAAGGCGTAGAAAATGGGGTATTTTGATGAAAAAAACGCGCGTATTTAAACACTGCCATTTTCAAAGAATATAGTCATAAAAATGTTGTAAAACAGAAATCAACTCTCTTCAAAATTTGCAAAGAAAATAAATAAACTGTTGTCTTAAATTTTCAAGCAACAATAGGATTATTAATGTATTTCTTTACAAATAAAAATGCTTTCAATTTAAGCGATGTCGCGGGATCTGTTCCAAGGTAGGGTTCGATTTTTTTTACAAAAGTCTACTGTTCTTCGTTCCATATAATGTCATTTTCTTGTGTTTCACACATGTTGTAGTCTTAATAGAAAACTTCATTTCACGAAAGAAAAAAATTGGGGTCACCGACTTCGTTTTTGAGATATCTGTCGGCAAAGATGAAGAAAAATCTGGCCATCTTCAATACCGCGCGGGGACTGGTCTTTGATAACTGTTCGTTTACAGCGTAAAAGGTTTAATATTTGTTCTTTTTGTAGCAAATTGACTTTAGAATACAAAAAAAGCAAACGCAATTGCTTTTCAATCGAACAAAAATGAAACTTAGAAGGAAAAAATCAAGGAAAAAAATATCAGTAATTTGACCAACGGTAATGAGCGCGCGCGCTCAATCTTTCGCAGTAACGATGCGCGCGAGCAATTCCCAGGAACGTCCTTAAACTATTTTGTGCTTCCCAGATTAAATGAAGAATTTACTTACGTACGTACTTGCTTACTTACTTGCTTACTCACTTCCTTCCTTCCTTACTTCCTTCCTTCCTTCCTTCCTAACTTACTTCCTTCCTTACTTCCTTACTTACGTACTTACTTACTTACTTACTTACTCACTTACTCACTTACTCACTTACTCACTTACTCACATAGTCACTTACTCACTTACTCACTTACTCACTTACTCACTTACTCACTTACTCACTTACTCACTTACTCACTTACTCACTTACTCACTTACTCACTTACTCACTTACTCACTTACTCACTTACTCACTTACTCACTTACTCACTTACTCACTTACTCACTTACTCACTTACTCACTTACTCACTTACTCACTTACTCACTTACTCACTTACTCACTTACTCACTTACTCGCTTACTCGCTTACTCACTTACTCACTTACTTACTTACTTACTTACTTACTTAATCATGTATATGTTTCATATCAAACTTATTCCCCATATTGTGGAATATTTGCTCAAACTATCAATATCAATTCTGTCGAAGCTTATTTGGACATTAGTTATAACACAAAAAGTTATTATAAGTAAGTTATAGATGTTACTTGTTGATACTGCATGTAAACATTGGAATTTTGCGATTTGACTGCGAAGAATCGCCATTGCCGGCTACAAAGTCCTCTGCTATTGCCTACACCGACACAAGAAAGATGGTTATAAATACGGCAAAGAACTCCATTTTCTCTTGCTATTTGCCCCATCGAATTTTGTCGAAAAATAGACAATTTATGTGTCAAAATACAGGAAATTTTATGTAGAATTCGATTTTTGCGGTAAAAATGGACCTGAGCATGCGTATTAGGGCGTAAAGTGACGTTTCGTAACGCAACTGGGTCACAGAGGTCAATTTCTCTTGTAAAAGCACTAAAAATCCTCTGTTTGCAAATCTAAATTGCTCCACGAAAAGTTTGCCGTAATGGCTTGAAAACTATGCAATATGACAGCTATAATAGTGTAATATTTGATCACCGTGGTAAAAATGTTGTTATTTCAGAGGGTTTTGAGTAAAACGGCAATATGCTGAAAATTTTATGGAATTTATACGGTGTTTATATGAAGTCTGAAGTGGAGCGTGACACTCTTGACTTCAAAGGGGCTTTTGTGACAATGAGTTTGATATGATTATCTACTAATGTTTTGTACTTAACAGATAATTATCGAAGGACTTGTAGGGCCTGGAGAGCTAGGTGACATTGCAATCGATGATGTCACTGTTTCTAGGAAAACATGCAACACAACGAACATTCTAGAAGGTGAGAAAAAAACGAGGTTGACCTTATCGCCATAATTTATTATGGTAAACTTTCGGATTTATTTGGCCTATAATGTTGATTGCGTTGTTTAGTTACTATACTGCGAGTACCCCATTCTCCATTAACTCCTGCTAAATGTAGTTTATCCGCACACGGTGAATTTTTTGTCTCACGAGCTAGTGAGCAAATGGTTCGCGAGTCAAATTGCTCACCGTGTGCGGCGGCTACTAAATTAGTCAAACAGGAACAAACTCTAATTACATTGTAGTTAGAGTCAGTTAACCCCTCAAATAAAAATAACTTCATACCATAGTCAAAGAGACAAAATGGGCGAAACAATGGAAATAGCTAGAATAATACTAATAATTTTCTTTAGAAAGGTTTTGTTGCGAGACCATTTGTGAAGTGAAAGTAATTATATTTTGAAATCGCTAAGTTTCTTAATTGAAAAGTTTGTGTATAAATTCTAGTTATTTTAAAGGTGAATGTGTGACATCTGATCGAATGCATCGAAGGTCATAATGCCGTTGGTAATTTTATGACGACCACCGACTCACTTTTTATAAATATACAAACTCAAATCATTCTTTATTCTTTGTTTTGCTGTCTAACTGAATAGCGTCCAATCTTGTGAAATCTTATCGATGCTACGAAAGAACAAATGAATCATCTAAGTTTCGGTTTATACAATGGATTCCATTACATGGCTCTTCTGTCATTGTAGAACTACAGGTTATAAGCAGGGGTGGATCCAGCATTTTTCCTGACTTGTGCCCTTTTCAAATGTACCCTTGCTATGTCAAATAAGCGCCGGAGGCGCGCATTTTAGGGGGGTCCGGGGGTATCCCCCCCCGAAAATTTTGAAATTTAAACACTGTAGAATGCATTTTCAAGCATTTTAAAGATATATTGGCTAAAAATTTATGGGTATTCTTTAAAAAAAAACTTGAATATTTTTAAGGGAAAAGGCAATTTTAGGGAATGTAAGTAGCATTCCGGGACGAATTTTGTAGATGTTCTTCTAAAACTTGATCTCCACTTTCCAACCGAGACGATAGCAAAGCTTGGAGGTTCGCTTTAAGCTAGACTGTCCTTGGTAGGATCGTCATCTCGACGGCCTCGTAGAGCGATGTTGTTTCTCCCGCAAAAAATGACGGTCTTGAACAACGAGGACATAATCTGGCGATTCTTCGCGATTTGTAGTTGTAAAAGATTATCGAATTGTTGATCGATCGTAACCACTTCATGTCTCATACTTCGAACAGTTTTCATAGCAATTACAGAACAATTTTGAGTTAAACACTTGCCATTTGAGTGACTTACCAAACGCTAACGAGTTGTTGTCCCTTTCACCATCGGGGACTTGATTAGCCCATCCAACTAGCTAGAAATTTAATGGAACCGAACAGGCTGCGCTTTATAATCGATCGATCGGGGAGCATAAACGTCCATATAGTGACCATAATTACGGCCACTGTTACTCCAACTAGATGTCACTACATCGTTCTATATCATCCACTAAAAGAAAGGTACATGGGATGTCATTTTCAGTCAAAAATTCGCTATTTTCGAAAGTATTTTATTCGTAGCTCCGTAGTTTCTTTTGACGCCATCTTGACACTGTCCAGCCAAACAATCCATGCATGCTTTCCGATTGAGTTTAGATCCCAGGAAAACCGTGAGTATTGATATCGGCGAATTATGGCTTCGATGTTGTTTGCCAAAAAGTGCGCATGGAAGGCAAAAAGTACCATCAAGATATTCCGAATAAACGAGCCACTTGAACATTTCCAGCCAGGAATAATTTAACCTTTTAACCCTGCTGCCTTCTTTTGATTTAGAGAATACAAATTCATTCCGGCATCCGGCATCGAAACATTTGTAATCACTTCGTATTTTTGTTCCTCCGATAAATTGCCAATTTCGCTAAAAATGACCCCGAAATCGAACCGATTACAAGCGCTCTTACCCTTAATAGGCTCTCCGTGAGTAACAGAGTTATTATAGTAGCCATTCTTAAAAAAATCTGCTGATAATTGGCCTCAATTGTTTACTACAGTCAAAAGCCATGCGAACTGTTGTCACGCTCTATTTATACTTTTCTGACTGGTTTCGAGTGGTGCCAGATTAATGTTAGCCAATCAAAAAACGATCCTGACTTGTTACATAAACAGAGCCAGAGCCATGAAAAGAAGAGTTGACCTGTGCCCAAAAACAATGCTGACTAGTGCCAACCAATAGGATAAGGCTTGACCTATTACATGTAACACAACGAGGCACAGCACAGTGCAAATGACGTAAAAATGAGTGAATACGTCCCGTGGGACCCTCCCTAAAACATACTTTTTTGGCGAATAGACCGGAAATAGACGGTTTTAAAGCTTAAAAAAAGAAATTCTGTTGAACTTCCTGTGGTTAAAAACCACAAAATAAATGAATAAATAGATGGAGAATTATGTTTTAAATTTATGTTATTTTTAGTATTTATTTATTTATTTATTTATTTATTTTTTCAAAAAGTTTGACTAGTTACATGTAATAGGTGGCACTAGTCTGGATCCACCCCTGATAATTTAAAAAAAATACATATATATTTACATATTGATAAAAAATAACAGTACTTTCCCTTGTTGAACGTTCACTTGATCGGACCTGCGGTCTCAATTAAAAATTACTTTCCGTTGATGAACGTTTACTTGATAGATTTATGATCTCAATTGAATCTACAATTATTTGTGGAACTATCTTTAAAATGTCTGCCTTTGTAGATACTCTATAAGTGCATGAATTACACGATTCTTCGACGCTTTCGTTGCCATTTTATACGACACTATGATCGGCAATAACACAAAACCAACTTTCGTTGTACATTCAATCAACAGTCTCCAAAATCTTGTTGATATTTACGTTGTATTTTTTTTTTTTAGTTTTCTTTGTCCAATGCAGGTACAGGGGATAGTTTTTCAACGAGTTCTAAAGGCCGGCACACACTAGGCGACAAGTCGCAGCGACTTGTCCCCGCGACATGTCGCAGCGACAATTTCTTCCCGAGTGTACTAACATTTTTTGGTGAAAATTGTTGTCGCCGCGACAGAATTTTGTTGATGCGACTTGCCGCATGAAATCCAACCGGTTGGGATTGCTGAATCAGTGCACACTGAGGCGACATGTCGCGGGGACAAGTCGCTGCGACTTGTCGCCTAGTGTGTGCCGACCTTAAAAGTTTCCAATTCAACGACATTTTCACATGTTCATGACTAACTATTTCCGACCTACCATGCTCTCCTAAAAAGATTATGTAAACAAACATTTGTTTTATCTCCCTCACTGGATAGATTTTTGTCTGCGCGGACGAGATGCGCGGTAGTGCAATACGTTGTCGATTTTTAGCAGGCATCTCCTCTTTCTCTTCTTTCCTACCCGCTCCCTCCCCCCACCGTATTTTTTAGACTAGTTTTCAGTTGCTCTCAGTCAGTTTTTCTTGATACAGGGAACCCAAACGAGATGCATGCGGAGGAGGCTATAGTTTATCATTGATTTTGCGATTTTTGAATACTTTATTAGTGGTTCAGCAAGTTTTGACACATTTGAAATATAGATTTTTGCACACCAAGACATGTAATTTTTTTGAGCCCAGTTCATGCCTCTAAACTAAAACATCAAAGGACAATTTCCAAAGTGTATTAAATCTGCAATATGTAGAGTTGATACAGTAATTCCCCTCGGAGCTTTTCAATTACTGTTCTTTGGGAGACTTTACGAGTAGCAGGAGACTGACAGTTCTGCAACAAGTGCACCCATGGGTGCCGTGGGTGCTGTGGGTGCGAGGGTTTTTTTTCCGATCGGAACGATGACGTCATTTTCGCGCGCTATTTTTTACCGCCGAATTTTTGATGATGTAATCCTATTTTTAGAATTGATGTCATTCATGTGACATAATCGATCTTAATACAGGAGATCTATTTTTAGATATTTACTTCGGTTATTTCAAGATGATACAATTCTGTAAAATACTTAGTATATTTTACGTAACAATGAAGAGAAAAAGTACATTATTCTTATTTTGATTCCTTTTTTATAGTTTTCCTATATATAAGATTCAATTAAAACCACAGGGATATCATAAAAGAGATTTAACTGTCTGACTGTTAGTCTGTGCTGACTTACAGCAGGTAACCTATTGTTTAGATAATCCTTTGTTTACTTAAAAGACGACCAGATTTTTGACTTTTAATTAGTTAACCATGAGCTTTGTGTTTGAGTTAAGAGAGTGAACATGTCTAGCTCAAAGCAGTGTCAATATTGTGGTAGAAAATATCTTTTGAATGATTTACTTAATCAGTATCTTCCACATATACCTATAATGAATTGGATAGTAATTCAGAAGATGAGATGGAGTAACTATTGATTTAACTCAATGATACTATGATCATTTGTTTTTTCACAAGCAGTAAAATATGTATACCGGGATAATTACTCGGGCTTCCAAAGGAATGCCCGAGTTTAAAATTCGGCTCTTTTTGTCGTCGTCGTTGTCGTCGTCTTTTCCGTCTTCGGTCACAAAATGCAGATTTTTTGACAAATCTCCCCACACCACCCCCGACACGGGAATTCGTGTGCCTTTCGTCACATGTCATTTCACATCGTACTCCAGAACTGTTTGGTGTCGTTTCAAGAGGTTAATATGACTGGAAAATCATTCTTAGATACGCTCAAACCACAAACGAATGCACACATGTTTCGCGGTAGACCCACACTAAAAGATGTCGAGCGTTTTTGGAACGGATTGGTCCGCGAATTAAGAGAGAGAGTCACTCACTTTACGAGTGGATTTATCGAGACAGTCACTCACTTTAAGAGTGGATTTTATCGAGAAACTTATCGTGAACTTTATCGAGAACTATACTCTATCTTATGAACTATCAAACTATTCAAACCAAACTGCTGAGTCTCTATACGATGCTGAGGTAAACCAATCGAGCGAAGATTGTCCAAATCTACTGCCTGCTGTTTACAAGCCATGTGAGTCGCACAATAAAGCCATCGTTCAAGGTATTCTGTGACAACGATAGTAGATATAGTAGTTCTTTCACTGCTTGTTTTGGTGTCAATAAGTAAATGTAATAACATATTTTTGGCTGGTTTTCTAGTAGTGTGTGGAATTTATATTTTGATAGCTAAAAGAAGCTTGGACGCCATGTTGAAATGTACATTACTTCATTGTTCATTGATTGTGATATCTTAGATAAAACTAATAACTTGACTGTAAATGTGCATAATAATGTAGTACTCACAATAAATATTACAAAAAACACCAGATCTCGTTATTCAAAGTATGTTTATTACAATGATAGATGATACTCGGTAGCTACTCGCTGTGAACGTACTCGTGAGCCGAGCAGATTACCATCAACAACTCTAAAACGCCTTACTACTAAAAGTAGAAAGTTTAGACGGTTTGTTTTTGCAAATATACGATTCAGTGTACCCAAGTCTTCCAAATTGTATCATTATTTCTGGAGTTCGGCGACTTGTCCTTCATCTACAATAAAACTAAAAATAACACAAAGACTGACTTTTAAAGCGCTAAACTTCAAATATCAGGCTAGTCGCTATTAATAATATTATAATTTTTTCCCAATAAAGTGATGTCTTTATAAAAGAGTCAGACACATGCAGTCAATTATTGTCAATCTAAGCTAAGCAATGACATTGAGAAGAATCCAGGTCCTACTAATTCTACATTGTATGTAAATCCTAGCAAGACAATAACAGCATCATATAGTCAAGGCAATGTTGCTATATTTGGACAGAATGCAGGACAGCAATGTGTTGCAAAGAGTTTATGTTCTCTGATTTATAATAATAAACATGGTATCAATTAATCTAATGATCTTGTGTCTTTTATGAATATTGGAAATCAGTTGTATTCAAGGTTGTCTCAATCTGCAAGACAGAGTTTTTTAATGCAAACTGAATTACCAACAATGCTGAATGTGTTTGACACTGACTATCAACTAGAATACAGTGAGAGTTTTACAGGTAATTTACATCAAGAAACTGCAATTGAAGGATACGCATACTGTACTTCTTTACAAACAGCATTTCAATCATTAATGTCTGAGAATTACACCAATTTCTTATTAACAATAGGGTCCAGTGCTGTTGCTATTTATCGTCATAGTAACAAAACATTCAAAGTTTTTGATTCACATGCAAGAAATTGATGTGGTAACAGCTACTCACAGGGTACTTGACTGTGTACTTCTTGAATTAGCATCTCTAAGTTACTTGGTTCACTACTTTCAGAGTGTACATTATAATGTAATATTTGAATTGAAAGGACTACAAATAAATGAAGTCCACAATAATATTCAAACTGATAATATACAGACTGAAGATTGTTCCCATGAATACACAACTTTCAACCTAAGTTATGCTGTAGCCATATATTCACTATGCTACTCTTTAATAAAACCATGTGGCTATTGGAATGCAAAGACACTGTTTAATATTGTAGATGGCGGTAAACATTTATGTACTAATATGAGTTTAAACAAATATGTCACAGCAGATGAATTGCCAAAAGCTGTAAATATGTGTGAAGAAAAAGTCAAGTTAGCTTTTTGTAATAATACAGGCATACATGGAGTTTTGCTGGACACATATGAAAGCAAGGTCATTGTCTCAGATAACATTAAAAACAATTATAGTGAAAATACTGGGTTTGTGATGTCATTTTCATCATATTCTATTAGTTGTATTTTTGAACCTACAAAAAGATCAAAATACATGTATTGTCTGGTGGTTTACAATGAAACTAAATCATATCAAGCTGAATATATCAAAAATATTAACTGCACAGATTCAGTTGTGTTTTCATTGTGTACCATGACTGATTCCCCCAGGGAGTGCGGCCCAGCATTGGCAAGTATGCTGGGAGATAGTGGCGTTTTGGGTGTCTCAATGAGGCCATAAATAAATTTCCTCTAATTAAGGAATCACCAAATCCAACATTTCACAAAATTTTGCCCCCCAGCGAAACAAAATTGTCACGATCAGTCAGTTATAGTATTTGAGGTGATTTCATAGCATGACTTGAAAATATACTGTATGTAATTGACCAAAGATACACCAGAATTCGCATAAAATAACACTTTATAATCACAGTATATTTTTGGTGATCTTTCTATCGCTTTTCTTTCGCTACACAAAGTTTGCCTCAGGTGGCATAGATCAGTAGCAATTTTCAAAAAGAAGCCCGAGTGCACGCAGTTATGCGTCTAGTTGATTTAGTAAATAAAGGTAGTTACACTTAACTTTATTCTTTTCATAAGTTACAGGAGAGAGAAGGGGTGATATTTTGATAGATATATTTTTTTCAAAAATCTGGTCGTCTTTTAAGTAAACAAAGGATTATCTAAACAATAGGTTACCTGCTGTAAGTCAACACAGACTAACCGTCAGGGGCCGGTTGCACGAAGCCTGAATAAAGTTATCCACTGGATAAAGTTATCCACTCCAAACGATTTCTTTAGAATTTATCCGCTGGATAGCGATTTATCCGGTGGATAGCGCTATTCAGACTTCGTGCAACCGGCCCCAGACAGTTAGATCTCTTTTATGGTATCCCTGTGGTTTTAATTGAATATTATATATAGGAAAACTATAAACAAAAGTAATCAAAATAAGAATTTCTCTTCATTGTTACGTAAAAGATACTAAGTATTTTACAGGATTGTATCATCTTGAAATAACCAAAGTAAATATCTAAAAATAGATCTCCTGTATTAAAATCGATTATGTCACATGAATGACATCAATTCTAAAAATAGATACCAATGACATCAATTCTAAATATAGGATTACATCATCACATTACATCATCAAGATTTTCTCAAATCTCGTCATGATTAAAAGTAATTAGATTTTTACGAGATCGTTTGGAAAAAAGAAAAAAAATGTAAAATCTCACGCAAATGATAAGGGTTTTGACTGGTTGAAACATAGGGTTAGGGTTAAGACTCCTTGTGTTATTCTTGTGTTGGCATTCGGCAGGTTTTGGCACGCTTGCGGGGTTTTAATTTTCAGCAGTAACTTGCTCGAGGGCACATCTTTCAAGCGTTGTTGTTGTTCTAAAGTAGTCAGGACCCTTCATATCAGTAATTCGTAAAAACATCAAGTTATTCAAGCTAGAGCGTTTAATCATTATTCTTTTGTTTTTCTTTTAGTTTATCCTGAATTCCAAACATATGCATTGGAAAGAGATCCTTCGGGTGATCATACAAAAGTAATATTTGACTTTGGTGACTTAGAAGGCCCTAACCAATTTGAAACAGCAATAAGTAAGTACACTCATAATACAGTGAACGCATGGTCCTACAACACTAGTGCAATGCAAAGCAATTTTGCAATGCAATACTATTTATGGACAAACAGACAAACAAAAAACAACAACAACAAAGAAGAAGAAGAGACTAAGGTGACTTTGTAGAAATTTTAATGGACATGGATATATCTCGAAACGCACGTGTTTTTTAGCTAAAAAATTAAAGAGTGATATGTTTTGCGTTTTGGGAATATAATTAGGAAGTTGAGATATCTCGAAAAAATAATCAATTATTAGTCGAGAAACTGAAATCTAGACATACGCATTCTCTTTATTTTGCTATTTTTTCTTCTAGATATGAATATCATGTGATTATTTGATCGGACAATTTAGACATTTTTTGGTACTCAGAAATGCCAAATTTCTAGTTGATATTATATGGTGTTCTAGGAAAGTCGAAGTACCTATTCAAGACACATTTCTTGAAATATCTCAAAATCTGGATATGGAAGTTTATTACTCGTGTCAGGGCTACGCCGAAAAAAATGCAGCGAGCTTCGTTTTTTTCCAAGTCAAAATTTTTTGCATGTTCAGACTTGCCCAAAGACCCTGTCCACTCATGCACCCCTTACACCATACTAAGAGGATCTTAGTCGAAAACATCTACTCTCCTTTTATCCCTCTAAATATTTTTTTTGGATCCCGTGAATCCAACATAAATTGTTGAAATATGAAACACCAAATTAGCCGAATTTCTAGGAGAAATTTGCTAAAGATACCGGAAGTGACACATCACAAAGTGTTACGCAATATCATAGTACGTATGTACAAACTATGGCAATTGGCCATTTCGAAGTTGCGCAAGAGACTGGGAGACTGGGTACGACGCATTGATTTATGGGAAGGGTTTAAGGGACGCGTGCTGTTTGCTCTACTAAATCTCCTGCGAGTTTACTGTAATTTACGGCGGAAATACATAGTTTTTGTGCACTCAAATGCAAAAACATTTGCTAAACTGTTACACCAAAATGCACATTGGACACTCTCAAATGTGTGAAAGTTTACAAATCGCTAAAAGGTCTACTTTAAAAAGCGAATTTGAAGTCCGAATTCAGCTTTGTTATCGACTCGATTCGTGCAGTTCCATTAAAGACAACATTGCGGCGCCATGGTTCTAATAAAATTATAAATGAAATTATAAATCTTTTCCGAGATATCCAATCATTTTGAGTGGAAAACATGAGATCTCAAACATGCTCTTTATTCTAACTTGAATAATCTCTTTTATTATACTCATGTTTTTTATAATCATTCAATATCGACAGCGGCCGGTATGAATCTACGTAAAACGGCGGTCGGGAATCATCAGTTGAATTAAATACCAAATAAATATTGGTGCGCATACGCAGATGGAACACCGGAAGTCAATTTTTTTTTAATGACAATCATTCCTTACTATTTTTTTGACTTCGATTACATCAATACACTGTCTATTCTTGATATGTTGTTTACTACATATTGCAATCTCTTTTTTTTTGCGACCTATAATTATGGATGTTTATATTACCAATGTTTTGTGGTACATAATTAGTTTATTCCACGAACACCGATTTCCATATTTCTTCGATAATTATTTGAGCGAGCTCTTCAAGCTCTCTGGCTTCCAGTTTATAGCCTACTTTAATCCTGTACACAATAAAACTTGCCTGAACACGCCTAACAATAAAACTGCTGAGTCATTTTAAATTTATCGCCATTCGTCTGTTTATTCAAAGTATTCTTCATTACATATGTACATTGTATTCTCATTGACTTCCAGACTCGGCTTTGCGATTCAGTGCACTGTATATATATAAATCTATTATGAGGTTCCTAATGCTATTTTGTTAGGTTAAATTTCAGTGAAATACAAACCTTTTGGTTTCTCAGTTAACTGTACTATTAACCTCATTGGAACCATATATCTATTATGGATTTGTCTAGTAATTTGATTTCTTTTCATTTTATTTTTCAACCATCTATTTATTCATTTATTGTTTATTTTATTTTTTTAAGCTTCAAAAGGCGTTCCTGCTGGTAACTTTTACTCGCTTCATTACTTCCAATTTAAGAAACGTAATGTGCGAGAAAAAGAAAAAGCTATGATGTTTTTTGACGGTATTAAAGGTAATGAGCGATTATTTAATGGAAAATTGACTTTAATCACAAGTTGCCCTTGCATCACAAAACGACGGTCGCGATCGAGCAAAGAGCGATACGTAAGTCTCAGCTTTTACAGAAGAAGTGTGTAAATGTTATTGTTGTTAAACATAAAAACGTTGTAAACATTGTAGATCAACGTCATCAAATCACACGTGATGGTAGATCTTTGTTCGGTTTGAGTATGGACCTGTCTTGACCGTACAGCTTTTTATTTAGAGTGCTCATCTGACTTTGTGAATTTAGTAGATGTTAACTTTGTCTATGCATGACATTGGAGAAAAGATTGCTCAAATTGTTTTATATTTTATCAAGCATTTTGATCCAACATCCAAAAGTCAGAACAATTTTATTCTGTTCGTAAATGACCCAGCCTTATCCAACTGAGCCAGGGTGTTACTCTAAAAAACATAATAATTTTTGACAAATTATTTTTCAAACCATTTCCCTTTATTAATTATGAGCTAAGCGTATAATAAGTGGTCGCTGATCGAGCTTTTTTTACAATTTGCAGATAATTTTAAAGGCTGTCTAAAATTTTTTGTTCGATTCGGGGAAACAAGAACGAATTCAACGGTTGGTGTCTACCAAAGGTCCCCTTCCAATCCAAAATTACAACTCCTAAAATCAATACAAAATCAAAAGCTTGATACTGAATTGGCAGTACTCCTTGACGGAGTTGGAAAAAGGAAACAGGTAAGGACAATCATTCTCAAATTCGTTAATTATTCACAAGGTATTCATCCACTCATTGCTGTGATTGGGGTCACCTGATAGACATTGAAACTGCGGGAAGTCTGCATTGAAATCTAGCGCGGAGTTAGAACATATTTTTATCTCCGCTGCAACCTGAGAAGCGGAGTTTGAAAAATTCTAGCTCCGCTTTAGAGAGAAATTGCTTGCGTCATATAAACGTTTACGACACTACAGAAACAAATCATAAAGTCAATTGAAATTTTGATTTTTACGAAATTAAAGTAAATTAAATAATTGCCTAGCAAGGAAACGAAAAACAAACGATCTCAATGTGACTTCGACCGCGGACTCGTCGTTTTGTCTTACCAACTGTTTAATTGTATAAATAAACAAATTGATTGACTAATTTTAAGAAGTTATATTTGTTGATTTGCTTGTATTCCAAGATTCCTGCCGAAAAATTAATAGTTTTAGAAGTCGTTCAAAGGCTTCCAATTGGAACTGGACTGGGATTTCAAAGTCCTTCACAATGAGTTCCAGAATTAATTGCGCGGACTTTGAAATCCTGTCCAGTCCTCATTGTCGGCCTCGAAACATTATTTGAAATCTGAATTGGCCCTTTTGATAATGTTACGTCATCAAAACTGATTGTAGAAATATCGGATGTTAAGTAGCTGTAACGCAACTTTGTTACGCATTTTTTTACACACGTAAAAACGATTCAAATTTACCAAGACTTGATATAATTTGGATTGAAATGTGCTACAATATTGGCCGGTTTCATATTGAAAAAAGGACTGCGTTCTAGATGAGAAATATACAAATTATTGAAACCATTACTCATTTGAAATCATTAATAATTTGAGACCAGATTTCAAGAGAACATGTTAAAATGGGATTGAAAAAATGGTGAATGTTTGGTTAAAATTGGATAAAATACAATAACCTTTTTTATAAATAACAAAATAGCATACGTACAGTTACATTTATGTGATAGATTCAGATATTTGAAAACGTTACCTCTGATATAGTTGCTGGCTTAAAAAATAGATAAAAAAGAAATCATTATTATAATCTCATTAAAGTGAATTGCATTTTGAGGATACAATACCCAGATAATAACATAGATTTTTCCGTCAACAAAAATATCCGATTCTACTTGATAGGGATCGAAAACTTTGTGTTTACTCTATATTTAAATCTATATCTAACTGATGCAGCTTTAAAAAAATATATTCCACAATTTATTTTTACATTTTTTGCCGAGTTTGAAAAGCAGCCGCTATTTTCCGAGAAATAGCCAATTGTAAAGTGGCACTATTATTTATCAACTCGACCGGTCGATTGTTGAGATAGAAATTAAGCGATTCCAGCGATCGAGAGCTCTGAGGTCGCCAGGATCGGTCGGATAGCTGAACTATAATGTTTTACATAACATCGCTGCCATATTTTTTGAAATGGTGTTATACAGTGGATCGGCGAGTTGTATATTTAAGTCTAAATAAATTTCTCTAGCCATTTTCGGTCCTGAACAGCAAGCCAAATTTAATTTTTCTAAATAATACTGAAGAAAATGTTTTACTATATTTCAGATTGTGTTCCAAGCAATGGCTCTCAAGCCGGGTAATATTTCTATCCTGTTTGGTCCAGTAAAACTTGAAAATGGACCTTGTCCACACTGAATTTCTTCCGAAAATGATACATACCTATTTTTGCTACAGCGTTTATCCTGAGTTTAGCTATATAATGATTTAGAAAGTTAGAAGGACATTGAAACACAAAAGAAGGCTACTTAAGTCTGACGCTTCCTTTGTCTACACGTTACTAAATTCCCCATTGCCAGATAAACGTTTTTGCAACTATACGGTATTTATACAACGTATAATCAGTATGATCATTAAAACCTAAGCTATAAATAGTTTGAAAGTAATAGAATTATTAAAGTAATTTGAAAAGAATCTGTGCATGTACAACTATTTAAAAAAGAATGGATGAGAAAAACTGTAAGGTCCTAACAAAACGTAGGTAAACAGAGGCAAATCAATATATAAAGTCAAATTCCATAGCTTGAAATATAATGATTAATAACAACGAAATCGTAACTTTCTTGCGATACTTCAGCTGACATAAGCCTTTGTTATTCATGTGCCAACCAGAGCATGGTTGCCTGTTATTTCAATATAGATTATTGAAGTTGTTCTGGTTGGAATATTAGCATGACAATTGGTTTGTTTGTAAACATGAAGTATTGCTATACCCAAATTTAACCAGTTTACAGAAGTCATATAATGAATTTAAACGTAACTCATATTCAAATTTAGGTACACAGCATTTTTTTGGTGCATTCTTTTTGAAATTGTTTTGTATGAGGCAATAATGTTAAAGTACTATTGTAGAGCATCAATAAAAGATTTGAAAATCACTCAAGAATGTCTTTTCTTGTGATATAGAGGTTATGATTTACACCATCCACAGACACAATTGTTTGTTATACTATTGTAGAGCATCAATAAAAGATTTGAAAATCACTCAAGAATGTCTTTTCTCGTGATATAGAGGTTATGATTGACACCATCCACAGACACAATTGTTTGTTATATTATGCCTCCCCCCCCCCCCCTTACACACGCACACACACACCTCTTCCCACCCGCCGGTTCAAAAGTCTAAAGTACTTTGATGTTTTCAATGGGGCCAGATTCACGTTCTTCATTGCTCAGGCTAATTATAAACCTTGAGGTAAATTCCCAAAAGAGTCAAGACAAAACCATAATTTGGTATTTATATTGTATTTGTGCGGGATGTACCTGATCGTTCCAAAGAATATGTCCAATAAAGAACTTAGACCATTTATGTCATCTCCATCCGTCAATCACCTTGCAGGACCGGGAATTAGAACGTGTCGTATAAATATGCTGGTGCTATATATATTGATGAATTTCCTCGCCCCAAGAGCCACTAAGTTCGCTCTTTTTTTAATGGCGGTCGCTCATACATTGACCCTGGCACCGGCTGGTTTAACATCTAACATGTGGCTGTCGGCCATATTGATTTGATTGGTCACGTGATAAAAATATCCAAAAATTAGCCTGTGCCATGGTCATTGTGTGAGCGACGGCCATTTTGAAAAAATTAGCCAACAGAGTGGCCCTGGGGACGAGATTGGATGAATTTAAGACAGATACCGCCTCTGGATCTAACAAAAGATCCGAGCAGTTAAAATCTCAAATCAGTTCATAATTCCTCTCGAGCTAAGAGAACATACCATCGGACTGCATCAGGAACTACGTTAGTACCATTTTAAGAAACCAGGCTATTTCAAACTGTTACCAATCCCGCTAAAACCTTATTCTTAAGAGAAAGCCGACTGGAGAACAAATTGATATATTCACCACTGTTACAATTTTCTTTTGCAAATTCTGTAGAGCTCTTCTTTTCTATCGCCGACGCCAGCAAAAAATTCGTCTATTTCCTCTCTGGTCAATCTGACCAATCACGTTCTTAAAATAACTCGGCGACAATAAATAAACTTAACAGGGCTTATGGTGTGTGCAAAGCTCAGTATGGGGGATAGGTTCTCTTGGCTCATTTTCTCTTAAAAAAACGTTAATATTAGCCAGTCAACAATATATATAGCTTTCCGTTTGTAAACATGTGAAGTTTTTAGTTAGAATCGTCCACATTTACATTTATTAATCAACAACAGTTTCGCATCGAGTCGACTATAATCGTGACAGCAACGATATGTGTATAAGTCTACCAGCAATTATTTTATTAAGAAAAATATATATACACAAAATTGCGAAGCAATTATGAGCTGATTAATCAATTGTTGGTCTTTTTTATGTGCTCTTCAAAATCACCATTTGTAACCTGAAAGCCCGAAAGACAATACATAACAATAAATCGTATGTAGCAGTGTGTGTCGCCACGGCAAATACAGTAGGAAATCTTGGACACAAAAACTCGAACATTATCTAATGGCTTAATAAAATGTACCCAAATTATCAGCAAAGAATATGTTCTCGAAAACCCGTTCGATATATACTTTAAACTAAACGGCTTGTCGAATCGAAACAATTCCGCTTGCACAACAAAATCCAATGATATATTCTTCGAACATGCCAGTCGACCTACGCGATATCGTCATGCTGAAAGGGGCCTTACAGGCTCGTAACATGGTATATTTTCTTCTAAATGATCCCGGTATTTTTAGACAATTTTGATCCCTGGGCCCAATTTTTAACAAAATTTTGATCCCTGATCCCAACTATAATTATTGATCCCACTGGTATTTCCCCCTTATTTTCTATCTTTTGATTGATGCACAGTAAAGGCACAAAGTTTAAAACCACTTTTAGCTGAAAGAATGACACAGGCACTAGAGAATAGTATTTTTTTCTCACTGGCAGTGATGAATTTTGTATTTAATCACTCAGAGATAGCATCTCTTTAGGGAGGTTTGGGGGCATGCTCCCCCGAAGAAATATTTCAAATTGAGAACTTTAAAAGTGCAATTTGTAGTATTTTGGACTATAAATAAGTTTAGTTTTTGTGTAAATGTCACCAAGGGGTGACATTTCTTTAAGGGGGTTTGGGGCATGCTCCCCCGAAGAAATATTTCAAATTGAGAACCTTAAAAGTGCAATTTGTAGTATTTTGGACAATAAATAAGTTTAGTTTTTGGGTAAATGTCACCAAGTGGTGACATTTCTTTAGGGGTGTTTGGGGGCATGCTCTCCCGAGAAACTTTTTCTAATTTACAACTTTAAAAGTACAATTTGTAGCATTTTGGATGATAAATAAGTTCAGTTTTAGGGGGTAGACAGATATAAAATTGGCAATCACCAAGGGGTGGTATTTCTTTAGGGAGGTTTGGAGGCATGTTTGTCCGAGAAAATCCTTTTAAATACTAACCTCAATAAAACAATTTGCACCATTTTGGACGAAAAATGTTCTGTACTGTACTGAATTTTTTCCGCCGAAAAATTCTCAAATTTAGTTATTTTTGACGTACAAGGTATTATGAGGGAACTGATTTTGTTATTTGCTATTTTGTTCATGCCCCTCCCCCTCAATAGCACATAAATACTTTTAATGGCCTCCCAAAAAAGTAGCCAACTTTTCTCGATGTCCCTCCTCCGTTCCCCCTCCCCCCATCAAAAAAAAATCTCAAAGGTAAACGTTCTTTAACATCATTTGTGAAGATTCTCACGGTTAGTGAAATTTGAGCATTTTTCTGGGCATTTTGCATTCCAGTGCAACAGCAACATTGAATATGAAGCAGAATCCCATATCTCAATCGAAAATCGTATCACGCGCTGATTGGCTATCGAGAAGATGAATTTAGCGTGGAATTCAACGTTACGCTTTTCATTTCACACCCAGAAAAAAAGTTTCGATTTAGATATGGGATTCAAGAAAAATTCAATTCCTGACTCGTGAATTCCACATGTTTTTCTCGTGAAATTCAATGTGGAATTCCCAACTTATTGATTTGCATCACTACATTTAACTGTTTCATTTAGCATTATCTTGATCGTGAAGTCCGCTTGGACTTTCTAGTTCTTCTATCGATAGGTGGGGATTATCGAGAGCGAAAGACAAAGAAAGCACTGAAAGCTGCCCAGATATAAATGTCAACCGACTCAACTTTGGTTCAGGCAAACCTGTTGGATGCATTTTCTTTTACATACCTTCTATGATCGTGGCTTTTTCTTTTTTTCCCATCATAAAAAAATATTTATCTCAGTTATCAACTATTAGTATTATAGCCAGTATACCAGCAGTCAAAACTTCGATACACATGAATTACGTCATTCTACAGGAGGCTGAATTTACGTCCAACTCCACTTCCGGTTAGCATGCATCTGGGATATGTTGCCTATCATACTATGCTTGAATACACACACCAGTAAGAGCCAGCAAAATTTACTCGAAGCAATGATAGACTTTTATATTTCAGCCAGTGACAGCAGTGACAAAACGTAAATGATCCCAGTATCCCCAAATTTTATACCTGATCCTCAATCCTAACGCTTTGATCCCCGAGCCCATGCTTTTGATCCCGATCCCAAGCAAAATTTAGGGGACTGATCCCTGATCCCATATACCATGTTACGAGCCTGGCCTTACTTTAGCGGAAGAGGTTGGCAACCAAACTAAGAGGTTGCGAGAATTGAAACTTCACACAGATAAGGTTTGTGAACCACAAAATAATTTAAAAATACTTTCAAGCTTTCAAAAAATACTTATAAGAATAAAAAAACTAGAATGAAATACGACCTACCTCATTACTTGATACCAAAATGGCGTCCATTTGAACAAAACGCGTTGCAAAATCGGTTCAAATAGAGTTTTCTTCGCTACTAAATACTACAAGAAGCTCGGTTATAGTTCGCTAGGATACTACGATGATGAAAGAAGTCCTAAATGTCCCGATGGATGGTCCTAGGCAACAGAATCTGTGATCTCATTGTACTAATTTTTTTGCGATCATTTTCCGATATTTTTAGCGAGAACAATAGATCAGCTACGTCACTTCCTTCTTCCAGTTCTGGCATACTCCCTGACTGGTGACATTGTTTTCAATATATCCTACTTTTGTTAATATAAAACAAACTGGTAAGCCGGAGAGTTGAGTGCAAAGAATATAAGCATGTAGTGGTTGCGTATCAGTTTCAGTGACCACGACGAACTAGTGACGTTAGACCACTACTTGTAGAAGGATGCCTGGGTAATTCATATGTATCAACAATGCGCATCGTTCGCCGTCACGTTAGTGCGCGTTCTTGAAACAGGCAACCCAAGAGACAAAAGATGATTAATGTACGATTTCATTTATTCAGTATATTCGGGAAAATTGAATAATAGAATAGGGGTCCCTGTGTTCAGCAAAAAAATTCGCGTCAAATAAATCGCGTGGATTTCTTGAAACACTCTTTATAATTATAAACAAATCTAATTCTTGGTTCAAAAAAACATATCTACCGGCAACAAGTTTTCAAGTGCTTAGCTTGCCCCTACACAAAGAAAGCCAGTAGAAGCTTCTTGAGCTCTGTCACATAAAGCAATTTTTATAAACATAATGACTGAGCAACAACATATAATACTAATGAAACCTCAGTTGCCGGAAATGGAGTCTTTACACTGAATCATTGCATAGTTAATAATGCACTGTTCTGATGAATGTGGTCCTGTCAAAGTTTTCTACTTTGTCTCTATTTTTTTTAAGACGATACTAGTTTCAAATGGATAATTGAGATGGGCCAATAACACAGAAGAAAGACCACTTAGCAATTCAAACATAACAATAGAAAAGACTTTATCGGTGAATATTAGAATGTAATAAATATATTGTTATTAACACTATCAGGTTTATAATCATATTTTGTCTATCATAAAATTATATCGTATACAACACTTGAAGTCACCAAAATTTAGAACGAACTGATAGCCAAAGAATTATCGGACAGTTTAATCCTCCGTTAATGATCCCACAGGAATTGTTTAACCCTGAGGGGTACTTGCTGTATGTCGATGACTTAATTGATCAAAATTAAAATTATTGTTTCTATTAGTATTTTTTTTTTAAGAAGAAAAAAAACTGTCGCTTTTCGCAGTGTAGTATAAGCACTGTGCCAAAAGAGAATTTGGTCATTACATATTTTAGGGAAGATAAATAACAATGAAATGATTTTGTTAATGGGAAACAAGGGTCTGATATTTCCAAGCAATTAATTTTCTGTGTTCGACCTTCAATTAAGTTAATTCCGTTATTTTCATGTTTTGCACTGCGCATATTTCTGCGCATGGTCCGTCGAATTTTAGAGTTTTACAGTTCTTATCATCAATGAATACAGAGCTCTCTGGGAAACACTTTAACGTAAAATCCGAACAGATTTCACATTTTTAAACGAAAACTTGCGAGTTTCTTTAAACTCGCCCCAGTCTACACACTGTAAAACCTTGATCTTGATAAAAATTTAAGAATGTTTCTCAAATTATTTCGCAAACCCATACGGAACCTATCATTTTTATTTCACAATATAATTTGAAATACTGTTTTGTTTTAACACATATGTGATCGAGGACAAAATTCTATGGCTATATATTGGTGAAGCCAGTACAAATTCTAACATTTTGTTCATTTTGCTTTGTCATTTTTCGTTGTAAAGTTGAGTTTTAGTACTAATGTTCAGTCTCTTGCTATTTTTCTAACCGGAGAGCTATTTAGATTTTTTTTATATATGCTTGTCCTTTCTCAAATGTTAAAAGGCTTCCTTTTTCTCATCAACTATTTGAATGTACATTTCTGTTTTGAAGAAGAAATAAATAAATAAATAAAATTGACGTTTTTTTATTAGAATTGGGCAGTGTCTTGGGCCATAAGTAGCAAGTTATGGTTTGGTAAAACATTCTGTCAAATATTTACCTATAATAATTTACTAAGGTGGATTTGGGTTAGCTGGGCATGGCTAGTATCACAAACAAGTAGTATCTAACATCCTTTAGAGCAGATCAGTCGTATACAAAGCAAAATTAAAGAGCAATTAGAAGATCATTAGTTGTTTCATCTCTCTAGCACTTAAGTCAAAAATGTCAAAAATTCCATCTTATCTTATCTTAATAATTAAAACAAATTTTCTCATATTTTACTAGTTTCAAATGGATAATTGAGATGGGCCAATTACACAGAAGAAAGTCCACTTAGCAATTTAAAAACTCAAGCCTTAAAACATAACAATAGAAAAGCCTTTATCGGTGAATATTAGAATGTAATAAATATATTGTTATTAACACTAGCAGGTTTATAATCATATTTTATCTATCATAAAATTATATCGTATACAGCACTTGAAGTCACCAAAATTTAGAACGAACTGATGTCCAAAGAATCGGAATCCCACAGGAATTGTTTAACCCTGAGGGGTACTTGCTGTATGTCGATGAGTTAATTGATCAAAAATTGTTTCTATTAGTAATTACTAAACAGATTCTAGGTAAATAGACTCTTACAACTCACAACTATCTTCATTCACTACGAGCCCCCCACCAGCATCAGAGGTAAGTACGCTTGTAAATATATACATTATAATTTATATAGTTATAAATTGACAATAAAACTCCCACACATACAGCTATTCTTGAAATGATTGTCTAGTTGAAATACTGATTTAGTAAATAGCAATGTCATTTGCACACATCAAGTTTTTAGTTGTTTTTTTTTTCATTACAACAAAGTTGCACATATTATATATTTACATAGTTTTATTATAATTATGTGATGAAGTTGTTTTGTACATTTTAACACGCTATTTCTTAAAAAAATGAAAATCATGAGATCTGCAAATGACTATTCGCTATTAAAATCAGTATTTCAGTATAGCTGTATATATCTACATACTTAGTTTCCAAATCTTTCTATAAATTGGCCATTTTATTTTCGATTGAGTTGCATTGTTCTTAAAGCTACGAATATAATATTATCTTAATATATAATTAAAAATCATATAGATATCTGTACAACATTTGAACTTACAACTTTTCACGCGCATAAAAATGCGATCGCGTAATGGGAAAAGAGTATTTGGACAGGTTAGCCGGTTCAGCAATCGACTGATATTTAGAAGTTCCATTTTGATATTGTCTAAGCAATTTAAATAAACAAACGCCATATTGAATTAAAACAAGGTTAGTATTGTTTAACAAAGGAGTCGACACTGGCTAAAAGTACAGTTCGTCATTTTGATATTTTGGGATCACTTATGAGAAATTCAAATGAAAAAAATTTAGAATATAGATCAAAAAGAGCAAATAAAATGTGTAATGCATTGATTTTGGACTTGCATGAAAGCTAAACCAATTATTAATTTTTAGGACAGTGATCTTGTTCGGTTTTGATTAGAGTTCTGCAAACTTAAATTAAACATAAGTTTTAATCTCGAGAAAATCAAGATTTCTAAATTGTTCTTTTTGTCAATTTTGTAGACAACGTAAAAATGTCATTTTTTTATTGTTCAAACTGAGTCATAAAGAGATGAGGGCTGACTTACTGAAAAAAAGGAAATTGGACTGTTTTACAAAAAGAGGAGTTGAAAGAAAATATCTTTATTTATAGGCTATTGAGACCCGCTTAAAAACATTTTAAACAACTACAAATTAACTATTCTTTTGATTTGAGAAAAGATTAAAACTGGCGATATCTTGTAACACTATTTCCAAAAATCACTCAAATTTCAACAATTCTCTCGATCTTTTTAAAAAGGCAATAATGGACTTGAAAATATAATGATTCAGTTCCGTGATTTAGCCACAAAAATTACAAGCAAACGTTTTAGGTATACTTTGATTTTTTATATAAAAAAGGTGATGTTATCTTCTGATTAAGTTAGGTATCAATGACTTTTTGTAAATCAGCTATATAGTTATGGAATAATAAATGAATGTCAACAAGGAGAGTTATTCTACTTCGTTAACTCGAACGGCTGCATCTACGAACGCAAGAGTCATAATTTTAGAAATTCAAGTGGTTCAATAGTCTCGTTTACTAATTTGTATCAGTAAGTGGTAACTACAGACCACTTCGCGTTAACGTCCGCCATTTTTGAGTCCGGAAATTTCTTAAGAGATTGTCATCACTTTGATGTTCAATATCTCCGCTCGTTCAAGCTCCATTTTTACAATTTTAATTGAAATAATGAAAATATTACATATCAGTAAACTGATGGAAAATGAGGCTTAATTGTCGTGGAATTGGAACTATTATTACGAGCCGGTAAGTTTTTTATGTATTTTGATCTACGCGCGCCGATCGTTCGCCGATCACAAAAATCTTAATTCTTGTTATCAAATGACCATGGTATGTCAACCAAGTTTTAGTACAAATATAAGGAAGTTAATATCTTTTCAAAGACAAAATAATTATAAATACTTTGCTCGAATGAACGGATCGGAGTTAGAAGAAATCAAAGTGATGCCGGACAATTTCTTAACAAATTTCCCGACTTTGCCCATGGCCAATTCAAAATGATGGACTTTCTTTTGCATCCATCCATCAATCTCACCTGATTAGGTAGCAACTATGTATTTTATTTGGTAATTTTCTACCATTTACGGCCACAGGCATTTTGGAAACGAAAGCCTCCAGAGATGGTAGTAAACCCCAACCAAACGTGTGTAAAAGTTTGTTTGAACAAATAGCATTTAAGGTAGTTCGGGACCCTTGCTACTGCGCATCCTGCTCGCGCATGTGAAATCAAATCAAATTTCTCGTGCGATTAAAAGGAAATTTTTTGTTAGAGCCAAAATATGGTCATTCTTGAACTTTTTGTTAAAAAATAATATCATAGCATTGCATACGGGCCTCAAAAGCAACTAGTGTCCATTCCCGCGCTTCCAAAACATTGAAATCATCTTATTTTCCGCGCGTTTTTTGCTTATAGCTCCAAAATTAGCACGGTGACACCCAATTATTTTTCAATTTTTATATTTAGCATAAACCCAGCTTAAAAATTTTGAAATAAAAAATATACGGTCTTCGAGACTAAAACATGGTAATTTTGACTTTTTTGTTGTAAAGTGTACAAAACATTAATGAAGTTCTTCATTTAAATCTCCGTAAAATATCTCAGTCGATGTCTTTTCCAACAAGTAAATTCATGAGAACTATAGCGAAGGGAGCATTTTGTCAGACTCTTATAGCAAATTTGTGAAAAACTTTCAAATTTGTTCGCAAGAATATTATTTTCAACAAATTTGATGTTACTTCTTTTAGTTGAAATGGGGCAAAAATGGGCATATTACCACCCCCCACAGTTCCAAAACAAGCACGGTGACCCCTATTTTTTATTTCATTTCTGTTTTTTATATGTGTTAGTCCTTATTCAGAAAAAGTTTTAGAAAATTCTATCGACGGGAAATGTGGATCCCGAACTACCTTAAAGTTTGTTTTAAAATAAATCTGCATTCCAGTTTGTTGTCTATCTGGTGATGATGATGATGATGATCATTGATCTGATTCACATTACACGTTACATTAATGAAAATCATAACCACATAGAACAAAAGTTCAAAAAATAGAAAATAAATTGAATATCCTAATGAGTACTCAACTAAACTGTTTTACTCTCATAATACCAGAATTTGTGCAAACTTTGAAGACCTTGTCGTCGCATGATGATTTTGCTGTTGTTTTATGCCCTTCTAATGTCTGGGGCTTTTGCCAAGACTGTGGTCAACAATCCAACCAACAAAGGTACAATCATGAGAAAAGCAATTGCTGTTGTTGCTGTTGTTTTTTTGTTGTTGTTTTTTTGTTGTTGTTTTTTCTTGTTGTTGTTTTTTGTTGTTGTTGATTTTTGTTGTTGTTGTTTTTTGTTGTTGTTTTTTGTTGTTGTTGTTTTTTGTTGTTCTTGTTTTTGTTGTTGTTGTTTTTTGTTGTTGTTTTTTGTTGTTGTTGTTTTTTGTTGTTGTTGTTTTTTGTTGTTGTTTTTTGTTGTTGTTGTTTTTTGTTGTTGTTGTTTTTTGTTGTTGTTTTTTGTTGTTGTTGTTTTTTGTTGTTGTTGTTTTTTGTTGTTGTTGATTTTTGTTGTTGTTGTTTTTTGTTGTTGTTGTTTTTTGTTGTTTTTTGTTGTTGTTGTTTTTTGTTGTTGTTGTTTTTTGTTGTTGTTGTTTTTTGTTGTTGTTTTTTGTTGTTGTTGTTTTTTGTTGTTGTTTTTTGTTGTTGTTTTTTGTTGTTGTTGTTTGTTGTTGTTGTTTTTTGTTGTTGTTGTTTTTTGTTGTTGTTGTTTTTTGTTGTTGTTGTTTTTTGTTGTTGTTTTTTGTTGTTGTTGTTTTTTGTTGTTGTTGTTTTTTGTTGTTGTTGTTTTTTGTTGCTGTTGTTTTTTGTTGTTGTTTTTTGTTGTTGTTGTTGTTTTTTGTTGTTGTTTTTTGTTGTTGTTGTTTTCTGTTGTTGTTTTTTGTTGTTGTTTTTTGTTGTTGTTGTTTTTTGTTGTTGTTTTTTGTTGTTGTTGTTTTTTGTTGTTGTTGTTTTTTGTTGTTGTTTTTTGTTGTTGTTGTTTTTTGTTGTTGTTTTTTGTTGTTGTTGTTTTTTGTTGTTGTTGTTTTTTGTTGTTGTTTTTTGTTGTTGTTGTTTTTTGTTGTTGTTTTTTGTTGTTGTTGTTTTCTGTTGTTGTTGTTTTTTGTTGTTGTTTTTTGTTGTTGTTGTTTTTTGTTGTTGTTGTTTTTTGTTGTTGTTGTTTTTTGTTGTTGTTGTTTTTTGTTGTTGTTGTTTTTTGTTGTTGTTGATTTTTGTTGTTGTTGTTTTTTGTTGTTGTTGTTTTTTGTTGTTTTTTGTTGTTGTTGTTTTTTGTTGTTGTTGTTTTTTGTTGTTGTTGTTTTTTTGTTGTTGTTGTTTTTTGTTGTTGTTTTTTGTTGTTGTTTTTTGTTGTTGTTGTTTTTTGTTGTTGTTGTTTTTTGTTGTTGTTGTTTTTTGTTGTTGTTGTTTTTTGTTGTTGTTGTTTTTTGTTGTTGTTTTTTGTTGTTGTTGTTTTTTGTTGTTGTTGTTTTTTGTTGTTGTTGTTTTTTGTTGCTGTTGTTTTTTGTTGTTGTTTTTTGTTGTTGTTGTTGTTTTTTGTTGTTGTTTTTTGTTGTTGTTGTTTTCTGTTGTTGTTTTTTGTTGTTGTTTTTTGTTGTTGTTGTTTTTTGTTGTTGTTTTTTGTTGTTGTTGTTGTTGTTTTTTGTTGTTGTTGTTTTTTGTTGTTGTTTTTTGTTGTTGTTGTTTTTTGTTGTTGTTTTTTGTTGTTGTTGTTTTTTGTTGTTGTTGTTTTTTGTTGTTGTTTTTTGTTGTTGTTGTTTTTTGTTGTTGTTTTTTGTTGTTGTTGTTTTTTGTTGTTGTTTTTTGTTGTTGTTGTTTTTTTTTTGTTGTTTTTTGTTGTTGTTGTTTTTTGTTGTTGTTTTTTGTTGTTGTTGTTTTTTGTTGTTGTTTTTTGTTGTTGTTGTTTTTTGTTGTTGTTTTTTGTTGTTGTTGTTTTTTGTTGTTGTTTTTTGTTGTTGTTGTTTTTTGTTGTTGTTGTTTTTTCTTGTGCGTTGGAGTTGTTGTTATTGTTTTTGTTTGTGTGTGTGTGTGTATTTGTGCTTGTTTTTTGGTGCATGACTTTAATTTATTATAAATGACATAATTACACAGAAAAGTTAGAGAAGAAGGTTGCTTACAAATACATTAAGTGTATTTCTCTAGATGCTAATTATATATTACTTACAATTGCTACAACAACTACTACTAATATAACAACAACAAAATGGACATTCTAATGGACGATTGCATGATCACTCCGTATCTTCATTTGTTTCTTTTGCTGTTGTTGTTTATAATATTGTTGTTATCCAGTGTACTGCATATAATTGTACTTTATTTTATCTGGATAGAGAATTATCCATGACCACTTTCACAATAACCATAATGTATGTTGGTTTTTGGAGGTAGTTTTTGTGATGCAAATAAAATTAATTGGTATTCACATCAACTAATTCATATATAACAACTGCTGTTCGACCATCTTTTTGAACTATATTTTGCAAATCTAACCTTATTCGGAAGTACAATCGAATTCTTTTTTGCCGTTTTTCATAGCGTTAAAGGCTTAAAGTTAGGGGAAAACTGCCAGATATTGTAAAGGATCATGAAAAAGCCCATAATTAAAAAAAAAAAAAAAAAAAAAAAACACAGAGCCCCGCGCGAACATCATACAAATGATTTCTATAACAATAATATCGGCTAGGCAAAATCGGCCTCTGACTAAATGAAACTTTCAGGTGATGATTTTTGTGATTTCGAGCAAGACCTTTGCAATTGGGAAGACGTTAAACCAAATGGTGAAGTTACAATGAAATGGTCTAATCATACTGGGACTACAAGCACCCCCCAAACAGGACCTACTGCTGATCATGCAAGTAAATTAGGTACGTAATTGGTCACTGTCATACTCAGAGCCCGCGATGCCTATCGTCTGCGGCAGAGATCATGACTAGAGAGATCGCTGGCTCCGGGCTCTGGGTACGAGCATAGTCTAATATTCATAGCTAATATCATTACCACAGGAGGGGTAGGAGGGGGGGGGGGGGGGGGGGGGACGACAAATCACGTATAAATAGTCCTAACTCATACTGGACAGATAACAGATTCCTAAAAAGCGTTGAGCATATCAACATATAACTTGACATATCCCTTCTGAAGAAATGTTTTTACCTCATTTTGAATTTTCACATTGAGTAGTTCTTCAAACTGCTTTGTTATTCACATTTTTCAACTAACAATTTGCAATTTTTTGTTTTGTAAAGAGCATCGAGATATACCGGGATGTCTTAACTTGTAACTGTTGGTATTTCTTAGGGACAAAGCGATATGATAGCAATTATTTAATTTTCTCCTATAATCCTTTTATTGAATATAAGGACAAATGACTTTAAGTGCAGTTGAGGTAATGTCATTATGAATTGTATATATGTGTGCTTTATAAATAAAAGTTATTCTTTTCCTGTTATTATGAAATATTTTATTATCGCAAATAAAATGATATCAGTTTAGACTTTAATGGTCAAAAAACCTGCTAGACACCGACCATAAAAGATACCAGTTCAGACCCTGCAGATACAACGATCACCGAACGCTGATAACTGGACTAACAAGAATTATCCATCAGTGGAGCATTGAACCGAAGGCCCTCTAGCGGAGCACCAAACATAACACTTTCACTCCTTCGCCGGCTGTAAAAAGAAACCTGACTTTGGGAAATCATGCTTGGTTTAATAAATCACGTCATTTGTGCTTTAAATCTCGATTCCAACCCCAACCCTTGGAACATGTTTTTAAACATGCAAAAAAGCACAAAAATGACGTGATTTATTAGGACATGCATGATTTTCCAAAGTTAAATAGTTGAATAGTTAAATAGTTAAACAGTTCCAATAGTTAAAACTATCAACAATCATATCATCCAACCGATGGTGAGACCACGAAAGGTTTTGTTGTATTGTGCAAAAATATTGGAGCTTCGCTTTTGAACTTTCCTGATTTTTATATTATTTTTTCGCTGTAGGAAAGTACTTATATATCGAGGCTTCTTGTAAAGATTTTAAAGATCGCGCTCAACTAAAGAGCAAATCATATTCCAAAGACTTCAGATGTTTGTCTTTTTGGCTCAACATGAATGGGGTTGATGTTTGGCAAGTGAACGTTTTTAAAGTAACGACCACAAGAACATACCGCGCTTTCAATGCTAATTACAATACTCGTAACAAATGGTGGAAAGCAAATGTCAATTTGGAGGGAACAGAGAACTTTGAGGTAGTACATTGATAAAGCAGATTTTAATGAGTGAATGAGCCAATGAGCGAATCTGCAAGTGAGCGAGTGAATGAGTGAATGAGAGAATCTGCAAGTGAGCGAGTGAGTGAATGAGTGAGTGAGTGAGTAAGTGAGTGAGTAAATAAGTGAATGAGTGAGTAAGTGAGTGAGTGAGTGAGTGAGTGAGTGACTGAGTTGATAACTTGCTCGGTCCATATATACAACAGCAATTTAAAAGTTAACATCTTTTAGTAAATTTATTTCCTTTTCTACCATCATTTTATTCAATATCTCGCGACTTCACCTTAACCTCAGTATTTGCCCAGTGTTGTTAAAATCACATGCTGCATATCTATTATAGATAATTATCGAAGGACTTAGAGGAACTGGAGAGCTAAGTGACATTGCAATCGATGATGTCACTGTTTCCAGGACAGTGTGCAACACAACGGACATTGATAGAGGTGAGACAATACAGACATTACAACAATGACTTTAAGAACAATAGTTATTGTTTACATTTTCATTTATGTAAATTCATTTGCCTATCAATCACTCACTTGTAACTACTTTCATTTCACTTGATAATGGCGTCATGTTGACACCGAAACGTCGTGGTTATTAAAATATGAATCGTTTCATATCATTCTCCTTTTTAGTACAATACAGAGAAAAACTTAAATATTCAGTTAATCCCAGAGAATATGAGATAAGTGAGCTTATCACGGACCCCAACAAGGGCTCTACTCGTCCTGCTATTTTTAAACTTCTTAACAATCTCCGCACTTTTGTCTTTTGTCGATGCGAACACGCCTAACCTTCTGCTATCTGGCCAATCACGTCCCATTCCGGAAAGAACTTCAGTTTAAAAATAGAATGAAAATATCTCCTGATAAGTGCAAAGCCCAATACGGTGGTAAGCTCTCTTATCTCATACTTTCTTGGTTATTCTTCTGTCTGTTCCTTCTTTCGAGCTTTCATTAAGCCAAAGCTGCATGCCTACTTATGTAGTTATGTCTTTGAAAGAAAGTTTAAGAGAAAAATATTATATACCCTTGACGGGACATGAACCCACGTTTTCGGTATTTCTAGTCCGACGTGTTAACCATTACAGCACAAGGACAGCATTGCTGGAAACGCAGCTGAATTGTGAAGTGTATACGGGGTTAACCGTGACGTGTTTGTTGTTCCAGATTATCCCAACTTTAGACCCTACGTCTTAGCCAGAGCTCCTAAAAACGGTTTAGTGAGCATTTTCCAGTTAGCTGACATGCCAGACCACTGGCCGTGGCAAGTTGGACCAGGTGAGAGTCAATTTGAATATAATTGTTTTCTCGTTCACACTTCATTTTAGTTTCGAATGCAATTGATTGTTTTCTTCGCATTCCAACTTCAGTCTAGACGTTAAAAGTATAACACCAAAAGGGCGCAATATTGCTAGGGGGAAACACTAAATGTGTGCAGCAGTTGTCACTATTTAGTAGTAAATAGCACTAATTAAACAAAACAAAACAATAGAATTAGCATAAAATAGCACTATTTGGTGGTGTTTATGTTGCATACTTTAAGTGCATGCACTCTAGCACCATTTACTAGTAAATAACACTATTAGAACAAACGAATACAATTATAGATAAGTATAAAGTTCGTAACAATTTTAAGGTATTTATGTTGCACAATTTTATTCAGTGTTTGCAGTTCAACGTCGCTTTAGGCCCATTTAAGAAGGCGGTTTTCACATTCGTCGAAATTATTAACATCGACCGAGACCGGTTGATTACCTATTGTTTGATTTATATTCGACATATGAAAAGTGCCTTAGCTGTATCCAAGGAAACTAAACTGCAAGTCTCGTCAAAAAAAAAAAAAAAAAAAAAAAAAAGTGCATACTATTTTGTTACACAAGCGATGAAGGCTAGGTTGTTGGAATTGATCGACGGTCCAAAACTCGCACTTCTATCGACAATCATTCTGTTCATGGTTAAACTTTTGCATGTGACTTTTCAATAAGCTCAGTTTATAAGCTGGCCTCCACATTTTGCGTGGATTTTAATTACATGTATCTAGTTGTCTAGTTTTTGAATTGCATGTGAAAGACGCCTTATATAAACAAAATAAACAATTTTCCTTTCAGCCGGGCACATCACCGCGCAATCAACATTCTATGTGCAGCTAGACAGTGGAGCAAGAAAATCCGGAGACAAATCTTTACTCTTGCTTGACGGCATTAAAGGTATTTTAAACATTTGCGGTACAAATTCAAAGTAGCGACTTGGCACAAATCTGACAATATTATATTAGTAGTGTTAATAACTCTATTTTCAGATACGGATGGCTGTCTCGCTTTTACATACAAGTACTTCAAAAGTAATGCAACGTTAAATATCTACCAAGAAACCCTGTCCAGCTCACGACGTACTTCTCTAACCACCATCTACAGCCCGGGGAATAATAACACTATGAACACCAAAGTGTCATTCCATGGAAGCGAGAAGATACAACAGGTAATACTCGATGTGGTCTTGTGTTTGTTAATTACATGTGCAGGGGCGGCGGAACAGCAACAGCCGCATCCCAAGGAAAATAATAACTAGAGCCCAGTCATCTCGCATTTCCTTACGAAACAAGAAACCAGCTCCTGCATCCAAGGCGGTTATGTTTTACGCGTATTATGGCACGTAGCATCTAATTGGAAAACTTTACTAATCGGAAAATCACAAAACAATTTTTTTGTGATTCCCCCCCCCCCCCCCCAGTTTCGCCGCCCCTGATGTGTTTACTATGTTGTCATAGAAGCAAGTGTAAATTTAAGCTTCTCCCAGGACTGTTACTCGCCGTATTTTATTGCGACTTGAGGCGTTTTATAAGTCGAATTAAGTAATTTGGTGATGACTACGTTCATTGAAATAGCTATATAAAAAATATATTTTTTTGTAGATTTCCAATTCGATACATTTCATCAAGACATATAATGAAATCACCTTTTTTTAGCTTGTTTGTCACAGAAGCTTTCAGTCAACTCGTTTATTTAATGTGTAATTATTCTTTATTTGAAGTTTAAACAATCAAAATGATATATATTCTATATAAATATTTCAGCTTGTACTCGAAGGAATCGTTGATGTGCCTGAACAAACCGAAATGTACGTTGGAGATTTCAAACTTCACAGCAAAGGCTCCAAAGCATGTCTTTGAGTAGTTAGAACTGAATCAGTGAAACACAGAATGCAGTAGAGTAAACCACGTGCAAGTAACCCTTATTATAACAGAGGACTGTGTTTGAGAGTGTAAAGTATGTGAGTCTAACTTGAATAAAACAGCAAATAAAATTGAATGAATAGAGCTGTATAAAAATAACTAGCCTTACTATATAGGTCTATATAGGCAATCGTCTCGATAAATTGATCCCGATATTGTTATGTCGAGTTGAAACTTTTGCTAGACAGCAGTGTTCAGTTAATGATTTAGATAGTCTACGACAGGATCACGTGATCTACAGCTGGCAAAAGGCTATCCCGGCATCGCAATCAGTTTAAACGAATAGCATAAATGTTGTTAGAAAAGAGAATAAATTTGATTTATTTCTCAAATGTGTTGTTGAACCTCGACCATTAATTTTGTAACTTAATTTATACATACATGATTCTGAGGGAGGGGGGAGGGGGGGTCATGTCCCAATCCCAATGGAATTCGGAAAAATCCCGATTCCCAGCCTTAAAAAATGAAAATCCACATTCCCAATTTACCCCTTCAGGACTATCTACATAGCTTGATACTAGAGTGCATTGTACCAGTGCTGGGTACTATCCATTTATGTAATGTAATGTAGTGCTTATATAGCGCATTTCACAATGTCTCAATGTGCTTTACAATCTCTAAATAACCACTACATTACATTACGTTACGTTGCGTTACGTTGAGTTACGTTACGTTATCTTACATAACATAACATAACATTACATTACATTACATTACATTACATTACATTACATTACATTACATTACATTACATTACATTACATTACATTACAAAAGGGTATCAAGCTAAGGCCATGTGCAAACAAGGTAGGGCAAATTTGAATATACAGCTTTTAAACTGAAAACAAAAAATATAGGTTTTGTAACAAGCTCATTTTTGTTTTTGTTTTTGCTATCATAGCAGTACTGCGCTCGCATGTAATTCCGTTTGCATTATTCTTGCTTTCGCATTTTCTCGTTATACCATTGGTTGATTTGTAAAAAAACGGGTTCATACAAATCGGAACAAATTGTAAATATTTCCATCTTTGCCCTGAAGATGCGCGAACAGCGCGAAAGCTTACATTTTTAAATTAAAGTGTGTATGGAACAAAATTGATAATACAACCTGAAACTATTTTTTTATTTATTTTTTATTTTTTACATTATAGAGACTTCATCTACATTGATTAACAATTACGTTATTTGCATGTGAGGTGAAAGTTTTCTTGTATTGATTTTTTGTAAATAAATAAACTGAAACTAAAACTTGTTTAGGTATGAAAAGGTGGAGTCCCATTCATTTCTTTCCAACAAAAGTGTATTTTGAACTCAATTTAAACAAACCTGTTTAAAACAGGGAAATTCTTATAAAATAAAAAATAAAATATTTTTAATCATATTTATTGCATTTTCTACGTGTTTTAAATACTTTCAAAAGGTCCTAATGAGCTTTATTCTAACAACTGCATTTTTCTCGTCGAGTCCAATAGTTCAATTGTTATTCTGAGATTTTGTGAAAGGACAAAAAATATTACGTCAATTTTATGAGTTGAATTTCCTAAGAACAGATTGATTTAATTTGCATTCAACTGCTTCTTTAGCAAAGCTTGCATTTCACTTCTTATATACAAGCAAACTGTGAACTTGAGAGTCACCTTTTCTATCTACTGTACAAGCATTCATACCAGGACCTTAACCAGGGGGGTGCACACTCTAGAAAAGCAAAAGGTCCCCTAATCTATCTACATTTTTTTATTACAAGGATTTATTTCCTAAATTTGAAATCAAGAGCACAAAACTAAGATAATCACCGAAAATACAAAGAAAAAAGTCATTCAAAAGAACTGTAAAGGACAATTGTAGCAGTAAATTGTAATACGGGTTTTCACGGTTTTTTGAAAATCACGCCGACTTTGTGAAAAATATGACAGCTACTAATAAAAAAAATAGACTACTAAAAACCCAGGTTTTTTCATGTGCACCCCCTTGTAAAAGTTCTGGTTACGGCGCTGCATACAACCATAATCATACACACCCTGTTTGGCAGAGATTTCTCAAAAGAAACCTCTGCAGGACGTGTTTCGCGCCGTCCAAAAGTTTGACCGAATAAATTAACTCGAATACCGGTTATTACAGGTTTCAAACTGGTATGCGAATTAATTTATTTAAAAGTTGGCGACAACGAGCGCGAGCGCCAACCATTTTCGCGCCAAAGCGATTTCGAAAGTGACGCAACGGGATGCTCGATGGCGTCAGCTCGCGCATACTTGACACGTCCTTGCAGAGGTTTCTTTTGAGAAATCTCTGCTATGCAGGGTAAATCATACAAGGAGCACTTTTCAAATACTTCATTTAACAATCCCGTCTTTCAAAACCACCTTCAAATTCATGTTATCTACGAATTTGCAAAAACGTCGCCAAAGAAAAATAACTTTAAAAAAATATAAACAAATAAATTGTTATGCTAATGTGCCAACCAGAAATAACGGCCAATCACTGTCTGGTCTGGCTGGCACATAAGTAACAAAGGATTACGTCAGCTCAAGCATCACTATAGGAGATTTTATACCTGAGCTCACAAAGGGAAAGCTCTTTTGTTTCAAACATCATCCCAGAAAGACATTTGTAGGTCATGTGACTATTCTGCTACAGGTCACGGGTTCGATCCCAGTAGCCGGATCAACACTCAGGGTCTAAAAAATGACTGAGAAATTGCTACTAAAAACCCATCAATGGCCCAGTTTTATTTTTTTGTGCAACCCCCCCCCCCCCCCTATAAAAGTTTTGGTTACAGCCCTGTATGGTGTATTTAACTCGAAAGGCATTTGTGCATCCTAGTCAGTACACAAGTGCCTGAAGCACAAATATAAAAAAAGCTAAATGCTTTACTCAAAGACTGCATCGTCTGACAACGACTAATATTCTGAAGACTGTAGTTTCAGTTGAAAATTAAGTACCTTTTTTACAGTTTACTGTTGTGAACAAAGTTTAAATGTTATTTCTGTATTCAACCCAACATAGATAACTTGGCAAACTTGCTTTATCCAATAACTTTTGAAGCAATAATTTTTCTTCGTGAGCTCAGGTATAATATCTTCCATCGAACGGCAAAACACAAATATAACAATAGATTGTCTTGAAGTGATGTCATAGTGCAATGGTGGAATGGTTGTTAAAGCTCTCATTCTTCCCCCTAAAAATCCTTGCCTTTTAAACGCAAAGAACAAAGTACATACTTGCAAGCCTCCTCCGCTGGCAACTCTTTTAGCTTTAAGAAAAATCCTCCTTTGGGCTTTTTTTTTTGTCACGAGAAACTATTGGTCCGTCCTTGCCTCTCTCATTTAAACAGGAAACCCAAGCAAAGGAAGCCCGTCCATGGCTATAACAGGATGGATGCCTGCGGAGGAGTCTAGTACAGACAGATACCTTACTGTGATGATGTTGTAAAGTAATATTTCTCCCGAAATTATTTATAGTTTGAATATGTACAATAGTAGTAAAATTGTCTTTATTTCTTTTTTCTCTCCTGTGCACATTTTGGGCAGTACCTACAAACAAACAATGCATATACATGTATGTAAGTAAACATGGGTGGTAAAGTGCATGCACTAAAATTGTGCAACATAAATACCACTAAATAATGCTATTTTATGCTAATTTTATTGTTTTCTTTTGTTTAATTAGTGCTATTTACTACTAAATAGTGACAACTGTTGCACACATTTAGTGCTTGCACTCTATCTGTAAATAGTGAGTAAATATAAATTTTTATTCAACTAATTAAATTAAAAACGAATTCAAACAAGATATACAACAATTATTTTTAATATCATTGTCAAAAACATTACCATTTTCCTTTTGGTTTTGTTGTGAGACCAACACATGGAAAGTGAAACCATTCGATAGGACACTACACACAAACAAAAAAAACACTGCTTAAAATATGGTCACTATTATGTGGGTGGTATGGGTGGCCGAGCGGTGAGAGCGCTGGCCTTTCACCACTGTGACCCGGGTTCGATCCCTGGATCGGTCTGGGTGATATGTGAACTGAGTTTGTTTATAATGTATTGTTTCTCTCTCATGCCATGAGGGTTTTTCTCCAGGATCTCCGATTTTCCTCCCTCCACCAAAAATCAACACCATGAGTAGCGTTGTGTGAGTTGAAATATAAATGTAGAGGTAGTGATTGTGAGAGAATGCAGATGAAGAACCACTCAGTGGATATGCTGCATTTAAAGAATATTATATATTATTATTATTATTATTATTATTACTATTACGGAGATACAATCGAAGTCACAACTGTTGAAAAAATAGGTTTCACAGTAAATTATGCCCAAAAATGCCTCCAAATCCTCCCTGAAACATCATCATCATCATCATTACAACTAAACTCAATTGATAAAATTCACAAAGTTGAGCTTATAGGTCAATATACACTGGTTTCCCGTGTCTGCAGTATATAAGTTGAGTTTCATGTGTAATTGAAATTGTGTCCACAAACAACATCATTATCACTGTTCACCTAGCTTACCTCAATGTTATCACACCCAATCATTTCGCCGTACGATACCTACACAAACAAACCATGTTAACATTGACTGGATTTGTAAACTGTTTAACTATAAAGTTAACACTAATGTTACTTTGGGAAGCACATCAAGTTTGTATATATGAAATGTGCTTTTTTAAAACATATTACATTACATTGTACATTATGTATTACATCTGGGGCCAGTTGTGCTAAACCTGAATAAAGTTATCCACCGGATAAATGTCAACCACCACACAACATAACTTCTTAAACTACAATTTATCCACTGGATAACAATTGATCTACTAGTCTGTGGTGCCTCTTGGGGAGGGGGTGGGGAGGATTTTGTGACAAGGACGGGTTTGGGGAGAGAGGAAGAGGCACTATACTCTGCTGGAAAGACCTATCCAGACTTGTGCAGCTGACACAGGGAAAAATTGTGATACCACAATGGGTTTATTTTGGATTATAGTTGGGAAAGTGATACCAACCTCAACATTGGGTTCAAATTTACCTATATTTTCCCCAATCAATGGGAACATTTTCCATGCAATTCCCATCTTTGGGGACTTGGGAATTCAATTTTTGTTCCTGTGTGACCTATGATGTGCAACGCATTACCTGATGGCATATACAGTATGTTGGTTCATTGGGATCCACCGGCATATCAAGCACTTGAACAACTTCTGGTGAAAACAGAGTTGCAGTAACGCCAAGGGTCTTGACAGGACTTGAATCTCTCCTACAAAAACACAACATAATTTAATTGATCAAGCACTTTTAGCATAGGTTCCCATAGAAGGGTGTTTTAAAATAGCTACAATGAGGATTCTTGCTTTTCAGTAAAGGTTATCATTCATGTTATTTAGTATGCATATATTTTAGGATATATAGTTTAATATATGTATATTTACTGTAAAATCAGTGCAGCAAATTATGTATTTTTCAGTGAGTCACACTCATTTAACTATATACCAAAACCTTAACCTAGCCTTAGCCATAACCCATGGCCTGCTTATAGAGCTGGTTTCCTCTCCATAGTTGCATTCCTGTGTTACTCAATTCCAAACCACAAGAGCCTTTGAAATATAAAAAATTTGCTCTCAAAAAAGTCTACGTGTACATTTAACATACTTTTTCTTCTTCTTTGGTTCATCTTTTTTCTTGCTTTGTCTCCCTCTTCCTCCTGAGAAATAATACAAAAGAATTAGCATAGAGAAATATTTATTAGTCATCATGGTGGATCTCTTCCTTTTAGTTAAGAGGACTACATTATTATGGTAATCAGTGTCGATCAAAATAAAAGAGCTGTAAATGCAACATTTTGGTGTTGATCTGGCACCATTATCAACCAAAGTGGTTGTACTTTACACAAACATTTAAAACAACAAGATATGGAAATAGCAAAAGGTTAGACAGAGAGCTTAGCCCTTAGGGAACCCAACTGTTTGTTAAGAGATAGTTATGGTTTTACTGCAACAAGGTTGTTTAGTTATATTGCTCCTTTTCAGATGAAAATTTAGTTCTGATTTATTGTGACACGTCTGTTGCTGATATATATTTGTCCTGTTTAGATGAAAACTTATTTGTATACTCACGTTTGGGTGGTGTTGGTTCATCTGTGGACAAAAAAACAAAGAGATTAGCGCAAGTTGTTACACTATAGATTTCTTGCATGTGATGTCAAAGCAGCCCCATCTGGAGGACAAAACAAAACATTGTCCCTATAATGGGAGCCCTCCAGGTGGAGCTGCATTCCAATGAACTGCAAGGAGTCTATAAACAATAACTTACAACATGGACATAAATAGAAATGCTTAATGTGTGCAGGTCAAGGATTCACTTGAATGAGATATTCATCTCAATAAAAAAGATTAGTTAGAATGTGAAGTTTGGTTTGCAGGACTTTGAACAGAGTTTCATTTGAACTATATACCTTCATATTCGGATAACCCTGACTCTTTGGCTTTTTGTTCTTTCAGGTCACATTCAAATCTTGCTAAGTCAGAATCCAGCTTTCTTATGTGTTTGTCAACCTAACAATATCAAATACATGTATAACATCAAAACTAATGAGTGGACAAGACAGGAAAAAAAAAAACAGAACAAATAAAAACAAAATTTAATGGGCAAAACAAATTAAAATAGATAAATGGATGGACTGGATGGATCAATAAAAAGTTGATTGAATGTATTGGGTCAGACTGACATAAACAATTGAAAATCAATGAATGATCAAGTGAGTGTACACCATACCATTTCATATGTTTGCATTGCCAACTGTACTTTATCATCAACGTATTCTTTGCTCTTAGAGAAAGCTGTCTCTATCTTTTTTAAATGTTCTGTTCGTTCACTTGAGTTCATATTTCGAACAGTGGATACATAGTCTTCTGAAAGTGTGTCTATTTCTTTCATTAAATCTATCACAAAAAAATCAATCACAATTCCATGCCTTGGTTACTCTAAAATTAAATATATATCAAAACTATAAAGAACGTATGGATATTAGAAATTAAATTGATAATAAAATTAATAATGTCTGCAACACATCCCTTGACAGGGTTTTTCAGTGTTGGTATACAAATATATTATTGTTAAGAATCCCAACTGGCCTAGAGACAAACCAGTTGGCTATATACAAAGCATGACCAAGAAATTATATTTTGACCAAATCGGAACTCAGACAAATACAATTTCTGTGGCCAGAGCGGGAATCAAACCTAGGACTGTCACATTGCGAGTAATAAATCAAATGAATGTACATTACCTTGTGTGCGGATATCCAAGTCTTTCATTAAAGTAAAATTTCTTTGAAGTTCAAATGGTAGATTTTCTATACCTGAGAACAGACAAAAATTAACAAAAAACAATGTAAACATGACTTTGTTTTGCTCCTTTACATGCAGTTTACATAAGATTCAGTTATTTAGACATTGAACAAGTCTGAGAGTCTATGGTTCAAAATAATGGTCAAATATGGATTTGCTACGGGTAAACATGCATTATGACATTGTCGCGCCCTAGAATACATATGAAGGACAAAAACGTCTATAATGTGCAACTGAGTTCTTTTGCATGTTGTTTATGCTTGAAATATGTCTCTATTTTACTGCAATTTATAACTTTTAACAGGCTATTTTACTTTCTGATACTGATTTAATTTGAAACGTTGGTTGTTTGGTTGGTTTATTGATTGTTTGACTTTAAGATGAAGTTAAATGATGTCTTGGATTAAACATTCGTTTAGACCATTCACATAAATTTTTGTTTGATTATTTGATTAATAATGGCAAAATAAAGTCATTAAAAATAAAGAAAAATTTAAAAAAAAGTTATTGATAAAAATGTTGTTTGAATGATATCATGTAATAAGTGATTGAGGAAATGATTACATTACCGTCATGAATTAATTCCCCAACTTACTAGTAAGAATTTAGGCTGATTTTTCAATTGATTAATGACAGTGTGCTTTCACTCACTGGTGAACTATAGGCCCTCCTCACATTTGCTTGACTTGACACAAAACAATAGATTGACATTGAGGCTGGAGTATATCAAATACAGAAAATTGCATGGATTGATACACTACAGCCTCTAGCTGTTTCAATCTATTGTTTTGTGGCCATTCGAGTGAATGCGGTGAAGGTCTATTCATTTGTTCATCCACTGATAAACTGTTCGACCGGTAAGTGATTGTTATGGATGTTTACAGGCTGGTGTACTGTATTTACGTATAATACGTCAGCGTGAGTGGTACAGCTATTGCTATTTAGTGAATAGTACCTGAAAATGAGAAAATCTCTCCGATCCTTGATTCTGTAGACTGGTTCATCTTTTCTTTATGTTGTAGATCAATAGCTTTTAATTGGTTATATGGTTAAATAGACATCATTATCTAAACTTAAACAAATACAGTTTTTCATCTAAATGTTACTGCAGAATTAAATAATATATTAATTAAAAGCTATCTAGAAAGTAATGTTATTTTAGCCAAAAGGTTGAGACAGCATCGGACTAAAATTCATTTCAACTACACTGTAAAACACACATTTTTGCAAGTCTTGAGTAATTATGAATTTGAGCTTAAAGAATATAATTTAGTTTAATTTATAGTTGTATTTCATTTGTGTTATTTATTTCTGGATCAAAATTCAGTTAAGAATTTATACAAAATTATCATTGTAATTATTCTACATTATTGTATAGCAATAAATCTCATTTACTTGATAGAACCATGCAGTTTAGAGTGTAACAAGATTTAATGTTTAAATGATACAATTAAAACACAAGCTACTTTTATTTACTTTACAATATTGCCACAAAGCATCACTACCACTGAGGACACAGGTACAACCATCCTCAGTGCATGTACTTCGGCCGCTTAACCTTGGGGGCACTAACCCACTAACATCTAACCTGCTAATATTAGTCAAAAAGCCCCCCTTATACACTTGTAAATCCAGAGCAATTCAGATCATGACCTGCCATTTTGGATCAAGTCGGCAACATCCATCTATCTATCTATCATAATTAATAAGTTATAACATTTACATGTATAAAATTTGTCTTTGATGTATTTCCATCACAGACAATAGACATAATATGTACACTAATTATTAAAAAAAAATCACAATTATAGATCGGTTTCACAGTAACAGCTTGACTGAAAGCAATTGTGAGCAAGCGGCAACAGATTGCTGTTGCTGAGAAACATTAGTTGCATTGTGGGATCCCTGTGTCACATAGCCTTATTTTGGTAGCAAAGAAAGCAGTGGATGCTTTGAGCCAACATGGCCAATCTTGTTAATAAACATCGAAACAGCTGCAAATTACACACAAGCCAAAAAAATGTGTTACTGATGGTATATTCAGTGTGATCAACACCATCAATTTATTATTTTAAATATTTTTCAATATTTAAAAATCCATAACTAATTTCGAATGATTATCATGAATTTCTCATCAATGTTTTTTTAAATAGGTGAAAAATAACAGCACACTTACAGTACATTTTAATTGTAACAAAATTAATGTTGTTTTAGTTAACTAGAGTGCAAACACTAAATGTGTGCATCAGTCACTATCTAGTAGTAAATTATCATTAATTCAACAAAGGAAAACAATAGAATTAGCATAACATAGCACTATTTAGTGGTATTTATATTGCACATTTTTAGTGCGAGCACTCTAGAATTAGCATAAAATAGCACTATTTAGTGGTATTTATGTTGCATACTTTTAGTGTGTGCACTCTTTCACATACTTTTGTAATTTACAATTGACTTTGTATCATGTATTTATTTTTGCTTTTTTTAATTTATTTATTTAATCATTTTTGACATTTTATTTTTTATTTTTGCATTAAAATCAATTAATGGTAGGCCACTTGTGCCTGCCAAATAGACAAAACTGTAAAGTTGATGGTTACAATATGTCACTACAATCATAATAATGATCGCTACTTTTATTGACAAAAACACATCATAAAAATCACAATTATAATAGACTACTAACATTAAGAGATCATGTGACCCCTCCTAACCTAATTCAAGTGCCGTAAAAATGAGGTCCAGAAATGAAAAGAACATACTTATAAAAGAGTAAATAGGCCAAATTTCAACTTCAAACAGAAATAGCAATATTGTCAAAATTCATTTTTTTCTTAGAACCGTTCTAAAAATCGCATTGGGTGGTACTCTTTACCACACAACAGTTAAGAAATTTCAGGACTTTCAATTTATTTGTCATTTTTGTTGTGTTGTGTATTAGAAGCTGAAATTTTGCAGTGATATTAATTTTGATCTGCTTTTTTCATTTCTGGGCATTTTTGAGCTGTTCACGAGACCCCTTAGCACAAGTAGCCCACTACTATCATCATCGCTATCACAATCAATCTTCATCAACACATTTTGTTTTTATCATCATCATCATGATCATCATCTCAAAATAATTATCATAAAATTGTTATAAAAAGTGGTTTTTATCATATCCTTCATATTTGGAAGCTCCTTTGTCGAAACTCATCGACTTTATGCCGTGACTGAATAATCAAAACCCGTCAATGACGTGACAGACCAAATCAATACAAAATAAAGGTCAAAATCAGAAAAAAATAGTTAAAAAAACCATCGCATTCGAACAAACTCAATTACAAATAGGCAACTAATAAGCAAGCTGATAAAACTATTGTGGCAAAAATTCACCAAAAATTTGATAGAAAATCGTGATTTTGCAAAATGGCGGGATAATATAGCGAGTGAAAAAGCTGACTTACTGTCTAAATAGCTGTCCAAATACATTCTTGATGCCATTAATTTCGCTGTGAAGTAGCTACTTGTGGTTTCTTTCCTCTATATATAAATTGGCCGTCGATTTTAAATGAGTGTATTTATTTTTTTTCGCTAAAAAACAGTTTTTTTGCGATGCCTTTTCATTTATAATGTCTTTTCGGCTTTCTGCGCCAAATATGAATCACGTGATCTCGTCTCAGTCTGCTATAAAATTCATAGGCACAGGAATCCCATGCGGGAAATGATAGATTTGGCGGTTCTCTCCGTATCAAACCATCGAAAATGAAAAAGTGCGACTTTGTCTTGATTCTCTATTTTTTTTAGTGATTAATTCATCCATTCATTCCTTCATTTATTTTTTCATTCGTTTATTTATCCATGCAGTATCTTATTTATCCATTTATTACAGTCGGCTCACGAAGGTCAATTTACTTTTTTTGTTTATTTATGCCATATATGGCCGTCTCATTGACAAACGGATATAGGGCCAAACTGTGCCTGCAGCCCGGCTAAAAACATTGACACAAACAAGATTAAGATACATCAACTGGGCAGGTATTTCCGCAAATACTTATTTTCCACCTAGCTAAAAAAAGGATTATACTATATATAGTATAAAAACTATATAGAGTCAACAAGTGTTTCTCTAGTCATCCACCGTCTACATTTGATTTGATTTGATTTGATTTTTTATTTTTGCCTATAGAAATGAGTATATGGCGTTTACATTATTATTTATATACAACTTTTTGGCTTTTTGGCTTTCAATAATTATCAGTCAAAAATTATATATTGAATTGAATATTTATTATGAATATATATCGAAAAGGGATAAAAAAGAGTAAATCGAGTCAACGAAGAAGAACAAAACGTTATACGAATGGAAACTGAGCGCGAATGAACGAATGAATGAATGAATGAACGAACAAACGAACAAACGAACAAACGAACGAACAAACAAACGAACGAACGAACAAACGAACGAACGAACGAACGAACGAACGAACGAACGAACGAACGAACGAACGAACGAACAAATGGATGGATGGATGGATGGATGGATGGATGGATAAATGATTTTACATCTGAAGTATCAAATTAAATTGCCAGTAACAGTTTGCATGTTGCGCAAGCTTTCCTGAATCATTCAAACCTAAAAATGATTTGGGCTAGTATATATACATGAAATATTTATTTATCATTGTGAGTAATCAATCCATAAATATTCATATTGAAACCACTACTTGAATTAAGTTCCGTTAGAATATGTGATAACAGTAAACTTAGAAGAAAAACTTTTAAGTAAAAAGTCCTTTTTATATGCAATACTTCAATATAAAAATTACAATTTTTAAATAAGCTAATGCATAAAACCAGCTTGTCATTTTCTTCAAAATACGCCAAAATGTAGAGTTTGGAGCAATTTGGGACTATTTTGCTTGAAAGATTTTAGTGAAGGTTTCCTGTGGTATTAGTCATTGGTGATTTAAACTATTTTTAGGCATGAGTTAATATTTGGAGAATTTAAACTATTTTGAGCCATTGCATGGAAACTCAAGTAAACAAATACTTGACAACACTAGTGGAGTACAAAAGAACAATGGCTATAACCAATCATAATAAACTATTCTGATGTAACGGAGAGCCAATCAGATCACAGGAACGATTTTGTAGTTTATGTTAGTAACCCGCCAAAATGCATGGAAACGAGAGATAGCTGGTTTTAACTCGGATGAATTTTGTCCTTTTCTCCTGAAAAATGCCGTAAAAGTAACACAGATTTCTTTTCTTAATTACCACAAACTTTCTGAAGTGAAACAGCTGTATTTTGTTCTTCAATTATAAAGATTTTGTGGGAGTTTCATCGTGGAAAGCTTACTACCATCTGCGAGGAGGCGCCGTGTCTGATAACAATATTTGAACTAACCTCAAAATCGATCGTATATTTCATTTTACTTCAAACTTAGGTTAATTTAACTGCTGTCTGGAAGCATAGACAAGGATTTTAACAGTTTGTGAGCTATTTTTATGGATCAAAATGGAGCGAGGACGCCTTAATCAATTTCAAAACAGCAATGATTTGGAGTGGAGAGACCCGAAGAGCCCTTGCTCTCCTTGCTCACCGTCGTCACCGCAATCTCCAGTATCACTTGAAGTCCGCGGTAAAGGTTTATCCTTGAATCGATTGAAACCAATTATCAAAGAAAATGTAGTTAGAGAACTCACTAAGAAAGGACGTAAGCAAAGACTTTTACTCTCACAAAATGGTGGTTTAAGTAAATTAAAGCGAAGAGAAACATCGCCTGATTTCCATCTTGCCCACAATGAGCATCGAGCGAAGCCAAAACGAGGTAAATTTAACCTATTATTGTTAAATGATAATAGTGCACTGCTTTACACTATGTGTTCGTTAGAATAACTTATTCATGATTTCATATGTCGTATTTAGACGAAAAAAGTGTAATATTGTAGTCATTTAAAGTCCTCGAGGGATTATTTGTGTACACGTGAAACCCAAAACCAACCTCACTGAGCGACTGTCGTAGTCGTCGTAGTCAATATCCATGAATTCGAAAGTTCGATTTTAATTTTAAAAATCTCGATTTAACCACTGTTTTATAATTAATATATTTTTTGTGGTTCTTTGTGATTGATATAGATATATCCAGAACTCAGGTGAAACCCCGCTGAAGTGAACAATAGTCCTATATTGTGCATTGAAAATGTTGCGAACAGGGTTACGAATTTATAAACTCTCGTTTTACTACTCGTTCAACAAACCCATGCGATCGAATAAATAGCAAATGTTTTAGATAATACTTTTCGGTTTGCTGTGAAAATCTATCGAAAGCAATCGAAGATTTAATTTCTTTTTTTTTAATCGAAATTGTGTATTGTTTTTTATGTTAAACAAGATCACTCACTCTTGCGTGTAAGATCACGCTAAAATTGATAAATTAGCATATTGCCGAAAAGTGTACTTTTAAACTAAAAAAGCGTTCTTTAAACAGACAATTTTTTGTTCAAATCCTAGAATCTCTCGAGGAAAGTGTAAAACGGAACTAAAATGAATTTTGTGTAGATGTTTTCGAAGTTTTGGGTCTAGACGACATCCGAGCGTGGTCGTTCGCTCTCTAGATTACAATTTTCAATCTTGTTTTTCAAATTATTTCCCTTGTCACTTTGTGAATATTAAGTGCTTTTTGATCAAGAGATATTATCTATTTGTTTGCTCTATGATTATAAGTTTAAATATTTAATATTTTATTAAATTCATGTTGATTTGTGTTTTGAATTGTGTTGTCCATTTCGCAGTCACCTCGTCTCGACTGTAACTTATACCAAAATTTGAAAAAGTACAAGTTTTGATTCTCTGCCAACATTGTACAATTTAATGTCGCATTTTTTCAGAGAAACTATTTTTTTCTTTTGATTTTGCTCTTTTTGAACACGAGAGCAGTAGCTATAGGAAGTAGGGTGCAAAAGCAATATTCACGGAACGAAATGTCAATTTTTTACTGTCAAGTTTTTTGGTATATCCATGAAATTAAATGAAATTTCTACAGTAAAATAACCTGGATGTATATGAATACCAATACAGAAATGATATCAAATTGGTACTGTGGAATATAACATAAACACTATATCCATGAAATAAAATCAAATTGCTACTGAAGAGTAGAACAAAAAACACTAGTACATGAAATCAAATCAAATTGAAACTGTAAAATAGTGCACAAACACTATATCCATGAAATAAAATCAAATTAAACTGTGGAATAGAGTGGAAACACAATAATCTACGAAATACATTTGCTACTGTGAGAAGGAGCATAAACTATATCCATGAAATAAAATAAAATTGGCGTGGTGGATTAAAGTGCAAATACATGATATTGGGATTTGAACCCATGGCCCTCCAGCACAGCCATTAAGTTCAATGACAAACAAGCAAATATAGACATCATTAAATAAACAAAAATATAATAATAGAAAAATAAATAGGTAAACAAATGAATCAATCAAATAAAGCAATGTTAATTTTTTTTTTTTTTTATAAATATACATGCCTTGGATATTATGTTGCTTTTTTTTCTTTTGCAGTTTGCTATTTTATTTTAGACTTTTCTGAAATGAGAGATAAACAATTTATGTTTTCAAGTACATTACTGTAATTCTAGCAACTCCTTTGAATATCTCTGCCAATGTAATGTATAGGTTTAAAGTGCATTGGCCTTACTATCCTGAAGATCAATCATCACCAACTTTATCTACTTAAATCAGAAAAGGAAAATATTTTCAGTTCTTCACATTGTTTACTTTAGATTTGATATTGGATTTTTTGCTTTTCAGAAAACTATTTTTACACTTGGGTAGAATATCACTGAACATTTTGTTTGTTCAGTTCATTTGTATAATTATGGTCTTTAGTTTTGTGTTTGTTTGTTTGTTTTGGACATCTGTTTTGTTTTAAATTTATTATTATTGTTTGTTTTTTTCTCAATAGTATTTTTATGTTTGTTTGCGAGAAAAAAAATCAAACAAAATGTCCTGAAATTTTTAGATACCTTTGAAACTTTATGAAACTTTTTTGCTATGAAGTACTGATATTTAAGCTCTTATATAATATACTGTGGTGAGTGTGGTTTAAAAGGAATGTTTATAAACCAGTAGGTGCCAGGGTGTTGTGCAAGGTGGGGTCTATTGTCCACCTAATAGTTAACATGACTGCTTTAACTTGTTGATTGGTTGGTGAGTGGAGCCTAATTGTTGTGGTTTGGAACAGGAGGGGGAGGGGTGGGGGTAGATGTTGTCATCAAATGAATAAAGTTTAACAAGTAATTATCATGTTCACCTATCTTCAGCCACTCACAAATGTATCAATGATAATAAGTGACTGAATGAATGAACAAGTGAATGAATGAATGAATGGATGAATGAATTAAAAGATGATTGAATGAATGAATGGATTAATGCATGATAAATGAATTATTGAATGAGTGAAGGAATAAATGAGTGAATAAGTGAATGAAATATTAAAATTAATTTATGAATAAAAAAGAAGGTGAATTGGAGAATGAATAAATTGCAATTAAGAGATTCACAAACCATTCATTGACTTTTCAAAGATTTGATGTTAAGAAATCAACACTTGTGGTATGCATAGTATGGTATGCATCTTTATATGCTATCAGTATAGCCTACAGACATGGTTCAATATAGAGGTCATTTCATTTCCTTAAAAACAGGATTAAATTTCCACCTCATTGCCAATAGTTTAGATGAGTGTTTTAATTACTATAATAATTCAATGTACTTGAATTTGTATCAATCACATGTCTTCATCACAACAACTTATTTGTTTGTTTGTTTGTTTATTTATGTATTTGTTTGTTTGTTTGTTTGTTTGTTTGTTTGTTTGTTTGTTTGTTTGTTTGTTTGTTTGTTTGTTTGTTTGTTTGTTTGTTTGTTTGTTTGTTTGTTTGTTTGTTTGTTTGTTTGTTTGTTCAATCATTCATTTATTTGTTCATTTATTTTGATTTGTTTGTTTTATTTATTCGTTATTATTATCATTTTGTTACTTATCCGCCAAACAATAGATCATGCAATATTATTCAGATTGCATTAAAATATCACAATCTCTTTCCACACAATATCAATACTTTTTTAATGTCATCTTTCAGATCCACTGCCAATGCGAATGCGAGCACTTCCACAGTCTTTCTTTCATGAGCCACATGAAATTCAAACAAGTTCACTCAGTTCAGGGAGCACACTGCCAATGTTGCCTCCATTATTCCATAATGCGAACAATACAGGAGATGACGTCAGTAATTTAAGACCAGTCACTCCACCAGAAGAAAAGTTAATGCCTCGGCCGCCAAAGGAAAGAAAAGTGTCATATGTTTCGAGCACCAGTGACGACTTGCTTTGTAAGTTGTTTGAGACAGTTGAAGAGGACAAGACGAAAAAGTTTGTGATTAGAAGAGGAAGGTGAGTGGATGTAAATCTAGTTGGCCATCCAGTCATACACTGTCATCATCACTAACTTACTTATTTACCTACTTACTTACTTACTAACTTACTTTCTTACTTACTTGCTTACTTACTTGCTTACTTGCTAACTTACTTACTAACTTACTTGATTACTTGCTTGCTTACTTATTTTATTTCTTGCTTACTTACTATCTTACTTACTTGCTTACTTACTTATTTGCTTACTTGCTTGATTACTTACTGACTTACTAACTTACTTGCTTGCTTACTTACTTGCTTGCTTTTTTTACTTTCTTACTTACTTGCTATTTAGTAGTTATGGTTAAATCAACACTAGAGCAAATCACCTCATATTTAATCAGTCTGATATTAGATTGAATACCAGGTCAGGTTAATGACATATCAGCCAGTCAATGAATGTCATCAGTTCGTATAAAACATCAAATAGTATGTGCAGATGGTCATGTCTCAGCTTAGAACCAAAAATAATATCCAGGGGAGAGGGGTAGAGAGGTTGTTTCTATTTGATAAGAAATAATCTATGCCATCGAGGTCCGATAAAACATATGAAGTAGTATTCAACTCTGGACCAAATGTGATACCCATGGGAGAGGTGCAGAGTCTGTATTTGACCATAACCAAAATGCCAATTAAGAGATTTCAAACACCAAAAGTGAGGAAGGAATTTTTTCTATTGTTTCTTTTGAAAACCTTTTTTTTTTTCATTGTGAAGCCTATTAAACATTTGTTCCTCTCCACAGACCACGAAGAGTTCAGTCCGACCTCACGCCAAACATGCTACCAAAGCTTGAAGAAGATCCTTCAATGGTGGAGAACCTTGCCAACAGACTATTTCCTCAACTTTCAATAGAAAATAAACTAAAACCAAGCTTTCAACAAACGACATCCATATCTTGTGTATCTGTTCAAGATGGAGAAAAATCAGTGACATTACCATCGTTGAGTGTGGACCAGAATTATTCACAGATGCTTCAGGAAATTGTGGCACATTTCTAAGCAAAGAGTATGGACATTCATTTGGAGGTATCATTTGTCTTGCGTGAATTAATGAATACAGACACTACATCTCTACAAAACCAAGTCACGTTTACTTACGTTGTGCATGTTAAAGTTCGGCTACTTGGCTTGGATCAAAACTATGTCAAGAAAAGCAATTTGTCGACCTAAACTACATGTATTTCATTTCGCTTGGAAAAACATTGTTCGATTAGCATGATGAAATACAATTTCTGCAATAGCGCTGGATGTTGACTCAAATAAAGAGCACTTTGCGTGGCCATAACTATTTCGGACCCTTTCATTTGGGGATGTCGTTTGCTTAGTTTTGCAAAACCAGGCAGACTCGACATTTTAACAGAGCTGGTGTTTCCTGTGTTATAGTAAAGAAGAGGTGCATTGCCTTTGCAAGCACTCGAGCTGGTGTTTCCTGTGTTATAGTAAAGAAGAGGTGCATTGCCTTTGCAAGCACTCTGGTACTGGTGTTTTCTTACCTTGTGCAAAAAACACAGTTGCATAGACCAAAGCTATTTATGCAATACAAAAATTAAGAAAGCTTGTGATGAGTATTGTCAAAGATTGTTGCAGTTTAGCATCAAGTGTGCAGATTTCAGAGCCAAAAACCTCGAAGGACTCTTTGAGATTTGACACTGCAGCATGAACACCGTAGAGACGTTGGCGCTTTCATACCTGCGATGAAAGTTTGGCAAATGATCTAGATCAGCAAAATATATCAGATTTCAGAGACAAAAACCACGAAGGACTCTCCGAAATCGGAAACTGCATAAACTCACTTTGTAGGAGAAGCGAAGGTGGTTTCAGCATGCGTGCATCCAGACATATAATATAACGGAGGCTAGGGTGGTTATAGATCACTTTAAGACGTCGTATACTCTACATATTGAGGAGTTGGCCATGCAGTGATTGTTTTAGTTGAATACACATTTGTGAAGATTTTAGAGACAAAACCGCAAAAAAACCTTCACTCACAACTGCTCAAACAAGTTCTGGAAAGATCGTTTGTTCATAGGTGTTGTGAAGCACGTGAACAGAATTGAGAAAAGCTGGCGATTGATGCAGATTTTCACATCTAAAATCCTCATCGGAATATTTGATAATCTACTAGCTGATTCCATAATAGCCTACAGTTAGACTAGAGTTTTTTTATTGATAGTCGGAGTACGTAGATCTGTATATTTCCTTTAATATATTTAGTCGAACGTGTGGTTATGTACATATGAATGTTAAGGTGAATGAAACGCGTATACGTATCAAAAACGTTTCTGTTTCACGATTGGAGATAAGCAAGCGCAATAATTGTAGTAACTAAAACAGCGCTTACACGTAAAAGTACATTCTGTGGCCTGTTATGCCTATCGTTTACGCGGTAATGTGGAGCGTTTCGGATTTATCTGTCTATGTTTAGAAAACGTCAGGTGTGCGTTTTCGTTTTAACTGCCTAAAACGATATGAAAACGGTGTCCTTTTACGTCTATTTTTGTCTGGATTGAAAAGAGCCGGTTACGTGTAGACACTGCATGTCTGAGCTGTTAAAAGCCATGTGTGATCACTGCTAATGTATAAAACTTTTTTTTAAACACACCAGTGCTTTGCTGTTGCCGGATTTACAGCGAGACACGCCTAAACATGACCGCCTATGTTATTTTCAAACTGATTTTATTTTTGGTAGTTTATCATTTTCTGATTTCCGTACTACATCATCTAAAGTCAAACTCCGTACAGGTATTTTTAGCTTGATAAATGTCTGCATTCATGGCTAGATCAGTACCTAGTAACTCGATCGAAAGCGAGTTAGGGGGCCTGTGTATATGAGGCGATCGAGCCATCCCGGTTTAGCGTGCTGGTTTCTTTTTTTTTACGCTCTGATAGCTTGAACACAAATGAATTGAGACCACTGAACCGGGCAGGCTCACTCAATATAAACAGCCCTTTAACGAAGTGATGGCTGTTTCAAAGCTAGTTCTTGCCCTCTGATTGGTTAACTTGTACGAATTTTGTCTAGGTGGCCACGGTATGAAGCTTCTCGCTGTAAATCCCCTTTACGTTGCATAAACTTGAGTAGCGAGTTATTGCAGCGTTTTTGTAATGAGATTTATTTCGAATCTATTAATTACAAATTGTGTATAACAATTGATAAAAATCTTAATAATCCAGGCTCATTAAATATGCTTGGGTATTAATTTAAGGTATCAGGGGACCCTAATGACCACTGTTCCTTTTTCTTCGTATAGGGCGCAAAATATGCAACCGATTTCTATGATTTATATATCATCTGAAAGCTGAATAGATGATGAAAACAACTATGTAAGAAAATATTGACAATTTTTCAATTTTTTTTAGTAAGTGGTGAAAATATAAATTTATACTCCGTTTTTTCAAAAAGTCACATTACAGCAGAAATTTATCCGATCAAAACACACTTATTGTAGTCATAAAGACGAAAGATTGAACTAAAAAACCGTGTCTCCGATTTTTGAGTTATGCCCTCGTTGCGAAGATATCTGTTTCTAAAGTTAAAAATCGCATTTTTTGACGATTTTTATACAAATCACTCAATATCTCTTGAACGAGGCAAAAAATCAAAAATCGGAGACACGGTTTTTTAGTTCAATCTTCCGTCTTTACGACTACAATAAGTGTGTTTTGATCGGATAAATTTCTGCTGTACTGTGACTTTTTGAAAAAACGGAGTATAAATTTATATTTTCACCACTTACTAAAAAAAATTGAAAAATTGTCAATATTTTCTTACATAGTTGTTTTCATCAACTATTCAGCTTTCAGATGATATATAAATCATAGAAATCGGTTGCATATTTTGCGCCCTATACGAAGAAAAGCGAACAGTGGTCATTAGGGTCCCCTGATACCTTAACATTTGTTTCAAAGTATATTGCCTAGATAGCTTATAAAATGTTATTTTTTATGGTAAACTAATTATTCATTGCTCAGGCTAAGCCGTGAAAGTAGTTGATATATTATTTTATGTTTTAATAACAGCATGCGGCAAAACAAGTTCTTCATTTCTTAGGCAGAGCCTTAGCATTTGATTATCATATTATATTGAATTAGAACATATAGTGCAGGCACAAATTTTGTTTCAAAGTTAATTGTATATAATAAGAGTTTTATCAAAGGCTCGACATTTATCGTGTGTATATAAATATATAGTATATGCCTTGTAAAAATATGCTTAAAATATCATAAAACTGAGAGTCTCTTATCAAACAATCTTATTAAAACAGTGTTGCAATCTCGCACTCAACAGTCATGTTCATATGTTCTTTATCCACGAGTTTTTGCTGTATTTCTTTGACTTTTTCGTACTCGGAATTTCAGTATAGACAAAGTTTGTCTTCAATCCACGAGTTAAATTTCTCTGGGGAAACTCGTGGAACAGTTAAACCCATTCCAAGTCATGGCATTTTAAGGCAAAGAGTACGAGGTTGTAAACCGACAATGTGATTTTTAAAATGATATATACATAGGATCAGATCTTATTATTCTAATAAAATTAAAGTGTGAACAAGGTTTGAGTCATTCTAAGTTATTTTGTGATACAAGTGGCCGTCCATAATATACATGAAATCAAGTTCGAATAATCTTGATCCATGGGGGAGTGCCGGGGATACTTGTTGATTGTCCGGTGTTAGGTACAGGCAAGGCAACGTCGGTAGTCCAGTTTCGTGTTCTTCATTGTTCAGGCTAAGTCTCTATAGTATGTGATATATTCTTTCCGTTTGAGGTACATCCCATGGCAATGTACAAATCCAAAAATTGGCATTTTTTAAGAAGTGGCTGAAATTTTCGCATGTCCAGTTTACGCACGTAAGCCGAGTTCATCATTAACGTAAGATCGTGCTACGTGTGCATTATAGTATTACGTAACTGTCCTTACTAAAATAATTGATTTAACGTTTCGACTAAATTACGCATTATAATACTGATGTTACGTATATCTTTGCATTACTAATTTTCCCCAAACATTCGTATTGATCATTACGTCTAGATGCTGAAATGTAACTGGCCGGTCTCAAAACGTATTTCAGCGTTTCAACTAAAAGACGCGTTGTTAACGTTAGAATACATGCGGAAATTTTGATATTCCGCAGGTCTAGATCTATGACTAGGCGGCTCACGCATTTCGTTACGTAAATTAGTACCAGTAACGTGTTTGATACGTAATGGTTCGTACTGTACTGTTGGGTCATGTTGTAATGTAGCTGGGTTCAATTGTTGGTACTGGTCTTCGTTGCTATGGTTGATTATATTTGATGTAGCATATGCCGGGAATTCATTTGGTATCGTTGGTTGGTTTGGCCTGACAGGTTTATTTGGCGGTATAATCGCTTTGGTTCGTGGCTTTCCGACTGGCTCGTAAAAATCACCTGGTTGGTCAGTACGATTTAGTTCGATCCTGTTTATGTGTGGTGAAGACCCAACTGCAGTCGACATTTCTACATTCTGATGAATAAACAGAAGTCGTATCAGTCAGATTAGTTAAATGTAAATCTAAATATAATGACTAATTGGTAAAAGAGAAATACAAGAAAAGCTGGAAGGAAATGAAAAGCAAAAATAAGAATAATAAAAAAGAGTTGAAAGGAGAAGAAGAAGAAAAACAAGATCAATATGAGGAAGAAGAATACAAACGAAAAATTAGAAAGAGCAAGAAGAAGGCGGAGATACAGAAACAGTGGCGGCGGAACAGTAACAGCCATGGGGGGGCACTATAATCCCCACCCCTCCCCTCCCCACCCCCACCCCAAAATCACAAAACAACTTTTAACTGTGTAAACGCATGCATTAATGTCTTTTAACCAATATTTTGTGGGGGGGCCGAGCCCCCCCAAAATATTTTGTGGGGGGGCCCGTGCCCCCCCGGCCCCCCCGGTTCCGCCGCCCCTGAGAAAAAGAGCACAAGTATTTAGCCGGTTGCCATAACAAGAGAGGCGGGTGTGCTTACGTCATATGCAGATTCTTTCGTTGTCCTAAAAAAACAGCAGATAACAATTAATAAAGAAGACTGAGTGAAATAGTAAGCGAAGAAATCAAGCAATGAATGAACAACTGATTAATTCAATGAATTCAGATATGAATGAACGAAAGATTGATGAATCAAGTAAAGAAAAAATGGACAAATAAATAAAGTAATAAGACTGAAATTATGCATGCAAGTATAGATGGATGGACAAACGAGCTAGTAGATTGATGATAATAATCTAAATAAATGAATATAAAATTATATGAATTATATGAAATAATGAAACTGGAATTATTACTTGTTTGGTTTCTTGTTTCTGCGAACATATACCGCAAATAAAAAGTTCACTGCAAACGAGATGACAAACAATGTTCCCAAAGAGGCACCAACAACAGCAACTGTTAAAAGTATGAAATATAATTGATTGAGCGACAATACATATATAATACTATTATATACTTGAGATATTACGCACGTTTTCGTTGGTTGATCGAGAAGCGTGCTCCATTGAAGGAATAAAAGACGCGCGCGCGTTAGAGATAGAGTTGAACACGAGAGAAGTGTTAGAGAACTCGAGAAGCGTGCTCCATTGAAGGAATAAAAGACGCGCGCGCGTTAAGGCCGGTACACACTAGGCGACAAGTCGCAGCGACTTGTCGTCACGACATGTCGTCTCAGTGTGCATTGGTTCAATATTTGTCGCCAATACATCTGATTTTGTCGCTGCGACAATTTCCGCCAAAAATACCTAGTACACACGGGGGGAAATTGTCGCTACGACCTATCGCGGGGACAAGTCGCTGCGACTTGTCGCCTAGTGTGTACCGGCCTTTAGAGATAGGTTGAACACGAGAGAAGTGTTAGAGAAGCACGACGCGTAGCTTTATGTACTATATAAAAAACGAGCAGCAGTGTTTTATCGTCCTGCGAGTTTTTTATTTGACTTCAAAAACCCCAACACTTATAAAACCAAATATTTTAAATACAATTTTGAAAAATAAGGGGAAAAAGTTATAAAATTGACTGGTGGTCATTCTGATCATGCGCAGATATGATGTGTGTTTAATTTGCGTCCCAATTTTGAGTCTTGTCCTTCATAGTTCAAGCGGAACAAACTTTCTCAAATAAAAGGTTCAATTCCTTTGACCATTTTGGCCACATGATTGAACAGAGGTTGCTTCGTATCATGCAAAGTAATCTCATGACTATTCGATTTATCTTTATATAAAGACCCTAGATTCTTTATATAAAGATTCATTGAATACAAATGAGAGTATTTTATGGGTATAAAACCTCATGCATGTGACCAAAATTGGACCACGGATTGGTCTAGATGCTCATGAATCATTAATGAGTTTTTGAGTTCTCGTTCCTGGTGTTTTCTTTGTATCTCCTGAGCTCCGTCCGAATAAAGATTAAGTTTTAAAAGGGTCTTGTTAGGTCAAACCTGACTGGGTAAGCTAGTAAAATTAAAGTTCAATTACAGAAATATATAAAGAGAAGCAACAATAAAACAGTACGGCTATAGGGCATTCGAACATTCACATTACCTTGATAGTTTTCTGGTTCTGGTGGGAAAAAAAGAGAGAATCACGTTACCCATGATATATAGATCGGATCAAACATGTTTTTGAACTAATTATCGCGTTATGTTTTACTTGCAATTAAGTCAGGAAGTTTTCTTTGAAAAATATTTTTATGGTTGAAATATAGCTTAAATAAGGTGCTCAAACGAAATAGGTAATAAGTACGTAGCACACTTGCAAAATGCCGTTTTTTCTTGTGAAAGTAAAGTGCATTTATGTGAAAGATCCGTAAGCTAACTGCTGCAGTAATATAATAATTAGCGATATATTTTACCTGGGTCAGTTTTTAAAGTTGAAGATGTGGTCTGTAAACAAATTGGCACGACAATCAGTACTTTACCATCATCTTTCACACTCTCACCATACGCATTTGTAGCTGTTACAATGAAACGGTATGTTGTTGCAGGCTTTAAGTTCTTCACTGTGTACGTCAAAGCACTACCATTTCTTTGTCCATCTTGTTTCCATTCATTGTCTACCACGCCAGCTTTCTTGTAGATTGTGTAGTTCGTTATTCCAGCACTGTTTTCATCAGGCTTTGTCCATGTTAGATTGATTGATGCCGGAGGGACAAATGTTGTGCTGGTGATGACAGGTGAACCAGGGGTATCTAGTAAGATATATGAAAACAGTTGTTACATTTTTGCCTTTTGTAAAGCACAACGCACGTACAAACAAAGAAACGTTTTGCGCAAGACCGACAAAAAGACAAACTAGGAAAACATTAAAAAAAGAAGAAAACAAACAAAGGAAAGTCTCTGTGACACCAACAAAACATGCAGAAAAACAAACAAAACGCAAACAAGCAGCAAACAGACATGTTCATTTTAAAGGAGACAAACTATCAGAAGACGCACGGGCGAACAAAAAATAAAAACGAGACAAAAAAGGTAGGCAGAGCCGAAAAAAATGAACTTGCCTTGTTTCCTAGTTCTAAAAACTAAAGATACCGCCTTGCCATAACCAACAACATTCTTAGCGTACACTTTGACTTCATAACTGCGATCCTTTATCAGCCCAGTGACAGTGTAAAACCATGGCTTGGAACGGACAATAAATATCTTCGAGCTAATAGTTATCTTGTAACCAGTGACTGGACTACCACCAATGTACGTGGGTTCTTTCCATCTTATTGTTGCTGATACTGTAGTTTTGTTTGTAAAAGAAACATTGGCGCATTGTCCCGGCGGAACTAGAATGCATAACAAAGCCAAACAGAGGATTATATTTTAACTAAAATTAATTACTTATTATTTTTTTAAATTTATTTCTTGATGTATTTGTTTACTTATATATTTACTTATTTGTTAATTCATTAAGTTATTAATATTTTAATCAATATATTTATTCTATTTATTGATCAATTAATGAGCAATCTACGCCTGTATGGGACTAATCTACCATGTGCCTAATCAATTGATTAATTAATTTATTTATCTCTTTATTGATTAATATTATAAATGAACGAACAGACTACAATATGCACTTACATAGCTGTGTAACAATAATAGCATGTCGATCGGTCCCAGCAGCATTAGTTGCCGTACACGCATATCGGCCATAGTCACTATTGTCTTGTCCAGTCATTACTGTCGCCTCACTACCACCAGAAATACTGCGTATATTAGTAGTGATACGTTGGCCATTGGGCCGATACCATTTCCAGGAAGGAACGGGTTGTCCAGTAGAATATTTACACCGTAGTGTTATCTGGTTGTATTTCCAGGAAGTGATATTGGTACTGGACAAAGATTTGTCAATTTTTGGACTATCTAAACAATAAATAATAAGTAAACCCTTAGTATTTCTGAAGTGCATGATCAATCTTATATATATAATCATATGCGCTAAAAAAGTATATATATTATCACAAGCGGGTAATTTGTTAATTATTCATCAATCATTATGATTTACTACAAATATAAGTAAGTAAAGCTCACAAGGTGATATTGATTCTTGTATCTCGTTCAGTTAAAAAAGTAATGGACGAACGAACGAATGAATGAATGCACGAATGAACAATCAAATAAAAAAAGAAAGAAATGAAAGGATTAATCAATTAATCTACAACAAAAAGTCAATACCTGACATTCCAAGATTGCTAGGAACTATGGGTATAAATATTGCTGTCATAATTATCGCACCAGTTGACAAGACTGCTAGGAACTATAAATATTACTGTCATAATTATTCCACTATTTGACAAGAAATAGTTATGGCTTGATTTTCTTTTTGATTGCTTCATATATTAAAATGCCAATATTCATCTTTTTGACTGTCCAAGATGTCATTCTACATTCTGTCATGACTTACCCATCATTCCTAGTGGTCTTGGAATGACCTATTGCCTTTTGGCGATGACAACGTTATTTGAAATAGTTGTATACTTACATAACTGAGTAACAGTAATATAATGTCTATCAGCACTAGCGATACCATTGGTTACCATACACACGTATTGACCATAGTCACTACTATCTTGTCCAGTCACTACCGTCACCTCACTACCATTAGCAGAACTTTGTACATTACTACTAGTGATAAGTTCACTATTGGGTCGATACCATGTCCAGGTAGGAGCAGGATTTGAACTGGAACATTTACACCGTAGTGTAATTTTATTGCCATTCCAGGAAGCTATGTTTGTACTGGACGAAGACTTGTAAATCACTGGGGGATCTAGAAGATAATTAATTAAAAACGGGAGAAATTTGTAAATGTTCATGAATAGACGACTTGCACTAAGGGGTCGCGTGACCTAATCTCCCTTAAATCGCGAGTATCTTAAGAGAGGATGTCAGTAAATATCGAGAATGGTTTGACAGTTGACAAAAAATGGAATCCCCCAAAATCTGTCCAAACGAACCTTTTGGTGAGCTATTTTCAAAAACACCATTAAAAAATTTGGTTGATTTTTATTTTGCAAGAAATCAAGAAAAATTGATTTTCCCCTTCTTGAGCGTCTAGCGGCCGTGAAAATTAAGTCAAAATAGTGCATTTTTGGTCGTCGCTCACAACTAAACGAAAGTTGCAACAGCCATGAAAAACATATATGTTGTTAAGCATTGTTTAAACTATCCTAGGGTAGAATTTGAGCTAAATACAACAAATCTGTCCTGATTTTCTATTTATTGAAAGATATTGAAATTTTGGTATCGGTAAAATCATCAAAATTTATCAAATCGCGAAGCCGCATCATTCCAAGGCCATACATTTTTTTTAACCCAAAAAATAGTTTTACTTGCTCTTAATCTATTAGATATAATCACCATGAAATATCTAAGCTGACCCGCAAAAGCTCGATTTTACACAACACAATTTCCGAGGTTAAGTTTGATCGATTGTCACACAGCAATCAACTAGCACTAATTAATAGCAGTACATTTAAAAATCTTTCCGAAACGCACTAACTATACCCAAAACAAGCTTTATGTATGAAATCATGGTTAGTATGCATGTTGAATATAATATCTTTTTAGTTGAGGGGAATTAAAAGTAAATAAAATGGAGAAAAATAGGGATCAAACTATTTTCAATAAGTTAAATCGATCGAAACGCTTATGTCACGCAATCTAACAAAAACAAACCACGAAGACATTTGCAAAGTACTCAGTTTTTTTATTTTTCGAAATAAAAAATAACAACATATCTGCTTTGATTAATTGATATTATAAACTGATTTATATATCAAGTGAAATTTGTTAAAAGAATACACAAATTTAAACGAGTTTCTATGTACACAATTTCATGTAAACTGACGTCAGCGATTGGCGGTGAATTATTGAATATTTACAAAAATAACATATAAAATTATTGGATTAGATATTGCTGATCAAGCAGTAAATCAATATATCAAAATTGTTATCTACAACAATTATTGTATACCTTTAATCGTTCTTCTTCGCTATTTAAAACGTTCTGCTTGAATACTGTTTTAGTGAGCCGTACGTGCAGATTCGAGTACTTTGCTATAAATATAGCCCTACTTGCTCATCTTTTTTTTTTTCGATGTGCACACACAAGGTGCTGAATAACAACCTTTATATAGTCCTATTTTATATTTTCAGTCAACCAACGACAACTTTCCAGTCATACAGAACAAAAAAAGGGAAACTGGAGCATTTACAACAAACTATATGTGATCCGAAGCGCGTTTGACAAATCAACAAAGAGTTCTTTGGGGGGAGAGTACGGGGCCGTACTTTATGTATGGACAAACTGAATACGACAACATTTCGAAATAAATTCAAAATTGAATCGAGAGTCGAAAGAAATGCATTGTATTGTATCGAGGCGAAAGAAGTGTTTTTAGAATTAAAAAGACTATATTGAAAAATTATTTCCATCAGTTGCTCAACAATCGCCAAGTAATTCAATGTTGCGGCATCACCGGACTTCATTTTGAATGCGTGTACCATTCTCCTATTCTTTTTTTTTTTTTTTTTTTTGATTTCTTTGAAAATTGAAAAAAATCAGTATATGTGCCCTACATTCCTTGTTCGAAATTAGAAAACACATTAAAAACTGTATCATTTCATTTTTTTTTTTTTTTTTTTTTTTTGATTCGATATTGGTGCTAGTCATTTTCAATGTTTCGAAAATTGAAAATGAAAAATCAAATTCTGAAAAGCTAATATTTTTTTTTGTATTCGGGTGAACAAATATATATCTAAATCATGCGTGGACAGGCAACCCAGGCAATTATCATTGGCGTCAGTGGACTTATTACTACCCCTCCCCTTCCAACTAAATATCTAACTGAGTTGGTAAATCATCGGGCTTCTGTGCGGGAGGCCAAGCCCTGGCCGGACTAACACTCAGGGTCTTAAAATAATTGAGGAAAAGTTGCTGCCTTGTTTCCCTATCTGCAAATGGTAATTATAGATCTTCACGTCTTCTCGGATAACGGCGTAAATAGGAGGTCCCGTCTACTCTATATTCTATATTGTGAAGGTTAAAGAACCACTGAGAACGCACGTACGAACATAAGTTTATGAAGAATTTTATTTTTCCACGCAATTACCCTGACTGGCAGTATGCGTCATGCAATCTATTATTTAGCACATATTTTATTTTATATTTTCAAACACATATTATATCTTGAAACCAGGCCATTTTAGATTAAACTGTTCGTTACGAGCAAATCTTGTCAAATTTTTAATTGGATTCAGCGATACTACTTGAATGATCACTGCAGTCCCAAGCTGGAAATTCAAGGCTGCGCGTCGAAAAAAAATGTATTTCTATTTTTTCTCTTGCTACTAGAAAAATGTATTGATTACCGAGCCGAGATCTTTCGAGTTTGGCATTCTTGTGCAGAACAAGAACATTTCTTGTACTGTAAATGAGAAATCTAACATCTAAAAATTGTTTGGGAGTGGAGGGTTGGTCATAAATACACAGATTCCTCTGCTAGTTTGCCTCTGTTCCCTGTGCATGCATTGTACAGAAATATATTTATTCTCTAATTGACGAAAAACGAAATCAGCTTTCAGAATTCTTTTTTTAATTTTCACTTTTCGAAACATTGAGAATATCTACCACAATTCTAAATTTCGAATTGAAAAAAAATGAAATGATAAATTTTTGATGTATTTTCTAATTTCGGAAAAGGCAGACAGGCAGCATATACACATTCTTCGATTTTCAAAGAAATCGTAAAACAAATGGCGGAATAGTACACGCATTATTTTTGAGATACATTTTCTGATAATAGTGTCACACATAAACATATCAAAATAGACAATTATGCACAATACATTTACTTGAAGTACTGAACATAGGATCCTAGCTTATGTTATTTTGCTAGGAGTCTTAATTATTGATGTCGATACAAACTAACTTGGGCATGAGCCATCTATAAAAAAATTTGGCAAAAAACATCGACTAGACGAATGACTTTTGATTTGAAATCGACAAAGACTTCTAGACTCTAGAAGTCATAGCTTGTTATTGCTCAATAATTGATGGCGCATTATCAAGTATTTTCTCAGGATTTCTAAATAAATTAAATGTTAAAATTAAATGATCATGGCTTCGTGCAATTTCTCTCTCGATTGCTTGATAATAGTATTCCTTGCCGTGGAGCTAGTTGGAACTGAACAATATTCTGACGAAATCTAAGAACAAGCCCTTTCATAGTCTCGACGCTAGGGCAAGGTTTTGCATTGGAATTCAAGACCGAGGGCCGCAGGCCCGAGGTCTTGAATTCCAATGCAAAACCGAGCCCGTGTGTTTGAACCGGTTTTTATTAACCAGGCACGCCCCAATTCTATTGTTCTATATGGGTTTTGAAAATCAATGTAAGACCGACATTATACAAGTCGGGGGCGGCATTGATCATCAGCAGGGGAGTGTGGGGCTGAGTTATAAACCCGGGATAGGTCTTGAATTCAAAATTCAAGACCCGCGTCCCAGGTCTATATTTCACAACCACTCTTCTCTGCTGATAATCAAGGCTGCAAGAACTACAATGAAATCAATGACTAATACGATGGGAGAGAAAATCTATGTTTTTGCGCATGATTCTCTACAGGTTCCTCTTTTTCTTTGTTCTCTGACAGTCGTTGCAAAAACGTATCAATTACATTTCCCAACTCGGGCAGTTCTTGAGCAGAGCTATTTTGGGACATGTGTTCTTCTGCGATGTCTTGCTCCAGTTCTAGCAAATCAACAATATCCTCATCACCAAAGCCAGGAAGTTGCTGGCTTGGATAATAACCACCATGTTGTGAGTAATAAATATACTCATCGTCGCTTAAACTCATCTTCACCAGCGCAGCTATCACAAGCAGACCCGGCTCATGTAATTTCACTTTGCACAAAATGAACTTTTTTGTTGTGCATATCGTTTAACAAAAACACAGCCGTCCTAGCAAAACAAAGTACTCTTTAAACTTGTACTATAATTAGAAAAGATTTTGGTAAACAACTGAACATTTTCTAATTGACTATAGAGTGCAAAGAATACATTATTGAAAACGTCATTAAGCTTGCACAAAAATACTGTTGATATCTATTGTAAAATTAGTTTTCTCAACAAACGCCTTACTGAGTACCGTGGACTTATAATGCCAATAACATTCCAAAGACCTTATTAAGTCTTGCATAAAAACAACAGAATTGGACGTGCCTGGTTTATAAGAATAAATTATTGAAAACGACATTAAGCTAGTACAAAAATACTATTGATATCTATTTTAAAATCCGTTTCATTTCAACAAACGCCTTACTGAATACCGTGGACTTATAATGCCAATAAAATTCTAAAGACCTGATTAAATCTCGCATAAAAACAATAGAATTGGGGCGTGCCTGGTTTATAGGTTGTTATTCAGCACCTTGTGTGTGCATATCGTAAAAAGGATGAGCAAGTAAGGCTATATTTAATTTATAGCAAAGTAATTCGAATCTGCACGTACGGCTCACTAAAACAGTATTTAAGCAGAACGTTTTAAAGAGCGAAGAAGAACGATTAAAGGTAAACAATAATTGTTGTAGATAACAATTTTGATATATTGATTTACTGCTTGATCAGCAATATCTAATCCAATAATTTTATATGTTATTTTTGTAAATATTCAATAATTCACCGCCAATCCCTGACATTTGCATGAACTTGTGTACATAGAAACTCGTTTAAATGTTTGTATTCTTTTAACAAAGTTCACTTCATATCTAAATCAGTTTATAATATCAATTAATCAAAGCAGATATGTTGTTATTTTTTATTTCGAAAAATAAAAAACTGAGTACTTTGCAAATGTCTTCGTGGTTTGTTTTTGTTAGATTGCGTGACATAAGCGTTTCGATCGATTTAACTTATTGAAAATCGTTTGATCCCTATTTTTCTCCATTTTATTTACTTTTAATTCCCCTCAACTAAAAAGATATTATATTCAACATGCATACTAACCATGATTTCATTCATAAAGCTTGCTTTGGGTATAGTTAGTGCGTTTCGGAAAGATTTTTAAATGTACTGCTATTAATTATGCTAGTTGATTGCTGTGTGACAATCGATCAAACTTAACCTCGGAAATTGTGTTGTGTAAAATCGAGCTTTTGCGGGTCAGCTTAGATATTTCATGGTGATTATATCTAATAGATTAAGAGCAAGTAAAACTATTTTTTGGGTTAAAAAAATGTATGGCCTCGGAATGATACGGCTTCGCGATTTGATAAATTTCAATAAATAGAAAAACAGGACAGATTTGTTGTATTTAGCTCAAATTCTACCCTAGGATAGTTTAAACAATGCTTAAGAACATATATGTGTGAGCGACGACCAAAAATGCACTATTTTGACTTAATTTTCACGGCCGCTAGACGCTCAAGAAGGGGAAAATCAATTTTTCTTGATTTCTTGCAAAATAAAAATCAACCAAATTTTTTAATGGTGTTTTTGAAAATAGCTCACCAAAAGGTTCGTTTGGACAGATTTTGGGGGATTCCATTTTTTGTCAACTGTCAAACTATTCTCGACATTTACTGACATCCTCTCTTAAAGAGTGCAAAAGCTTGAGTGAAATTTCTCGAGTGAAACTGAATTTTATGTAGTGCGTTAAACAAACTAAAGATAATATAACTCATTGCAATTTGCAATGCACAATTAAAATTGTGAGATCAACGGTATTATTGTTATCACTCTGACACCGATTTACAAATTTCTCAAATATTAAGGATTGTGGGGGACTTCTAATATCAAATTCGCACTACTAAGCACTAATAAGTTAGTTATATAGAGTGCAGACAATAAATGTGTAGAGTGCAAATAGAGTGCAAACAATTAATCCGTGAAACTTTAATAATACTAAATAGTGCTATTTTATGCGAATTCTATTGTTTTCTTTTGTTCAATTATCACTATTTTGTACTATTTAGTAATTAGTGTTTCACGTATTTATTGTTTGCACTCTAATTAATCCGTGAAACTTTAGTAATACTAAATAGTACAATTTTGTGCTAATTCTATTGTTTCCTTTTGTTTAATTAGCACTACTTTAGTGCTATTTAGTAAATAGTGTTTCACGGATTTATCGTTTGCACTCTACCACAGTTTTCAATGTTTGATAGTAAATAGCACTAATTAAACAAAAGAACACAATAGAAGAAATAGAATTAGCATAAAATAGCACTATTTAGTGGTATTGATGTTGCACAGTATTATTGTATGCATTAGTGTATGTATCTACTCTACTTACAATAGACGATAACAGTAGTATTTGTGTTAACTGGACACTCGTTGGGATTGTTCATAGCTTGACATTCATATGTTTCTCCATTCAAGCTTCTATTGACCTTAGATAGCAATATCACAGCACTACCCAGTCCTTGTTTTATGGTTGTCTTAGTAACGCTGTGTAACCATGTGATATTTGGCACAGGAGGACCGATCGCCGAACAGTTTAGTAGCACATCATAGTTTTCAACAACAGTTGTGGTAGAATTAGGTGTTACGACAAACCTTGGTGTTTCTAAAAGTTTAAGTTTCATAAAACAAAACGTTAAAGAGTGTAAACTTACCATTAATGTACTTGCAAGAGAGTATAAGATAAGAGAGCATATTCCCCCATATTGGGCTTTACACTCATTAGGGGATCTTTTTGTTCTATTTTTAAACCAAAGTTACTCCGGGAACGGAACGTAATTAGTCGGATTGCAGGAGGCGCGCTCGCATCGTCAAAACATCTCAAGACAAAAGTGCGGAGATTGTTAACAAGTTTCTAAAAATAGCATGACGAGTAGAGCCCTATCTCATATTCCTTTGTGTACTTGTTAACCTTAGAAGTGGGAGGGTTGTTACTGAATAAATGAGCGAGCGTCGAAGACTATGAAGAGGGTTAATAAGAATATTTCAGTTGACTACTAATTTTTTGCCTAAATCTCAGGTAACTACTAAATTTAAAAATCAAATTTTTACCTTTGGCAGAAAATGCAAAAAATTCTTGAAAAGTTTATACAAATCTACAATAACTACAAATTTTAATTTCTCAGTTAACTGCTAAATTTTGGGTTAAATCTCAGTTAACTACTAAAATTTTGGCCGAATCTCAGTTACCTATTAACCCCATTAACATAATGTCCATTTCGTACCTTGGGAGCAGGGTGCCGCCGAAGATATGGGGAAAGGGACGACGTCCCAGCGATATATAACAGCCTGAAATTCGTGATTGGACATTATTCATGTTTGTTACAAAATCCGCGGCATCCGGCATTTTCTCCGACCACGTTATTTGAAATGAGTGCATGTGTACGGAAGAAATCACATGATTAAAGACCTAACTTGAGCTTAATAGGCCATCTACATTATGGCGCCATATATACTACAACTACCAGAATGCTTAGCTTACTTTCTTTTATAGTGCATTTAGCACTAATTGTTCTGTTAATCTCCAAAGGCAGAATTTGAAATATGAAATACAAATATTAATTTGATTATTAAAGCGAATTCGTAAAGAATGCTTTGTAGTTGTAGTAAAATGACGTAATAATGCAGAGCGCCTATTGAGGGACCATCGCGGTGTACAGTTTCATAACAGTAAGAAAACCTTATTTGAAATCGATCGGATTCGCCCATGGAGTAATTACCTGTAACGATTAATTCCACAGTACTTATTTTATCGCTTTCATTTCTTAATCCCAACCTACATCCATATACACCAGTATCATTCATTGTAGTGGTTTGGATAAACAATGTAGCTTGGTCTTGTCGACTCACGCGTACTGTAGGTCTTAGCAGTCGAGGTGGACAAGTAGAATTAAAGAGTTGAAATTTCCAACTATCGTAGCCATTATCACACCCAATTATTTGTTCACTGCGATTGTCTTGGAAAAACCAACAGGGTGAGAATGTATCGAACTCTGTGCTTCTATTACCAACATAATATGACCACGTCAAGTTGGCTGTCCCTCCTTTTAACACATACATTGAATTGTTGGAAACTCCAAGAAAATTTGCTGATGCATCTGAAATAAAAACAAGTTCAGAGAGAAATACTATGAAATGTAGTGATAAACGCATAAAGCAAACAAGCAAAAATACATCTAAAGACAAACATGGGCATACAGACAGACAAACAAGCACACGGAATGGAGTACGAACAACAGACAAAAACCCAGAAAAAGATCAATAGACAAAACTGACTGACAGACAGATACGGGGGCGATTTATCCCCGGCCCCACTTAAGACAAATCAATCATTCATTTTGATTAAACACAACAATTGCTTTTTATTTATTATGTATCATTGAAATATTTCTACAATGAAGCACGGGAAGAATCATGTTTAATGTTGACAACGTCTTGGTGTCGCTGACACCATCATCAGAAAAAAAATTTAATGTGCAATGCCAAAAGTGTTTTGTCATAACTCGATACACATGAACTTCTCCAACTAGTTGCGAAACAACAGCAAAACGTACAGAAAATGGTAATATTAAATAAACAATTGTTCCAGCTCATGAGTAAAATCGTGATCGATCGAAAGTAATTAAATTTAAAAGTTTGAAATGATTCAAAAATGTTGAAAAAAAAATCAGCAAATTAGCCAATAGTTTATTATTTTTTGTGTTTCCATGTGTTTTTAAGGATTCTTGAACGGGAAATCATTATAACATTCAATTTTAATTAATAATAATAATAATAATAATAATAATAATAATAATAATAATAATAATAATAATAATAATAATAATAATAATAATAATAATAATAATAATAATTTATTAACTTGTAAAGCGCATGCTCAATAAAAATTATCACTTGCGCTATAAATAAAACTCAATTAAATATTTCACTAGTATAATATAAAGCAGGCCAATAATAATGAAAAAGAAAGTGTCACGGTTGATAAGATAATCATGCGAATTTAAATTTAAAATAGATAATTAATACATACATACAGTAATAAGAAATTATTTATGGTATAAAATATATATAATAAAACAGCCTATTCAAGAATAATATTATGAATTGTAATTTTTAATTAAAAACGTTTTAGTAATCAAAATATTTACTGTCCACGCACACGATAAGCTAATTAAAATAAAATCACTTCCGCGTAGCCTGGTTATAAGTTAGTATTAACTTTTTACTCTAAAAACTGCTAGATCACGAAAAATAGAAATTATACTAGTATTTGCACATGCATAACGCAATCATGATGTCAAAACAGACTAGAAAAATATATTTTCAGATATAGATTATTATGGCACGGAATATACAATCATATTTATGGATGTTACTTTTTATCAAGGGATATATAAAATTCAGATTGCTATTTAGAAAATTAGAGCACAAACAAGGCGTTTTCAATGACTACATTTTAAAATCTAAATCACATTTGCAAATTGATCAAGATTCTCTTATGATACGTTTTCAGTATGTCCTAAACATATAAACAAAGGTAGAAATTCCTTTGTTTCAAGCTGTTGAAATTGCATGGTCAAACTTAGTGTAAAAGAAGAATATTATATACATGTTTATTGTATATTAAATTTGAACTGAGCTTATTTTAATTTATTGCTTAAATCCCACTCTTTTGCCAATTGAACATCGTGTTTAATGCATTCACTACTATTTTTTGTAAAGATGCCGGAAAGTGTCAAACTGACAGACAATTTGAATGTTAGTTCTTCTTTACTTTTGAAACTTCACATGGTCGATATAAGTAATTAAGTAGACTAACATGATTTGAATTGACCGTTATCTTGATGGCATATAATCCATGGTGTTCAATAGACATCAAGATGCTTTTGCTGACACTCACGCGGAAGTAAAAAAATAGCATTGAGCAATTACATAAAAGTGATCAAGGAAAACACGAGCTGTACTACATATACATGATTATAGGTGAATCTTACCAGTAGAAGTTAGCAATGATGAGACCAATCCCAGTACGATAATATACTGAAAGCTTTGTTTTGGCATGGCGGTAATATACAACCCTGTAGCTATATATGTATACTTGTTTATGCCAATGAACTTTATATTGTGACTACGCTGGTAATTACATGCAAATGAGCACACGCGAATGGCCTCTGCTGACCTAATGATGCTGAACAATGCTCACAATTCAATAAAGCGTTCCCATGCATTAAGGCCGGTACACACTAGGCGACAAGTCGCAGCGACTTGTCGTCACGACATGTCGCCTCAGTGTGCATTGGTTCAATATTTGTCGCCAATACATCTGATTTTGTCGCTGCGACAATTTCCGCCAAAAATACCTAGCACACACGGGGGGAAATTGTCGCTACGACCTATCGCGGGAACAAGTCGCTGCGACTTGTCGCCTAGTGTGTACCGGCCTTTAGTAATTTTCGTTTCAACCTATAATTCGTCTCTATTCTGGTTATTTATACGTCACAGGATGCCCGAAATAAAGCCATTTTCGTATGAGTGGTAAACGGTACGGTTACGATACCGCTATGATACGGTGGATGATTGAATGTTTTCTTAAAAACTACGGCTACGATACGATACAGTACTTTATCATATGACCCGTATCCGCCCGGGCGCGCGCTCTTAAAAAAACCTTCGATGATGACGTGAGTAGGACCGTACGGCTTTTTCGAGCAGGGCCGTACGAAGCCGTGCAGTCCTGCTCAAAATTAAAAATGTTCAAAAATGAGGGTCATATGATAAAATGCTTATTGACTGAGTTAGGTCGGGCCGTACGGGAAAATATTTGGCTCTCGCTCGGTCATTTGTACGGACCTCGCTGCGCTTGGTCCGTTCGGCATCACCTCGAGCCAAATGTTTTCCCGTACGGCCCTCCCACTCAGTAAATAAGTACATAGTTTCCCACTCATACGAAAAACACTCTAACAGTATTTGCAAATGAAAAAATTGCAGTGAGGTGCAAATTACTTACTGGGGAAATAAAAAAAAGCTGGGGAGACAGTAGAGCGTTTTCAATTAACAAGCTATCTTATGCTAATGAGTTCTAAAAATGCTAAGAGCTAGAGGAGCTTTGCTCATGAACATTGCATGTATTTACACTACGGTGGACAAAAAGCACAAATAACGCAAAAAAGACGCATCGAAGTAGTTAAAACAAACATCTTATGTTCTTTCAACGAAAAGTAAAATGTTTATTTGTCTTTGCGAATAACAGCGTACATTCCCACGTGAAATTTTCATTACCATTTTTAGAACTCATTAGCATAGCATATCGATAGCTCGTTATGTGAAAGCGCTCTAGTATTTCAAGAATGTAAGTAAGTAGCTGCAACTTTATTTAAATAGGGTAGCCCATTCAGCCTTTGGGGCTGGTAATATATCCACAGGGACCCTGCATGTATACCAAAACACTTTACAATGAAATATATATATATATATAAAGAGTAACAATGACAAGAGTTCATCTATGCTGCTGTGTATTTTACAAAGTTTTACACAAAAATACATATCATTTACAGTAATATGAAAAAAAGATAAAAACTATATTTTAGTGAAGCTGAATTGATGTAGTTTCTTATGAATTACCTTATTTTGAAACAAACATTTTATTTTTGAGATTATAGGAAATATATCTGAAAGGCGGCATTCTTAGAAATCAGGTTAACATTTATTCTCATGTATCAAAAATGAAACTGTTTTTTTTCTTCTTCTAACTTTGAAATACAATACAAAAGCGTTATAATCAGAGCTTTAAAACGTATAGGTTATTGGGGTTATGACCGTTTGAAAATCTCTCCATTTCTAATCCCGTGTATTGATCTTTAACCCATTGCAGCAGCAATTACTACCCCTCCCCCCCCCCAATAATATAATAGCACTACGTACTTTCTCACTTTTTGATTTTTTACCTTTAAGTACAACAATGCAACACGGGTTTTGCTAAGAGATGTAGTGATAGCGTTGAAAATGCTTTTAGAAATTTTGATATTCCGAAGGTCCGATACGCAACGGTTCATACGTATCGTCACGTAAATCAGTACCAGTAACGTGTTTGATACGCAAAGGTTCGTATTGTACTGTTGTGTCGTGTTGTAATGTAGTTGGGTTCAATTGTTGGTAATGGTCTTGGCTGGGCTGGCCATTCTCTACTATGGTATTGGCATATATCGCTTGTTGCTCTGGTATGGTGTTCCGATGGTTTGGAACAGCTACATATTTTCTTGGTGAATCTGGATGGTTCTGACTAGCTTGCTCAGAATAATCCATTTCAACCGGTTCGTATACAACACTTGGATGGCCACCACTTGGATGGTGTGTGTCAGAAGACGTCACGGTTTCCATTTGCACTGTTTTATTCTGTTGAATCCATAAAGAAAGATGGTAGATCAATCAAACAATTCTGGCGTTTTATGCAAGTTTTATGATTTCTGGAAAGTTAGTTTCTAGACTTCCTGTTTTTCAGTGATATCATAAACAGCGAGTTCGTACTTACATTAGAGCCTTGCTCTGTGGATTCTCTACAGAGTGCCAGAAAAAAAAGACATTAGACGATTGACATTGATTGATTGATTCATTCATTGATTGAATGATTGATTGACTGATTGATTGGCTGATTGATTGACTGATTGATTGACTGATTGATTGATTCATTCATTCATTCATTGATTGATTGACTGATTGATTGACTGATTGATTGACTGATTGATTGATTGATTGATTGATTGACTCACTCATTCACTCATTCATTCATTGATAATCATTAATTCAATCATTCATTCATTCATTCATTCATTCTTCCATTCATCCATTCATTCATTCATTCATTCATTCATTTGTGCATCCATTCATCCATTCATTCTTTCATTCATTCATTTATGCATCCATCCATCCATCCATCCATCCATCCATTCATCCATTCATTCATTCATTCATTCATTCATTCATTCATTCATTCATTCATTCATTCATTCATTCATTCATTCATTCATTCATTCATTCATTCATTCCATGATTATTCGATTCATTGATTGATTGATGGACCATTACTTTTTTTTTCTCTTGGTTCTGTAGACGTACACTACAAGAAGTATGTTGGCCATCAACGAGATGACAAGTACCGTCGCACAAACCACTACAACTGCAGACCCACCTATAAGCACTGAGAAAAACAAGGGTTTTAAATAAGTCGTTGATAAATGGGTTAAGCTTTAAAGCACTGAGGTGGAACGTAAAAGGAAGAGCAGTGGACGTGGACCCTTAGAACCCGTGTTGGTGGGGCTCGTAAAGTCAAAAAAGTACAAACAAGATTTTTGCAAAGAGTGAATAAGTAAGTCATTCCTGTGAGCCAAAGTAAAAATCTTCCCGCGGACCTCTATCTAATCAAACTGAACCGTCTTTAATAGATAGGCTACACTCAGTTGCAAAATTAGTTGGGACACTACACATAATTTAGAAGTAAAACGCTCAGTATTGTTCTCAAACTCTAACCCATCCCCCCCCTCCACAATATTGGTAGTCTCAATGACGAATAACATGTCACAACAAACACAATGCAACATTCGGGGGAGAGGGGATTTGAAGCGGGTGAAAACGTTGTATACATAAACAAAGGAGTAGTTTCGAAAGGAAACGGGAAAACCTGTCAATGTCCCAACAATTTTGCAATTGAGCGTAGCTTGCTTTATAGAAGTAAAAGTACTAATGTGTTTGTGTCTGCATAAATACTGAAGGAAGCAGCTGATGTTATAGCGCCGAAGGAAAAATGCTAAAGCATTAATCACATTAATCGATTGGTAGATCTAGGGGAGGGGTGCTAGTAGTGCGCAACGCCCCCCCAACCCCCAACCCCTGAATAGATACCAAGTCCTTGTTTCTTCAAATGTTGATATATTCTTTTCCAAAATAGCTTCATATTTCAAGTTTACTGGGTAGTGCAATCCCTCCCCAAGAACGTGCACCCCCTGAATCCGCCCCTCAATGCATGTAATCTCACAGTAATAATAATTGTATGACTTATAGTGTCTACACATGCAAACCTTTTTTTGTGGATCCGGAAGACAACCTTTCAAGACCTGCAAAGTAAAAAGATCGACATTGATATTCACAAAACATCGTGAAAAATCTATCTGGACTATAGAGTCTGATAGTGCAATATTATAACATAGTTTAGATTTACTAGTTTTGCTTATTTCCTTTTCCTCAGTCTTTATGCAACGGGATTTTGTAGAATTTTACACAAAAGAACATTCCATACTATTCTTTGATTTCCATGCGAGAAAAGAGACTTTTTCAATCTTATTCTTACCTCTTGTTGTGAAAGCCACACTTGACCTGTTACTATAACCAGCAAAGTTACGTGAAGAAACATTCACAACATATTGTGTATTTGGTGATAGATCAGTAACGGTGTAGAACATTGTACTGGTGTCATTGATATGGAATGTCTTGGAATCAATAACTATTCGATAAGCTTTAATTGGATTGCCGCCATTGTGGACTGGTTGTGTCCACCTTATTGTAACTGATGTTGATTCTTTGTCTGTAACGAACACCAGAGGAGATCCTGGTAGAACTGGAAAATAAACGATACGGATTCCACGACTAATACGTGACACATAGGTATTCATGAGTGGGGGAAGAAAAATGGAAGGATAAATGAATGTATGAATGAATAAATGAATAAATGAATAAATGAATAAATGAATAAATGAATAAATGAATAAATGAATAAATGAATAAATGAATAAATGAATAAATGAATAAATGAATAAATGAATAAATGAATAAATGAATAAATGAATAAATGAATAAATGAATAAATGAATAAATGAATAAATGAATAAATGAATAAATGAATAAATGAATAAATGAATAAATGAATAAATGAATAAATGATGGATGAATGGATGGATGGATGGATGGATGGATGGATGGATGGATGGATGGATGGATGGATGGATGGATGGATGAATGAATGAATGGATGAATGGATGAATGGATGAATGGATGGATGGATGGATGGATGGATGGATGAATGAATGAATGAGTGAGCGAATGAATGAATGAATGAATGAATGAATGAATGAGTAAGCGAATGAATTAATGAAGAAATCTTAGTGGGTATACTTACATATTTGAGCAATATTAATAGTATGTCGATCGCTCCCAGCAGCATTAGTTGCTACACACGTATATCGGCCATATTCACTACTGTCTTGTCCAGTCATTACTGTCACCTCACTACCATCAGCAATACTGTGTACATTAACAGTGATACGTTGACCATTGGGTTGGTACCATTTCCACGTAGGAGCAGGGTTTGAACTGTTATACTTACATCGTAATGTTACATAGTTACCTTCCCAGGAAGTGATGCTGGTGCTGGACAAAGATTCGTCAATTTTTGGGGGATCTAGAAGTCAAAAATATAAGGAAACACGAATTGAATGAGAAATAAAAATTGAATTCTGCGGAAATTGGTGGATTGGCTGATGGATGAATCGATCAATTATTGTATTAATTTCTACAGTCTTTGACAAAAGTGATTCAAAATCTGTTAATTTATGCAATACTCAAGTTCAATTTGTTTTCACATGCTACAAAAAAAAAAAAACAAAAAAAAAAAAAACGGAGTAATGTTGGTGTAAAATCATAGTGCATGGCCAGGCCTTCTGGTATATGGCAATCGTGCATGGCAACATTAAATAGGATTTAGTGTGGTTGTTTCAGAAAAGGGTATTGTGAAAACTATGCACTGATTTTACTTACAGTAGACGACAACGGTGGTTGCTATGGTAACTGGTCCCTCGTTGGGATTGTTGATAGCTTGACACTGGTATTTAAATCCATGTAAACTTCTCTTTACATTTGGTATCCACAGGACAGCGCTACCTTGACTTTGAGTTGCGTTTATTACTGTTTCGTTGGCCATAACTACCCATGTGACATTTGGTGTTGGAGGTCCAACCGCTGTACAGTTTAATCGCAGTTGACCGTTTTGGAAAGCAATTGTAGTTGCATTTGGCTTGACAAATTTAGGAGATTCTGAAAAGATAATTAAGTAAACAATTCATATCAAGTATTTAAGTGTGCTAAATCTATCACTGATTTTCAATTATAAGGATTCAATGATAATAATTAAGATTTTTATTGATTTCAGTTTTGGAAACTGAGGTATTGTTAGTGCATAACTAATTCGTATCTATCACTAAATAGCTGAGAATTGCTTCACACCAATGTGAGGTGCACTATAGTGAATAATGAATATCTAAACAGAATCACATATCTTTATTACCTGTAACGACCAATTCCGCCGTTTTCATATCAGATCCCATTCCTCTTGAAAACAATCTACATCCATAGGTACCGCTATCAGCCAGGGTAACATCCTTGATAACCAATGTAGCTTGGTCTTGTCGACTTACTCGGACTGTGGGACTTAGCAGTCGACGTGGACAAGTAGAATTGGAAAGTTGGAATTTCACCCTCTTGTACAACATTTCACGACCAATTATGTATTCACTTTGTTTGTTCCTGTAAAACCACTCTATTTTTAATAAAATGCCATATCGTATATAATGGGGGTCCTCAGGGTAGGTCCACACGAGCTCAGCTGTTCCTCCTTTCACAACATACAATGGACTGTTTGGAACTTGAAGAAAGTCCCTTGCAACTACACCTGAAACGATTTATTCGAATTGGAAGATTGTATAGTTAAAAGCTGACGCTCCAGCTATTATTAAGAAACAGATAAACAGTAAAGACAGGTAAAAAGCCAAACAGACAGACAGCTAGACAGACAGGTGAAAACTAGTAAGAAATACTAGATAGGACTGCGTCGGTGTTACTAGAGAAACAGTAGTAAATGTAATAATAAGTTAGACACCATCGAAAACTGACGTTTCGGACGAAGCACTAACGTCTAAAACTTCAGTTTTCGCTACTATCATTCAACGGTGTCTAAGTTATCAGTATTACATTTACAGACAGCTAGACATTTTAATACGTTCAATGGAAATAGATTAGTAAACAGATTGTTGGAATATATTCCATACACTATAATTATATTTTGAATGAATAATAACTTTAATGGATATTTTTTTCCAGTCTGGCCCGCTAACTTATAGAATGAATGGACCGTAGGGGAATGGGCCGGAAACTAAAAACGACTGCGAGGGAGTCTAGCTAACTTACAAACGATCTATTTTTGAAATTTGCTCATTTTTTATGGGATTGCTGGGCTAGTTTTTTACAGTGCAAACACTCCAACCGGGACCACTTGGCATTATGTATATTTTTATTTTCCGAGCTTAATTTCTACTGATTCAAACCACTACTTCTGATAAACTAGTATTCAATTTAAATGCACTGGATGATCAACATACGTTTTAAAAGTATTGAAAAAACACGTTGTCCCGGTTGGAGTGTCCTACTGTTTGTGGAAATGTCAGTCATCGCATTTCTTTTTACCTTGTTGTAATTGAAAAGCGGAATAAACTGTCTGCATGACGTATTTGAAATACATACTCTTTGTTCGATTTTATGAACATACAATTTCGCTTTTACTTCAACTTAGGCGGAAATGAATTTTTTTACATCAATTTACCACCAACTTTACTTGCATCCAAATATTCTTAACAACGTATAGCCAATTATGTTTTGTTATAATACTATAAGATTGATATTCTTTTGCTGTTTCTAGATGAGACGGATAGCGTGAACATACAAATTACTAACTATAAAAGAAGGAAATAAGGCAGCGTTTACACGAAGCCGGCTATTTTCGTAAACGCACATTTTTTTTATCCGTTTAGGCCTACCGTTTATACGAAAACGCTACTTAGCCGTCTATTTTAGAAAACGACTCTCAGAGTGGATATTTTCGAAAACGACGGCTATACGTTTTCGTGTAAACGCTTTAGCCAGCTATTTTCGAAAACACTGAAGTCATCACTTTGTTTCAGTCATAATGAGAGAGTTATTCAAATTTTTATTCACCAAAATGCTTACAGACGCACTTCAAGCTACCGAAAACGATGCGAAAACGATAAACGTTTACACGAAAACGCTATGTAAACGACTATATTTTTAGCCGGCTAAAAAATAGCCGGCTTCGTGTAAACGCTGCCTAAGGTTCAGAGTAAGATGTCAAGGAATCAGCAATATGTAATCGGTGTTTGTAAATCTTACCAGTTGTGACGAAAAACGACCAGACGGCTAACAATCCCAGTTTCATAAAATACTGATTGCACAGATACGACATGGTGGTAGCTGGTTTACCATGTATCTATATAGATATATAACAACTAATGGGCTCCAGTAAGATTGAGTTTTAAGAAGGCTTAGCAGTAGGCTTTGTGTCACGGCGAATGAGGAGGAGGAGGATTGAGGACGAGGAAAAGAGGCAAGAGGTAAGTGGTGTTGCTGAAAAGCATTTTACCCGTCAAACTGAATCAAACTTACCAA